>VXBU01003961.1:127886-145378 GCA_013400315.1 Bombycilla garrulus
GTTTTTTTTTTTTTTTTTTTTTTGGTTTTTTTTTTTTTTTTTTTGTTTTTTTGTATTTCAGCATAAGTAAGATATTTTGTTTAGCCACTTCAGGCAATGTGGCAGGGTTTCTGACATAATTTCTGTAGTGAGCCCTTGTATTATCTTTTGAGATTGATCACCTATCTATGTTTTTCATGATGTTTAAGTATTGCTATGAGTTTCTCTGATTTTCTGTTCAGTGAGCCCAGTAATGACAGTAAGATCCATGTAATGAAAAAATTTACAATCTGAAGAGATGTTATCATTCTCCAGATGTTGTGCCACTAGCTCTTGGTAGATAGGTAGGGCTATACAAAAGCCCCTGAGTCAGGACAGTGAAAGTATATTGTAGTCCTTCCCATGAAAAGTCAAATTGTTCCTGGGATTCTGCAGTACTGGATATGCTAAAGAAAGCATGAGCAGTATCAGTCACAGCATGCCATGTTGCAGCTTCTCTCTCAATACATTTGAACAGTGTTAATACATTTGGGACAAGTGCAGCCAGGGGAGGGCTGCTTTATTTATTAGCTGGGAATCTACCATCATGCATCAGCAACCACCTGGCTTTTTTATGGGCCAAATAGGGCTGTTAAGGGGAGAGTGGTGTGGCACATAATATCCATCTCCAACAATACTTTAACTGAGTGATTCCAGCATGTCTCCCTGGGTAACTGATACTGTTTCAAGGGTACTGGGTTTGGAGGTGGCAGTAAAACCACTGGTGCACTAAAGTACTTAACTCACCAAAATAGCCTGATTTCTAAGGAATATTTTCCACCTAACCTAAAGAAGGTTTTACACATCAAAATTTTAAACTCCGTGATTTAATTGGGAACCTGAGACACGCTTACTCAGGCAACAAAAGTTTTCTCAGACGTGGGATTAGTTGTATTTCATGGGATGACTCTTTAGAACCACCAAATGAATGTTTGTACAATGTGATTGTGTGGGTAATGAAAAGAATTTCTGTGAATCTCAGTTGCTTCAGCATGGTAGGTAGGAGAGACATTGCCAGGGTTTTTTTCCTGTTTTAGTAGATAACTAGAGGGATTTGGGCTTGATGATGCTCCTGTCCCACTCCATCCCCCGACACATCATGCAGTTTTGCCACATCTGAGCAATTATGATGTTGGTTTGAATATTGTTTTTTTAAAGGAAAATCAGTAAAAAGGTAAAGGTAAATCAGTAAAATTTAAAGGTAAATCAGTAAAAACTGATTTATCATCCCAATCAAAAAGTACTGTACTTGTACTGGACCATTTTATTATAGAATACTGAGGTTGGAAAAGATCAAGTCAAGCCATTAATCTAACACTGCCAAGTTCACCCCTAAACCATGTCCATGTGCCGTATTCACATATCTTTTGAATACTTTCAGAGATGGTGCTCCACCACTTCCCTGGGCAGCCTGTGTCAAATCTTAACCACCCTTTCAGTGAAGAAAGTTTTCATAATGTCCAATCTAAACCTTCCATGGCTCAACTTGAGGCCCTTTCTTCTTGTTCTATTTCTTGTTAGTTGGGAGAAAAGACCTACCCTGACCTCACTACTGCTTCTTTATTTGTTGAGAGTGATAAGGTCTCCTCTGAACCTCTTTTTGTTCAGGCTAAACAACCATCTGGTACAAGGTGAAAAAATGTCAAAGTTTTCAACTATGGTTCAAAACATAGTTTTAGGAGGCAAGAGGGTGGTGTTTCAGTAAGTTCTGTGTTCACTCTAAATGTTCATACTAAACTTCAGATTTCAGCCTTAAAGAACAGTATCTTTGATCTTTTAAATGCTTTGTATACTGTTAACTACTCTGCTGCAAAAAGTGTAAAGTATGGTTGAGTTTTTTCCACTCATTTTATGTGCCTCATCAAAACGATTAAATTAGAATATTAACTGAAGCATTATCATCTCTTAGTGTCTGTTATTGACGACTGCATTGATTGTAGGGAAAAAGATATATTTCTGAAACAGAATTCACTAAAGAAAGGAGAATTATGTTTTATGATGTTACAAAAATTTAAGATCTATAGTCATAACCAAAAATATTACTGTAAAAGCTTATGCACCAGAATAGTGCTGGCAACAATAGAGAGAGCTTTTGTCAGGAATTCCTAGTATGGATCTCTTTGCTAGGCAGGCAAGTCCCCTTGCAGAAAATTCTTTTTTTTTTTTTTNTTTTTTTTTGTGCTAGTCCACTAATTCCTATTGATTTGTCACCACTCTTTCAACTGCTGTTTTAGATGACTAGTTTTTAAATAGTCTTCTCTTTATAAGATGGTGATAATGTTACTGAAGACATAAAAATGCTATAAGCCATTCATTTAATTGAAAAATTCAGATTTAGCATTGCAAAGAAGTCTTGGGTTTTTGATTTTGCATTTCAGTGATGAGACAGGGATACCTCTAAGACCCTGCTCACAAAAGTCTTTTCAGGGAATTTCAAGAGTCAAAAGAAGGACCTTTGAACAGATCCATTTCCCATAAACAAAGTAGCAGTCTTTTCAAAATACATTTCCAAATTTCTCGTAAACTGTCTGGAAAGGGCAGCTGAAAGGGCACATGAAGAAATCAAATGTAGCTTTTAATTCAACTTCTGGGGAACAAAAAAAAAACAAAACAAAAAAAAAAAAAAAAAGGTGTTGCTGCCCTTTATTTTTTTTCTCCTTCATATTATGCTTTGGTCCTCATTCCCCCGAAGTTTCTCCAAATTGGTACCCTCCACCCATCTCTCCTCCCCCTGTTCCAACCCCTTTACCATCAATCAGTTTGACCATGCCCCTTGTTCCAGACTCTTCTGTGTCAATCCCCACATGGGCCAATCCCTGCAGTGTCCTCCCCCTTGGAAATCCCCTAAACTTGGACACCCCATTGACCCACGTGATCCCCTTCTTCCCTCCCCCTGTTCTGATCTGCCCCCAGTTAAGGAAGTAATCCCCTCACTCCACCTTCTCTCCAACCCCACAACTCACTATTGGTTCTGCGGTTGTACCCTGTGCTTAGTTTGCCCCGATATTTAAACCTGTGCACAGTTGTATCCCTCGCCCATTTTTTTGCCTTGGCTTCCTTCAGCGTCAGTGTTCCTGGCTTGCACCAAGTCAGAAAGGGCTGCCCTTTCTCCTTTGTTCTCCTCCCGACAGCGGCANGGACACCCCATTGACCCACGTGATCCCCTTCTTCCCTCCCCCTGTTCTGATCTGCCCCCAGTTAAGGAAGTAATCCCCTCACTCCACCTTCTCTCCATCCCCACAACTCACTATTGGTTCTGCAGTTGTACCCGCTCCTTAGTTTGCCCCAGTATTTAACCCTGAGCACAGTGGTGTCCCTCGCCTTTTTGCCTTGGCTTCCTTCAGCATCAGTGTTCCTGGCTTGCACCAAGTCAGAAAGGGCTGCCCTTTCTCCTTTGTTCTCCTCCCGACAGCGGCATCCTCAACATGAGTTACACCTCACAGGTTGGTCTTTTGGTGTGCCATCTGCCAAGACCTTTCCCCACACTTGGCATGGTGCTCCCTCTGGGACAACTTTGTGGGATAGACAACTAAGAGCTAGCTGAGCTCCAGAGGGCTGCGTCAAAAGGGTAATGAAAATTTCAATTATTTTAAGTACTTTGCAAGTGTTAAAGTAGTTTCATGGAAGTTATTTTGGAACCATCAAGAAAAAATTTACTTAGTACTAAGCTATGGTCGGGTTGAGATCAAGTAAAGTGTGTATAAAGTTAAAGGCTTTATTTGTTTTTTTTTTTCAAAAGACAATGTAAAAGAAACCAGGTTCCAAATAAGCATGGGATTAAAAAAACCCAAGAAGTCAGGAACTCATGAAAAGAAAATCACAGAGAAGTAACTATTTTCCCAACTTTGTAGAAAATATATTGTCATTCAAGTAAAAGACGCTGGAAATAACTATAGTTCTATTCACATAAAAGTAAAACACACTCTGGACACATTAGGTGGAAAGTACAGTACCTTTTTACTGGGGAATTGGACTCTGGATCACTGTGTAATATGGGAAGCTCAAAGAATGTTTGATTCTTCCACAGAGCTGCACAGGAAGAGGAGGAAACATAATGTACCAAAAACTATAACTATACCAGAAATGACCATAACACTTCCAAACATACCTATAATCAACAAAAGCCAGCTTTCCTGGATTTTAAATTTTAAATTTATCTATTAATTTAAGTTTTTATTCTGCTTTGAAAACAACATTATTTTAAACAAATTTGTTTGTGGATGGATTGAACTAATCATCATTTTCTAATCTTAATATAAACTGTTTTCTGAAATCTCATTTTAAAAATATTAATTTTGAAAGCATTACACACAGTTGTCAACTGTTCTTTGACTATCATGATAGCAAAATAATGTTTACTGAATATATACCAGAGTCGTCTTCCCCCTGGGATATCTTTCAAGGTGCTGTCCATTGCCTCTAATCCACTTGGACTGAAACAAAATCTCTGAATATAATATTATTGTTGTATTTTTTCCCCTGTAAAATTTCCTAATGAAAGCTATGATATATACTGCCTATTCATAAATATTGATCTTTAAATTAATATCTTTTAAAAATGCAAAGTAAGAATTTGGACCTCTGTAATGTAATGAGAAGGAATTCTCTTGGTAGGCATGTTCTCTTCAATCTTTCTTCTGAAATAAACTCAACATATTGAACACTGCACAACAATTTACGATCTGGAATGGCCAGAATTGTGGCTGACCTCTGGGGACTTGCAATACAATACGAACTGTCTCCTGACTGGCAAACTCCATTTAATTTCTCTCCTCTTCTCTAGGAATAAATGTTCCAATACCTCTAACTTGCGACCTTAGGGAGTAACTTACCGGAAAGTCAAAGTTAAAGGAGATAGTAATTTAAGAGAGCTTAGTTACTGCAGCAGATTTGTAGCCCAATGTGATGGGCAAGGAAATGAATTCAGGTGTAATTAGGAAGATGAGATAGAAAATCCACTAGTAGAAGAAAACTGAAAATCACACATAGAGAAAGATAGATACAGCAATTTAAAAGTTACTGGAAATCATATTCTCTATTATTTATTTTGAGCTGGTGCACATTTCTCAATTTCCCTTGGCAAAATTGTTCTTTCTTGGATAAATAATAAATGTTCATTGGAGCACCAACTTGAAACCATTTCATTAAACTCATGTTCAGCATCTCCTTCTTCAACTAATGTTTAGCTATCTCCCTAATTTCTGTGATAGGTTGCACATATGTCTAAAATTGGAAAGAAACAAAAAGTATCCATGTCTTTACTGTTATTAAATGTGATTGGAAGCTGTAATAAACAAAATAATCTTTTCCTTATAGATAAATGCAAATGATTGTTTTAGAAAAGCAATGCCAACAGAAAAACAAAGACAACCCCCTGCACCAAAGCCACAAAAACTAGGAATTATTTTATTTCTGTGCTTTATAAATGCCTAAGAAAAAAAACACTTAAGGATTAGTCTATATTAAAACATACTCAAATAGGAAAGATTGTTCCTAAAAGAATATTACATTTGATTATTTCATCAGTTCTTTTTCTTTTCTTTCTTTTTTTTTTTCTTTTTCTTTTTTGGTATTCATTTTTAATAACTCCTTATTTTCCTTACTCTCTTCTAATTTTGATGGTAAATTTCCTGCATTTCCATCACGGATAGTGAAGAATTCACATTATCGAAATAATTACACATCTCAAGAGAGAAGAAAATGAAGTAATTCCCCAACTATTAAGGACAATTTCACAAAAAAATGACATGATACCTGATATGCCAGGGGCTCTATTCTTGGTAGCAGATGATTCAAGAACCATTGAACTAGTTGGCATCCTCATTACCTTGGGTTAATGCCTTACTGGGAGAAGAGGGGACACCTCCATCTTCTTAACTACTAAGACATATTTACTATGGTTTCTTTAAATATCATATACTCCACTGTGAAAAAGTCAAAAGTTCACTACTACAAGACTGTACTCGCCATGGTGTTAGCCAGTTCAGGGTGTGGTTCAGATGGTATCAGTATTTCTGATGTCCATCCGGAGTGAGAAAAACCATGCCCTACAAGTACTCTAATAACTGCATCACAGCTACAGCAGGGAAATCTTGTTCCTATGCGCATACCTCAACATGAGCTGGGGGAGGGCACCCACGTTTTCTCAGGTCAGTGATGAGAACTGGTCCAAATCACAATATGTTGTATCTCTGTTTCACTGCAAAGAACAAGACTATTGTCCTCCCTGCCTTGATTCTTCTCTGCTTCTACGAGACAGTAGAGTGTTTTACTGCTTATTCTGGTATCAATGCACATTTACCTCAAAGTTTGCTTTATTTCATTGCATTTGTACAACTACTCTATTGCCTGGGTGTTGCTTGGGCCAGCTTTTTGAATGTCCCTTAATTGACCATTGATGACTTAATCAATCATTATCTCTTATCTGCCATTGCTGGTCACTTCTTCTTAACATTCATTTTGGGTGCTATTTTGCAGGCAAAATTGTTTAATTCTTCGGGGTACTTTCAAGTTGCTGAAGTCACTAACCTTCAGACAAGTGTTGTTTACACGTGTTCACAAGCATGTTTGATACCAGTTTTAGTGAGTCCATTCCAGAAGAGAAAGTCTATCAGTGGGAAATTCAATTTCTAATGAAAAGGCCTTATGCTTCCTCATGACTTGCAAAGGAAATTTTGAAGACAATTAAAAAAATTTAAGCTCCCAAATGAAAGGTCATTGAGCTATCCAAAGGTAAATGGGATGAATCTATATCCGTATGAACAAAGACAGAAAAATCTTGAGATTCTGGACCTTAGGCCAGGTTAAAGAAAGCAATGCACAAATGAAAAACGTGTTGTCAAGTCCCTCTTCAGAGAATTTCAGACTCTTGTTCTATCTATAAATTATTTTTTTAAATCAGGTAATTTGGAGTATCTTATATTTTTGTTTGAATCTGTATTAATGAATCTGAAAAAACATCTAGGTTCCTAGAGTGTGTTATATACACCAGCCATGTCCCAGTTCCCTAACAGAACAAGGTTCAGGAAACTAAGAGTTCCTTTTTCCTAGTTACTGATTTCTAGTGAAAGTAAACCCAGACTGTCTGATTGAAAGAGCACCATACTACATTTTTTTTTTTTTTTTTTGAATATCATTACCTGTCTTTTCCACCCTATCATTTCTTTTAAAAAGTTACTAGTAAGAGTTTCGGTGAGTTTTATATTTTTAGAAGAGAATCTGTGTTTTCTGTCTCTTAATACATAGAGAATGTTCTAATTATTTGCTTTCTTCATTTTTCTATTACTTCTGCAGTCTGAAAAGGATAAAACCTTAATTTCACTCCATTCTTTGCAGAGCATTATTACATTTAAATTCTGTTGTGGGTGTAGTCCCCAAACATTTAGTACATCAACAAGTGAATGAAATATACAAACCAGACTTATTTTAAAATCTAAATCATACTGGTACTCAACTATATACTGGGAAGAACACTAAAATTATATTTCAGGACTAGATGAAAATGAATTGTGCATATAATTTTCTGCCTTCATTAAAAAGATTATAATCAGGAACAACAGCAGATACCTGAGAGGAAAAAAAAACAAACCAAACAGAACCAAAATAGTCTCCCATTTCTTTCTAGTAGGTTTTTCAGTTGAAAGAATAACTTCACAATGTTGCACAAAAGGTTATTTTCTTCACCAGTAAATTAGAAATAATACTTAAAAACGATGAAATATTAAATCTTAAAAATTATTATACTTTATTAAAAACATGTATAAATTAGTTTAAATGAGGACTGAGATGAAAAATAGGCTATGCTGTGTTCCTTGAATTTTTTATAATCTCTTGCTAGTCACTGTTTGTTAATCAATATGTTGTTGCCAAGAAAGTGAAAAGCAAACAAACAATAGCCATAATTTATGTATGGATCTATTGCATTTGTGCCCAACTGCTGTTGAGCTGCATAGTTTATGTTCTCTATGCTGGCAAGTTTTCCTAAAAAACTTGTTTTGGAGCCACGTTCATACCCTATAACTACATCATTGATGAGACTGGCAGAGAATAAGGGAAAATTGTGTTGGCTTATGCCCCAAAGAGTGAGAAGAATTAAAAAAAAAAAAAATAAACAAAAAAACCAAGGATAGCAGAAACAAAAATCATTGTTACTCAAGAGGAAAAAACAAGATGCTCTCTGAATGAGAAACTGGTCTCCAAGTTCCAAAACTTTATTGTATAAAAAGGAACAGAAGAAAATGAATACTCTTGGGAAGAAAAAACAAAACACCCCAAATCCCGAATGAAAACAAATACTCAAAAATCCCAAATCAAACAAAAAAACACCACAAAACCACAACAAAACCAAACTCACAAAAGAAACAAAACAACAATTAATGTTTAAACAGCAAAATCCTATTTCTTACACAGCAAATGATTTCACCATTTTCTCTCCTACAACTTTTAATTTCTGCTTCAATCCTTCTTCCCTTTGTTTCTCATTCCCATCCACAATAATAGAGCTATAAATCTGCACTGAGAGTTATTTTCAAAATTCACACTCTATCTCTTTATATCTCCCTTGGATTGCACCTGCTTTACCTCCATTCCTTTTAGCCCCCTTTCTTCATTACATCCCATCTTTCTACTGTTATTAATTTTTTGACCTCAAATACTGTTTTCACATTTGCTTTGGCTTCCCCAAACTTAAATAATAGTCTTAAATCATCTAACTTCACCACTACTTAATTCTCCTTGGTCTCATATTTTTCTCTGCTTTACTATTGCTCTAATTTAGCAAAGTTAACTCCTTAGGGTAAATTTAATTGTGAGTTTTTACCTTTCATTGGTTTTGAGCTAACTTTTTAAGATTATTTACACACTCTTCTCTTCAAGAAGATATGAATACTTCAAATTTTCATTTTACCTGTTCAGATATGTAAAATAGCTCCTTTCTGAGAATATATTTTTGTAGCCCTCCAAAAAACTGCTAAAAAGACAGGCTGCTTCAATGCATCACAAATTATACTGTATTTTTTTTTTCTGGTGCTTTATTAAGTACAATGTAATTTACCACATTTTTTTGCCAGTGAATTGTGATCACCTATAAAATCCTGTATGAGTATTAAAATAATCTGTCTAGAAAGGATTTTTTTTCTATTTCTCAGTTTTAATACCATTGCAACATGACTGAGGAAATATTTTCAACCCAGCAACATCAAGTCATATTAAGCTTTGGTAGTAGCCCACATGCAACCTGTTAATTTTTGAATTAAATATGTATTATATTGCTACAAACTGCAAACCAATAAAACCCATACAGAGAGGTTCATATATATTGGTACTGCATGCTCTGATATTTGGAAAAAAAGCAACAAAGAAACAAGAAAGGGAAAAGTGTGATTCTTCTCTTTTTGAAAGTCATTCCCAATGGCAGAGAATAACACTCTGAACTGTTACTCCAGAGTCAATTGTTTATCCATTTGACAGTCATTAATGGAAATATATTTGTAGTACACATTATTACAGAATATATATGTTTATACATATATATATATATACCCCACCTGCCCTCATTTCAACCTCTTTCACTTTTTTCACTCTGAGTTGGCTCAGTAGGTCCTTATCCATCCATGGTTGCCTCCTGGAATTTTTACCCAGTTTCCTCCTTGAGGGAGGACAAGGACCTCCATCTCTGTCTGCCTACATTCAGCATACAGGAAAGGTTGGTATAAGTGAAAAATAAACTCTATGTAAATGGGAACTCATACAATATTCATTTGAGTGCAAAAGGAGCGTGAAAATACTTTTGACTGAGGTCATACAGGAGCAATGTGTGCAACCCAGGGTAGGCCCAAGGTCACACAGCAATATGTACCTATGTCCAGACGCTGGCACTAATTTCTTCAGCAGTAGTAACACAGTGTGCATGTACACTGCTAGCAATACAGTGCCCCATAGCAGACTGAAACACAGCCCTTCCTCTACTGCCGCAGCAGTACTAATGTAGATTTATTTATTGTCTTTAGAATAATTTGCACCCTTAAAGCTCTGGAAGCTGACCCTTCTCAGACTTAATGTTTTTGCGTAATGGGTCATTTTACTCATGAGCAGCTGGTGTTAAAATACATGTCTATAATCTGTGATGCTGATCATAATACCTAATCCATGATAGTTCACCTCAGTACATTAATTGCTTTGATAAACACTCTCTGAATGCACATGGTGGACTTAGCAGAACACAACAAAACAATTGGTCTTGCTGTTTGTCTCCAAAGATAAATTTGGTAAATTTTTAAATCTCTCATTTTTAGAGAGACCAGAATTAATATCCAGGTAAAATATTGAATATCTGTTTTATGTGCATGAACAAATTTAAAACTATTAAAAAAACAAGAATGTGCAGCAGTGAAGCATGCCTTTTCAATAGAGAGAAACAATAACTTGTCACAGGTAACAGTTCAAAAGTAAAGTTTAACCATGAGTAGCAAAGAAAAAACCTTCAGAAAAGTTTTTTCTACTACTGGATCTTGGGACCTGTTTGGTTTTTGGTTTTTTTCAGTGCAGATAATACAACTTGTTCTTAAGTGTTGTACTACCGGGACAAAGCTCATTTTCTCATGTAAAATTTACTAGTATTATGGGCCAGCAGTTATGAGTCATTAAGGATCTGAGGGTTTTGATACAATAGAAAACGAATTTAAAAACCTGTACTACATAAATGGAAATGTAAAAATCATGCTATATGGAAAATAAGATTAATTAACCAAACAAGATTTAAAAAGCCCCACTCTTTTCATCCTCCCTACAAAATATGAATTAAAAATGTAGTTGATAAATGTGAAATATTTTGGCAAATACCCATAACAGCATCACTAAATTAACCAAGATAGACTCTGACTGAGGTGCGGTCTCTTAAGTATACTTTAATTTTTGTCTTTTTTTTTTTCCTTTAAAAGAGGGGGGAAATAAGTTCTATCATTCTATTTAGATCTATTACTTCCAGAAGGAAACATAGGTTTGCAAATGTTACACTAGTAATATATATATCTGCAGCAAAGAAAAAAATCTCATGTTAGTTATCATGCTGTAATTGCAAATGAAATTGATTATATACTGCTAAGTCAAAGGCTTTAAATTTAAATATTAAAAAAAATTATCTGAAAAATAACACGCCACCTCTACTAACACAAAGGCTCTACTAACAAAATAATTCATACGTCAAAGTTCAAACTGTTATCAATTGCCTTTTGCATTCTTCAGCTTGAGTATTTTCACCCCTGGATGATCTTGGTTTTTTTCTAACATAGATTTGATTGTGAATGCAAATAGGTTTGACTATGATTGCAGGAATTCTTGTTCTTCCTGGTTATTTGTGATTACTAGTAGCATAGTGCATGCATTATAGTAGTATTATTTTAATTTTATTCTTCTTCATAAGATCCAGTTACCCTAGAGGTTTTTCACATCTCTCAGGAATATTTTGATTACATAAATAAAAGAGAAGCTCATGACCCCTTGTGATCAAGGAATACTTTATTATGGCTTAAGAACTCTGTGATTTTGGCTGCCTAGGCACAAGCACTCTGATGACTGAACAGTTGTATATTGACCTCACATGACACTGGAATCAGAATTATTTGGAGAAGCTTTAGACACAGAAAAACAGCTATTGTAAGAAACATCAAGTCAACAGACCAGCTGAGTTGTGAAAAAGAACAATGAATACTGAGAATTGTGGTCTGTGCCAGAATGAGAATATTTTGGGATATTTAATAAAACGGAAAAAAATTTCCATGGTATCTTACATTTGTAGTTATTTGCATTATTGTAACAAAGTGGAAGCAATCATTTAATAAAAAGGGCAGGTTTTTTCCTGTAAAAGCTAAGTGGCATATGGCATAGTTTATTTCAGAGAGATGAACAGCATTGATGAGCTTGTCAAAACAAATTCTTAGAACCCAGTCTATGAATATTGCCATTACATTGCATATTTTTGATGGATGCTTGATATGTTTCACAGAGTTCTGACTTTGATATTTAGTTGCCAATGTAATAGACTGATAATAAATTCATAAAAGATTTAGTTCTCAGGTTACTTTACTGGCAAATTACATTTTATTGTAATTTGTTGACATGAAAGAACATTAAAAAGTAAGATATATTTTTGTTCTTCATTCAGATACAGGAAATCAGACACAAATTGAACTGCTTCTAGTGCAGTTTTGGACTCTAAGCTGTCTTACATCATAGACTTCTTATCAAAATAATCAATTAGATGTAATAATGAGCAGTCGTTACTTACATAAAATCATACTTTTCTGACTTTGCAGATAGAAAGGTAAGTGACCTCCATAACCTCGTTTTTATAGTTGTGAATTATATTTTAAAGTGGTCCCATACTAAAATCAGAAGTTACTTTTCTGTAGCTCAATATATTGTCTTGACAATGTGTTGTCCATATAGTACACGTTGATACGGGATGAGGTAAGTGCTTTCTTGAATTGTGACTTCTTCAGTTTCAATACCATAGCTGTATAAAATGCCTTCAAAGTAGTGCTGTAACTTAAAGAATCTATGATGGGTAGAAGTTAGAATGTGCTCAAGAACTGCTTTTTTTAGCAAATAATTTTCAGCCCTGATTTTAATTTATAGTCTTCGTTTCTTTTCTTTTTCTCTTTTAAATATTGCCATCAGTTACATAATGCTCTTATTTTAGAATCACATAATTTGCACACTTAACATATTTTTTCTAACATAATTCTCTTAACTTATTAAAATACTTTCAACAATCTTAAGCAATAATTAGTTCTGGGATGAACCGTACTGAATAACTTTCTTTTGACTCTTCTCTCTTGAGTGCATTGCAAAAAAAACTGTAGCTGCAAGAATTGTCACCTTTTTAGTCTATTTGTCTTATGAAAAATACTTCATTTAGTGACAACATTAAATAGAAAAATTCAAATTGTATAACAGAATGTCACTTTCTAAAGGCTATTGAGGCTTTTGTGAGTTTACAAATCGAGTGATTTGAACTGGCCATTTTATGAAATTATTATTTTCACTGTGTGACAATAATGCATATAATAACAAGTTTAAGATTCTAAGAATTTTTTTTTCTTTTACTAAAAACACTCCCAAATATTGCCATACTAGCATAAACCTAACAAAAANGCCTACAAATACTGCTGTGCTAAATCAAAAATTAAACAACGCCCCACTGGTTTAGTATAAGCATAGCAGAATCCTTTAAGTACTTCCTCCCTAGGGGTCTCAAATTCCTGTCTGTCAAAACCTGTGAGTTTCGCCTTCATTATAAACCAACTTAGTCTATGGGTCTCATACGGCACACAGCAGGTTATTGTGGATGTTAGTCAAGACAGCTTTTCATCCAATCATTCGGAGTGCACAAATAATCATCCCAGAGGGATGCACACAAAGGAGACTTAACCAAGACAGTATGCATTTGACTGTGTGATGTTTCACTCAATTGAATCTGACAAGAAAAATATTTAAGAACTGAAGAAAGACACTTTTTCTGCAGAGAAATGGTGCTAATGAAGGAATAAATAACAGAAAATTTCTTATAAAATTGTGCTGTCATCCATTTATTATGATAACATAATACATCTTCATTGCAAGACTGGGGAAAAAATGAATCACACAAAATTTGGATTAGCATGTGACTCTTGCACTACATCTTCATTGAGAGTAGAAGCAGATCTTAATAATGAACTCATGATTGCTGGATTTTTCTGCATAATGTAAGAAGCTGTAAGATAAAACTATAAAAAAAAGGCACAAAGCGAGATTGGCCTAGATGATCTTTAGAGGCCTTTTCCAACCTTAATCACATAAAACACATTGTCTAAATTTTAAAGGCAATTGCCAGAAATAAGTGCCTCAAAAGATGTAATATGTATTATCTCTCTTCTCATAATTTCTAATTCTAGCAATTGTACAAGTATGACAAGTCAGAATCCTAGTAACATATGGAAAAAAACTAATTTAGAACAGAATGCAAGTGCCAGAGTGAAGTGCCTGTAATACATAAAAGTGATAAATAACAGTATAACCCATCTTATGGGTAGAGAAGGGTCTAGTTTAGTGTTCCAGGCCATTTCATCACACAGCAAGAGCTGTACTTGGGTACAAATTCACTTTGAAGAAACACAGATGGAAATTAGACCGCATTCTGAAACACGTTAGGGAGAATTTGAAGACATCTAAAAAGGATAAAATTAAAAAGAAAAAAAAAAAAAAAACCTACACAGTTTTTTACTGTGGATATTTATATATTTATGCATGTTGCTTTGCTTTACAATGGAATAGGAAATTACCCCATAGATCACTTATAGTCACAAGGTCTCCTTATGTTTGGAGGGGATGGAATACCTTAAAAATTGTTCCTGCGAGCCAAGAGAACAGTCATTTAAATTTTTTTATACTTTAAAACATGCCTATAGAGGAATTTTTATTTGCAAATGTGCTTGCACTGGGATCCCTAAAGAGCATGACATTTGTTTGGAACATTTCAGGAAGAAAATATCCTGAAGTTTTGTACTTTTGCTCCTAATCTAAGGCAGCAATAAACAGTTTGCTCTACAAGTACTGTTGAGTATTTTTGCTTCTCACTTTGCTATTTCTTTTGCTGTCTCCCTTTCCAAGACATCTTCTTTCAACCCATAGCCTGAAAAATAAATCAGCTCTTCACTGAGATCCCATTTCTACTTAGAACAGTAGAAATGGGATTTCTGCAGTAGATCCAATTGACTTTCTGAGTAAAAAACGGTCTAGAAAACAGTTTTGCAGCTCCAGGTTCTGGAACTGACAGCTTTAATAGCTCTTTTAAAGTTGTTGTGTAGAACCAGCTGCTTCTTTAACAGCACTACTATCATATTGAATTTTAAAACTTGTGTATTACCATATTTGGTTACCCATTCTAAGCATCCTGCTTAATATTTTCTTATACAGAAATACATACTGCTTTAATTTCATATACAGTATACTGTACCCTGATTAAGAAAATTCCTGCAGACAGTTCTAAGGAAGATTGTTCAAAATCGGCCAAAAATAAAATTGAAGTTTTAGGTAAAGAAAATGTACTGTATGAATCTACATGCACTATTTAGGGAGATTGGGGGGTGCTTATTAGCCATTCTTTCCCCAAAAAAACTCAANNNNCTTTATGTATTGATAGAATTTCATGTGAAATAACTGCTAAAAGTTTTTTCTTATCCTACTTGTCCAGACTATAGTGGTTTAAAGGTTTAAAAAGGAAAGGAAAAGTCAATTTTAAAAAATTGTTATCCCACCCTTTCAAATTATTTCTACAGGTTTGCTCTATAATAGGCTTCAAAAATTTTTATACAACTGCCACTAGAAAGTGTTACTTTCCAAAGCTTTTTTTTACTTCTCAAGTATGATTTCAGTATGTTGATAAAAGTATGCAAACGTTCTGACTCTGTATATATGTAAAACACACACATATATATATACACACACATATATATAAGCCTCTCATACTATCAGATACAGCATTTAAATGAATACCATATAGTTATCAGTACATATATTGCATTTATGAAATTAAAGTGACAGCTGTATAATCAGAGTGCATTTATTTAGTTTTTAAAATAAACATTTTATGATTAAATAAATTAGTACACATTATTGAACTGTGCAAGTCAAACATTTGCTAAGAAATTAGCGCACAATTATGTATTATGAAATGCTATGTGACTAAGAAGATGTTTTACTTAAGCATCATTAAACCCCAAATCAAATAATAAATACAGAAAGGAAAGATTGTATTGAATAGGATGAAATGCTTTAATTGTATACATTTGTCTAACTCGTTTTTTACTAGTGTTCCTGATAAGAAAATCCAGGCTTTTCATTATGGCTCAAAATCCATAAGAAATCACAACAAATAAGGAAATCACAAAATTGACTACCCATGTATTTGTAGCTGAAACTCAGAATTGTATTTTGCAAAATTATGATGCTTATAAACCTGGCTTCAGTTCAGAATGGAATTGAAACATTTTACAAAAAATAATAATAAACTGTAAAATTAGTTATGAATGCATTTTCATTTACATAATTCTTTACATACAACAAAAAATGGTTTATACAACTAATTTAAAAAATGCGTATTGACTTGGTTCATCCTCATAGCAAATCATCCATTAGGTGAGTAGGAAGGTATCTAATGGAGGTGAATCCTTATATAAAGATCTTACTCCTGCACATTTCTTTGAAGTCCATATCCTTACAGCTTACTCTAACACTCACTCAGTGTTCTGAAATAATGAGTCATCAGATTACTGAAAAATCTTTGTGGAAAAGTGTTCCACAGCATACAGGTCTGTGGTGATTTAGACTGGCTCTTTTAAAGAGAAGAGAGTCTGTCTACAGCCTTCAGGAGTTTACATACCCTAGAGAATTTTTTATTCTCTTAGGGACTTTTTAAAGGTTTGGTGGTTCTTTCAGAAAAAAAACCCCAAAAACAACTACTTCTGTCTTTCTCTTTATGTACTCCTCTTACCCTGGATGGAAATTCTTTATTTCCTATTCTCACTGACAATCTACAGCTGTCTTCTCTTATCAAGCCTCAGCTCTTGCTTACTTGGAGCTACTTGGTATGCTCAGGAGACTGCAAGTTGCCTTATAAAGGACTAGCAGTACCTTGAATTTGTGGTCTTTAGTCAGAAGAAACTATTCTGGATTTTACACATATTTTAGCTCCCTGAAAAAACTCTGAGTCCAAACAACACATGCTAAATATAAAAAAAAAAAAAAAATTACTTCTCTCCACTATCTAGGTGTAGAGAAGGACTAAATGAGAATTCAATTAAAAGCTTCTTGAGTTCACACTAAATAATATCACAGAAANAGAAAATCGTAAGATTTTTTTATTCAGGCACAACCCAAGGGATTCATTCTAGCAGCTTTTGAGCATCCCTTCAGTGCTATCTCCAGTTAAAGAAACACAGTGTCTCCCTCTGCAGCAAGTAGAGCTTGTTGCATTGCCTATTACAAAACTACTGAAAATTGTTCGGGACCTGAACATGCAGACAAATAAGAAAAATTGTATTTCCCTAAATTTTTTCCTCAATACCTGTTTCTGCTTATCGATCTTGGGTTTCCCTAGGATCCAGTTCTCGAAAGTTTCCATGGGAATGAATGGAACCACTCAGGGACACCTTTTCAGTAAAGCAGAACTACTTCCAGCCTTGTGAAATGGGGCAGGGAATGCTCAATCACTTAAAAACATTTACCTAAAAGAAGAATGCAACTGGTACCAATCCCAAAAGACATTCATCTCCTTAATGGAACAGCATGGTCAACAAACCAAACACTCCTGGCTATTTTTTAATCCATGATCAGCCTATTAATTATGAGATAGAAAAACTACCTTTTCAACCGTACTGTAAATCAGGTAAGAAGAATGATGAAAAACATTCATCTCGCAACGTTAGTGAATACCTCGA
>VXBU01003963.1:1836-36463 GCA_013400315.1 Bombycilla garrulus
AAATAAAAGGAAAAAAGGGAAAAAAAAAAAAAAAAAAAAAAAAAAAAAACGCAAAAAAACCCCAACCAATCAAACAAAAAAAGTTTTGCTGTATTTCTTGTATTGCTGAAAACACCACAGATTTAGAGAGAAGGTGTAAGCTATCCTGTTGCTTTTTTCTCATTAGCCAAACCACATGTGGGCCACATCAGGAGCTAACTAGAAAACTAGCTCAAAGCAGGTACTATCTTGAGGACAGTTCTGCATTCAGTAGAAAATTGCCTTGATTCATCAAAAGATGTGCATTTACCCCACTGCAAATTTTTGTGAAAGCTGTTGAGAAGCAAGCAAGAATCCTGCAAGACAGTTGCAGTATACACCAGATTCCCTTCTCCTGGGTACAAAGACAGTTTTATGGCTTACTGAGTGTGCAATGTGGATTTTAACTCATAGTTTGTACCACCAATACATATTATAAGTCAATTTTAAAGATAAACCAACATTAAAATTAAGTTTTAATTAAAATCACATTGTTTTGCATTGCTCCTGCTTGTTGTTTGTACAAAATCTGACAAATCCGTGAAAAATTCTAGGCACACTGGTGACTGCTAATAACAGATGTTCTGGAAAGTATATCAAGTTTTCTGACTAGCAAGAACATTTTTAAATGAAAGAGGGCTAAGGGTTAAGGTCAGTAATCCTTCTTGCCATAAGACAATGTCACGAGAAGTATGTCTATGTCTGGGCTATTGGCAGTGGTACATGTGTTCTAACATTCATGGTCAATGTTGGCAGTCAGACATTTGGGGCTTAACATACTTGTAACAAAATAACAGCATATACCATCTGCTGCAGGTGTACTCTTCAAAATATTGCTCTAGTATACACATACATTTCGTAAATATTCATATCTCTAGGTGAATCCATTTTCATTTCTACTTTGCATATTAAACTGCATTTTTACTTAGGTAAGACATTTTTTTATTATCTGAAAGACTCAGCAAAAGGCTATTAGGGATAACTCTTCATTAACACAGTGAAATTCTCTTTTTATTCTGTAGAAACAGCCTATAAAGTGATCTATGTTATTCTGGTAACTCAGTGTGTGCCACCACTGCCATTTGCCCAGAGAAGCTGCAGATACTCCATCTGTGGAAATACTGAAGGTCAGTTTGCATGAGGCTCTGAGCAATCTTGTCTAGTGAATGGCATCTCTACCCATTGCTGAGGGGTTGGAATTAGATGATCTTTAAGGTCTCTTCCAACCCAAACCTTTCTATGATTCTATGATCTAAATGCAGTGGATGAGATCACTGAACAGATGACTACAGTATAGATTTAGTCTTACATGTGTAATTATTTTTTGTTGCATTATATTCAGCATTTTGTTAGAAATTGTTACAGTTCAGAAGCACTGGGTGACAGCAGCTGCAAAAATTCATATCAAAGATTACAGGAACTCCCTTCAGGGACAGGACAGCCATGTGCCTAATGCTACAAGACTTATTATTAGAAATAGCCACAGGTGTTTTAAGTATTACTTCTAGTATTACATTACATATTTCAACTGTTTGGGGTTTTTTTTGTTAAAGCCACTTCAAATACATATGCGTAACTTTTTTACTAACTGGAAGAAACATCCTAAAAATTGAAGTTGATAATTTGTTTCCTGAAGCATTGATTTTTCTGTTATGCTGAAATGAAAGATATTGACCTGTGGAGTTTCCTCTCAATATTCAAATACACCTATATATTCTGATGGCATGTTTGGTCTATGTTTCACATAGGTCTGTGTGCTGTCCCACGCATTTATGTTGATCATCTTGTACTTGTTTTCTTCAGGATATTAGCAATTAGTGTAGTTGCTGTTGGAGAGAATAATTCTTTACTGTATTTGTGATAAATGTTATTTTGTTTTGTGTAAAGGCATCTTGCCTGAACCTTTTCTGAGCAGTGATTTTGCTTTCATTCTGTCTGAACACCTCCATACCATATTTCGATAAACAACTATACTGAGCACAGAATTATGGTGATCACTGTCTTGTAATTCTTTATTAGGAGATATGCAAAAATTTCTATACTAGCTATTTGTTTGCATAGAATTGTTAAAGTTGCAAAAGTCCTCTAAGCTCATAGAGTCCAGCTGCTAAAGGAGCACTGTGTGCACCTTTAAAACCACTAAACAATCACCCAAGTTCCACAAATGCACATTTTTTTAACACTTCCAGGGATGGTGACTATCATTTTCTGGGTAGCCTGTTCTAATGTCTGACCACTCTTTCACTAGAGGATTTTTTTCTAATATTTAATCTAAACCTCCCTTGGTACTCCTTGAGGCCATTTCCTCTTGTCCTATAGCTCATTTCTCAGGAGACTGATACCCATCTTGCTCCTGCGTCCTTTCAGGCAGTTGTAGAGAGTGGCAAGGTCTCCCCTGAGTCTCCTTTTCTCCAGGCTAAACATCCCCATCTCCCTCAAATGCTCCTCATAAGCTTTGTGCTGCAGACCCTTTACCAGCTCCACTGCTCTTCTCTGGACTGACTCCAGCACCTCAATGTTTTTCTTGTAGTAAGAGGCCCAAAACTGAAGGCAGGACTAGAGATGCAGCCTCACCAGTGCTGAGTACAGGAGGCAAGCATTCTTTTAATTGTAAAATATCAATGACGAGACCAAAGCTTCTCCAGTTCCATGTTGCTATTCTACTGTCAATATGATTGGCTGCATGCTCTGTATTTTAATATAGACACCTGATTTTCCTATTGTGAACACAATGAATTTTTCAAACTGTTTAAATGTAACATATTATAGCCCTCATTTTATTTATTCCAGAATTCACATAACAGTTGGTATTACAATGTACATTCTCTCAGCTCCCCTGTGAATCAAGTCAATTAATGCTTTTGCAAAGGAATTGGTTAATTGGTGAGACTGAAAAAAAACTGCAAGCAAGAGAGTTTAATAACCCACAGACATTTAGGAAGGCTTACATAAACGCTAAACTTTAAAAGACAGCTAAAATAAAAGTGCTTCCTAATAGCAATGAGTATATTGCAGTTTTTAAAGTACAATTAGTCAACTAAACTGCAGAAAATACCAGTATTTTTAGAGAAAAATTGAGATTCAGCAAGATTTAGATTCTTCCTCCTAATGCTATTTGAAAATCCATAGGAAGTGTTTAATAATATTTGGGGGGCTTAATATTTGGTCCGTTCCTTTAAAATGTTATTATACAGAAAAACCTACAAAGCATTACAATAAGACTGAAAAATGCATGTTAAAGTCCCAGCTTTTTGACTGAGTTGAACTTTTTGAAGAATGATCCTTTCTTGACACCGACACAGAATTATTTTTTTGTCTACCAGCTGGATTTCATTGCCATAGGAAAACTTTCTACCTCAAAGGCAAATTCAAGGATGAGTCATTCAGATCTTTAACAAGAAACACAGATGGAAAAATGCCACAGCTGCACAGAGCTGGAAGCAGAAAAATGCATGACCTTAATGAATATGCTTTTACATTTGACAGACTCCATCGGAGAACTTGCAGTAGCTGCAGAATCCTATAGCACCATAAAAACATTTTGGCATAGTTTAATCCCAGTGTTGCAAGATAAAGTGTGAGATTAGAAATATAACATGGAAACTGCTTTCTACCCTTGTTGCCTAGATCTGATATGTTCCTGGAATAAAAATTCAATATAGAAATGCAACAGCCATAAAAATGCATTTTGTTTTTTTCATTTATTTTTTATCAATTTTTAAAATTATCTTATTTTTAAATTATCTTTTTAAATTATCTTCTAAATTATCTTCCTTTGCCTTCCAGAACATTTTCTTTTATCTCTTCTTTGTTTTTGTGTCTCAGCTAAAATTTTTTGCAAATTTTTTTTGTCATCTTCCAAGGAATCTCCTCTCTTTCTTTGACACATCTGCTGCAGTTCAATAAGGAAAAATACGCATATAAGATGTAACAACCCTATGCAGCAATCCATGCCATAGGGTTATTAGAGGGAAAGCAGCCTTTCAGGAAAGGATCTAATGTGTGCAGGATCCATGGTCAGGCCAAAATCCAAAGCTCTTATGTATCCCAGGGCAGAAATAATGTCTGAGAGCGCTGCATCCTCAGAGACGACAACTCTTACATCAACATTCTGGATGTGCATCTAAGGAGACAGGCTGGCAATGAGCAGGGAAGAGCTGTTATTTCGGTAAAGGTCATTACAGAATCAGTTCAGATTCCAACTTAGTAGTTGTATTCACAAATGTTCAAAATGTAAAGAAATGTTCAAATGTAAAGAAAGCATTTCATGCTCTAAATCACTCCCACTGTTAACCATAAAGAGTTACGCTTCCTTCCCTACACGTATAATGTATTACAATGAGCAGAATCAGAGAAGAGTAGTGGTGCAGATGCTTTTTTCTATCCGCGTAAAACAAAATATTGAATTTTCCATGCATAGACAGTAGTGGACAAGAAAATATTTGATTAGCCACTGCTTAAAAATGATCTTAAAATGAGAGAGGAAGGGCAAAAAAGATATTGTACATCCTCTGAGTAGTCCTCTTAAGGGTTCAGGGATTGAAACTTTAAATGTGGCAACATAGATAAGACCCTAATCTTCAAGGGTAACCTTTTCTTTCCAACATCAATTGTTCTGTACTCAATTAGGCAATGACATTCTAAAGAATCATTTGTCCTGTTCAGTAATACAGCTTTCTTATATATAGAAGGGATGTTAGCCTTGAATACTTGTTAGGATACTTGTTAACAAGTATCAATATATCTCTTTTATTCAGAGGCATACAGCTATATATCACCTACAATAATATGAGACCAAATGATACTGATAAGACAAGCCAAGTGCTGAAAGCTCTACTGTTTGAATAAAGAAATAAGACTGATATATATACTGTGGGTCAGTTTTGGCAAAAAAAAATCCTATAATTTCCATGCCCTCTATTTCCCCTATCAAATTAGTTTTATTTTATTTTCATCAGCTAGACATTACTCTATTTTCAATTCCTGACTTGTTTCTATGGTTTTCTGCTCTTTAAACAACCTTGATTTTGCATAGCTTCTCATGGTTTAAAGCTGCTTGATCCCTAACTCTGATGATAGCCCACAAGGGACATCCAGAAGCTATTTCTTCCACAATATAACTAATATAGTTTAGAGATCCTACTTGAGCTATTACTTAAAGCAGCTATCCATTTATGACCTGATCTAAGTAAAGTTTCTCTAATGAAAATGGCTAAGATAGGAGAATATTGTGGAAGAACATGGGAAAAATATAGAGCCATAGTGTAAAAAATATTCACACAAGATCAAATGTACCTATAATGCAACAACACTGAAATCAGTAGTTTATACCACATGATGAGCTCAGGCCTGACATATAAAGTAAGGAAAGTTTCATGGCCATATAACTATAAGATATAACTCTATAGTCTTACTACATTTCTAGTCACTAGAAAGAGTGGTAGAGGGTAGGTCTCTTGCAAGGGAAGATTAAATACGGATTTCCAGGTCACAGCCAGGATTCTAGGTATTTTTGAAAATTAAATAATACCATAAGAGTTTTTTCAGTCTTCAAACTCTATGGTTAGTTCCAGTTCTTGCCTGGAATGCATGGATGTCGGCACAGTGAAAGTCTTTCTGAGAACAGACTGGGATCCAGCTATTCAGGGGCCTCCCGCATGCTTCACATCCAGAAGTGCTACCTTGAGGCTGACTTTGGCACCTCTGTGATGTGGAGTATCTAACATTTTCTGGTCTGAAACACGAGACCTAAAATCAACTGCTGAATCTGCCGCAGGTCTCCATGGTTACAGTACTGTCAGTTGCTGCTTTGTACACAGGAATAGACAGGATTTTTAAAAACTCAGGCTGCTTTTGCAGAATGGTAATCTGAGTTGCGACTTTTCTCCCCAACAGACTGAGAACATATTAATCAATTTTCATAATAGAGGGTAAATGTAAAGGTAATTCCCAGCATCCCAACACAGACTGACAAACTGCTCAGATAAAAAAATTCAGAGAGCAGGAGTTATGGTAGGAGAGACCAGCTTAAAGGTTTTGAGAATGAAACCTCATAAGGGCCAAGTAACAGCCATTTGTGCAGACTTTCTTCCCAAAGTGCTTTCTTTGCAGTCTAGACCTTTGTTTACTTAAATCCTGATAAAATTCCTGATTCATATGAATTGTTCTCCATTAGCCTAATGATATAAATTCAATATTAATGTTAATTAAGTGCAGCTCCTGCACTGCCAGTGCAGAGATCACTGAAAAGAGTAAAAAGTAAGGGTATTTTGGAGCATGTGTTCCCCTCATTTTACATTAACTGAAGATGAAGAAAATCACAACTATATTTCCCTGTTGTTATTCAACTTCGCAAAAATATTCCTGGCTTTTATCTCAACAACTACAAGGGACCAGCATGTCAGCTTTACATTTTGAAACACCATCATCAAAATGCCCTCTAGCAACACTGACTTAGCAGAGACAACGCCACCTACTGAAATATTAACATGCCTTGCTTCAGGACACTTTCCTTCGTCACTAATTGTCAAAGCAGAATTGACAGTGTTACCTAGAGAGCTGCTAAGTTTAAACTGCCTCACTACTGTTCTCAAAAGAGATGAGGGACCTCTTCTTCTCATCTCTCATTATGATGATAGGAGGGGAAGAACACAAGCTATTTCCAGGCACACACAGGAAAAAAGAGCCAGCATAATGTAGGCCCTGGCCTTCATTTCATTTTCTCTTGAGATTTTTTTTTCTCCTTCACAACTGGAGCAAAAGATGCTTTGAATTCTGGTCTGCAGCTTTTTCTCCTACCTTAGAAAAGGCCTGATGAACATACAATCTGCAAAAGAACAAAATCATTTTTATTTGCTGCAGAACATGAATAACTAAGATTTCCTTTCTAGGACTAACATTGGTAAAAGTTAATGGGTCTTACAGGACAAAAGACCTCTGAACTAACATATCCTGGGCACACACAACAGAAACTTCCTCCTAAGATCTGATTTTTTAAAAATGCATCTTGCACTGTCAAAAGAGCTTGTTTCAAAAGTCCTAACTATTAAAATAGGATGAGAGCTATCTTATACAACAGTATTTAAAAGACACTGAGGGCATAAAAGCAGCTCAGGGAACTGTGTAAAGTTTGAGCTATGTCAGGTTTTTTGCTCTATTCTAAATAAGCCATTCTACAAAACACAGCACAAATAATCAGCAGCACAATCCTCCAATTCTTTATCATGGGAGGAGTTCCTAGAAAATTTTTCTAACCATTCATGTACTTTTCTCTCTAACTGATCAAAACTCTCCACCAAACATAAAATGAATGGTTTTCAGCCAAAAAAAACCAGACATATACAAAAACCTAAAATAATGATCAAAACATTCATAAATGACAATAAAAAGAGATTTTGCTCTTTTTTCTTTTGGAAGTCAGTCTGTTGCCCTTTGAAAGCAAAACAAATAGCATAGGAATGCTGCAGTCCTGTATGATCTGACAGCGTCCAGTTTGATATAAAATGTTAGCTCATGTCCACCTTAGAAAGAATAACATAAAGACAGAAGAACTAATGTCAGGGTTAGGTTAGGGTTACTCAGAATATTATTTCTTCTTGGTGCTCCATCTTATAAATTATGCATGATAGATGGTAATGGGTTCTCTGCCTGCCTGTGACTGATGCAGTCAGTACTGCAAAGGTACAAAGGAATCAAAAGTGAATTCTTTTCCTGCTGAGCAAGAGCATGAAAGGCCATCCACAACAGTTATTCCATAGTTTGAAGTTAATTTCAGCTGCACTTTTATTTTACTTTTTCAAAAGTTAAATTAAATATTAAAGCAACACACAAAAATCCTTCCCATTCTCCTTAATTTTGTGTGCTCTTTGGTTAAATGAATTAACTGAAATGCAAATGTTATATATCAAATTTCTAGCATGCAAAAACTTCCCAACAATGAGCATTTTTGAAATGAGCATTTGTCCTTTTCCTCATACTTTTAAATGAGCTCTTTATGGCCAGCCATTGGGATTGAATATGTGCATTTGCAGATGGCCACTATGATCTGACAGAAATTCTAAATATTCATTTTTTCTACATAAAGGGTTTATAGTGAAATTTATCCAAACTGAAGTCACTCATTTGACACAAGCAGTGAGAAGAATCAAACCAAGAGTACCATACCCAGATGTGTATCTAATGGGTAAGAGTATGATATATGTGACATATGCATACTTATATAATCTACAGATTCAGCTCAAAGATCGGAATTGTTTTTCACAGCTTTTTGTTAAACTTTTTTTTTATTAAACTTTTCACAGTTTTATAATTTCAATTCCATTTTAAGAGTCAGGGTTATTTCTCTGTCCATTACTTTTTCTTGCTTCTCTCATGCTCTATGAACGGAGCTTCTGTAAAATGAAGCTGTGTTTTGTTGCTGGTGGCATTGATAAATAAAGAACAAGATACTATAAATATTTTATTGAGTTCCTAAAGGCTACATTCACTTTCAGATCCTTCTGTATCAAGGACTGGGAACTAACACACTGGGAGCATGTTAGTTCATTCCAGACTTGGTCTGTTCACTTTGTTTCATTATACTCACAAAAAATGGCAGTAGCTGATCTTTCTTCTTTTCCATAGCACTGTTACAAAAAACCCTACACAACAATTCCACTCATGATTATAGCAGAGCAAGATGATGTCGTCACACTCACCAAGAGCAGTAAAGAGTGTTCTCAGTGACAGATGGTGTGTTTGTTCAAGGCTAGGTTGCTATGTTATATTATGTTGTGTTTGTTATGCGATGTTATGTTGCTGAATAAAGTATAGCCATGCAAACAGCAGGTGTTTCTGTGTAGGGATTTCAATGCATAAAGCTGCTGGTTCCTGTGACAGAGTACCCAGCCAGATGGAGATGCCCCTGGCTCGTGCATGCACACACTGGCCACAGCAGAATGAACTTTATGAGCTTTACCCAGTCTGACATTGTCTTTAGAGCTCAGCATCCATAGGAATCACACAGCCTGCCACAAAATGGTGATTTTATTCAGTATATTGCTTTGCTACTCAGGTTGTTTTAAGTATCATTTTACTAAATTATGATTACAATTATTGAAATGAAAACCATTAGGAAGCTAATGAAGGACCTAATCAAATATCCACTGCTTGCTATTCCCATGGTTTTACCGAAAATGGTTTGATGTGCCTCTAAGGAACATAGTACTAATTAGATTTTGCATTCAGCAAGAAGTATAACACAATTAACTCATTTATCCATATCTACAAAGGCATGATTGATCCAAGTCTTACCAGTTAAAAGCATTTTCATGACAGAGGACCAAGATATTCTGGGAGTTTTGTTGTTGAAGTTTTTTGTGTCCTTTTTTAACACAGTCAACATTATTTGCTTTCAGACTGCATAGCGTCACTTCTGGCCAGAAAGAACTTACTCTATTAAAATCATAAATTTTAATAACATTTTGGTTTTATTAGTAGAATTCTTAGCCCTTCAAGTACTTTTGAAGATTTTCAGAAAAGAACCTTGCAGAGAGCGCAGATAGAAAACTAGCATCACACTATGTTCAAACTTCAGTGATTTATTTCGTAACACTGTTTTGCTAAGGAGATTTCACTCCCTCTTTTAAAGCGATTGTATACTGAAACAGGTAATTGATTGTCTCCAGTTACTGAACAAAACTTTTGCTTTGGAAATGTTAATACATATTGGCACTTTTCTCACACAGTCCTGCCGAACATGATGCAAAATTTCATAAGAGACTTTCATTAAATGAACCAGCAAAATCCTTTCATATTTGAAGATGTAATTAGACGTAAAGTTCCTTTCTGACATTAAAAAAAAAAAAAAGCAAATTAAATACCTCCTAGTTGACTACTTACAGTCAGGTTTTCCAGCTCTACATTTTTTTTAAAGTAACAGGATTCAAGTCTTAATGCTACCTTTAAAAAAAAAAAAATTATCTATGAGTGTCAGTCCATTTGGTGAATTTTACTTTTAGGTTTTGAAGCTTTTTGAAAGAACCAGGATAAAGAGCATAGGTAGCAAAAGCAAAAACATGCAGTAAGGAGAACAAACAAGAAGGTCTGGAGGCAGTGCCCACACTGTAATCCTAGGAGGGATGAAAACACCAAACAGCAGCTCTCTGTGCACCCTACTATTGCACCATGCATCCCACTCCTTCATAATTATTCTTAGCCCCTCAGACATCCAACCACTATCACAGCAATCAAGGTTTGAATTTCCTTTCTGCACCACCAAGGAACAAAACATACAGCAACCTAATTTCATAAATGCTGAAAGTAAAAAATATGAATCTACCTGTCTTCAAACAACATGTTCAAGAACTGCTGTTGCACCAAGGGTAACCATATCACTCACCCAAAACCCCCATCCCACTTACAAACCTCTTGAACCTAGATCTGCTGCTGGGTAACTCTCCAGCCTACTTGTGCTTGCATTGGTCCCAGTCCTGCATGCACCATATATAAATAATTAAATAAGTACTATAAGACATGTAAATTTAATCTGTTAATTTATTTAGAAAATAAAACCCCAGTTCTCCCTGCAACCTCTCTTGCAACCCTCCAAGTTACAAGAATGTGTTGTACAATATGCTTCAGAGGCTATAGGTGGAACAAGAATTAAAATCCACAAAGATCAAAAGAATAACAACTTTGGTCATCAGCAATCAACTTCCACTTGCTCTAAATTATATGCAGATTCATAAATATTAAAAAATATATATGTAAGAACACCTGCTGTCTGTAAAGCATCTTTGATAAAACTGCCAACAATATTTTAAGGGTTCACAGGTTTTTTGGGTTGGGGGGGGGGTTCACCTGTTTCACACAGCAGTTGAGGCTCACCATCTGGTGTGAGCTTTCAGAGAACAGCCAAACTGGTCAGAATCATGATATTTTGCCAACACACTAAGTATAAAATGCTTTGGAAATACTAAAACTAAATGAAGACACCATATATCACAACTGATAGCGAGGAAAGCGAGGAAAGCAAGGAAAACAGAAAAAGGACCACGTAAAAGAATTAACACATACAAATTTTTTATTCTATTGCCATTATTTCTTAATGAGAACTGCTGAGTAATCAAAACACTGTTGATTATTTTCCAGACCAACTCTAAATTTTCTATGTAATATTTCCTATTCTGTTGGGCCTACTTAGACTGACTAAACATTTGTTTTGTCAGTTTCAACAGTTGCAGCATGAGCTCCTCTAAACCTTCATCTATGTTAATTATCTTTCTTTTTTCTCAAAAAGGCATTTCAAGCTAACCCTATTTCAAAACAGTGCTTTAGAAAGCCATCAAAAGCAAAGTTTAAAGAATCATCAGAATCCGAATCCCTTTTTTTTTAACAGTGATATTTCTTTCTGATCACAGAAATGTCCCTATTTACAGTCATCTGAAGTTACTGCTTGATTGATTTCCTGACACTCTCAAGTGTTCAGTATCTCCTTGACTTCAGTGTTAAATCTCTGGCCTTTTTCTGATTCCTGCTGAGATGCAAGTGATTATATATTCAATTAAATCTCAATGCCTGAAGAGCTAACATTTTATTAAATAGAAAAGCACAGCTACATAAACTATATATACATGGATATACACAAATGACAAATACACCACATCCAGGTTTTTTCATAAGAAAATAAGCAGAATATTTAACAAAACAGTATTTTTAGTCTCCCAAACATACATTTTTGTCATGTTGTGATGTGCTTACATGTGGCAACATGTTTAACCTATTATTAATGTACATTTTCTGCTTAGCTTACTTCTTAAAAAAAAAAACAGAAACAAACCTAAGTGTTCTTTTTAAGTTTAATTCCAACAAGCCTATTGCAAGACCCTCAGGAAAGGATAGGTTTACTCCACAAAATACCCAGATACGATGAAACATAAACAATTTTCTACCTACAAAATTACCTGTATGCTAAAAATATGAACAATCCTTTTTCACATGGGACTTTGTATTGCCTTCCAAACATGTAATATTTTGATCCATCAAGGTTCTGATTTCAAATTCTGAAATATACTCTGAATGAAGTACATTGAAAATTGCACATCGTTTAAATATTTCAGTCACTTATAGTAGTTATCAATGAACGATTCCTTGTGGATAGTTTGCACTTGAATGCATCATTGAGTTGTCCCAAAAATAAAGCAGGTTTTATTTCAGAAAACATAGATTGAAGAAAGTATTTACAAAGGTATACATTTATATTCTACAACAGAGAAACTAAACCCCTACATTAGTGCAGAAGGTGTGCATGAGTCCTACAATGTACAAAATAAAAATTAATCTTCTTTTAAAATACAGCATATGTTAAATTAGATGTCAAATACAGAAAATATTTTTGTTTAGTATTACAGAGCTCTGTCTTGGGATTGGTGCTCTTCAATATCTTAATCGATGACACAGACAGTGAGATCAGTGCAGTCTCAGCAAGTTTGCAAATGACACGAAGCTGAGTAGTGCAGGTGACACAACAGGAAGATAGGATGTCTTTCAGAGGGACTTGGACAACCTTGAGAAGAGGGTCACAAGAACCTCACAAAGCTTAACAAGTACAAATGAAACATCCTGCTCCTGCATCAGGGCAATCCCAGACATGAGCCCAGATTGAGAGATGTCATTGAGAGCAGCCCTGCGGAGAAGGGCTCAGGGGTTCTCATGGATGAAAGTATGGCCATGACCCATCAGTGTGCACTCACAGCCCAGATGGACAATGGTGTCCTGGGCTGTATCAAAAGTAGACTAATCAGCAGGTTGAAGGAGGTGATTCTCCCCCTCTGCTCTGTGTTGGTGGGACCCCACCTAGAGTGCTTCATCCAGCTCAGCACAAAATGTTAACCCATTAGAGCAGCTGCAGAGGAGACCATGAAGATGATCAGAGGACTGGAGTACCTCTCCTGCAAAGACAGGCTGAGAGAGCTGGGGTTGTTCAGCCCGGAGAAGAGAAGGCTTGAGAGTCCTTGCAGCCTTTCAGTACTTTAAGGGGACTTATAAAGAAAGATCAGACGAACTTCATTATGGCCTTCCAGTATCATAAGGGGGCTTATAAAAATGTGGGAGAGGAACTTTTTATATAAGCAGACAGTATCAGCACAAGGGCTAATGGTTTCAGATTGAAACAGGGCAGGTTTAGCTTATATCCTAGGAAGAAATTCTTTAGTGTGAGGGGAGTGAGGCACTGGAAAAGGTTGCCCAGAGAAGCTGTGGTTGCCCCATCCCTGGAAGTATTCAAGGTCATGTTAGATGGAGTTTTGTCAGCCTGGTCTAGTGAAAAGTGCTCCTGTCCAGGGTCAGGGTGCTGGAACTAGATGACCTTTAAGGTTCATTTCAACCCCAAGCATTCTATGAATTAGGATAAAATTGTTTTGAGAAAAATACTCCTAGAAACAGAGAAAGATTTCTTTTTATGAGACATTATTTAGGTATGAAGAGAGATATCTGGTTTGTTCCTACAATGAAAGAAGTATCACATACTGTGACAAATTTATTATCCTCCAGGGAAGAAGAGTTTACAACCCATCCAGCACAAACCATCACCCAGTGGAGAGCATTTTTGTCAGTGGGAAGGCCTATTTATGTCCACACACCTCTTCCATTGCCCTTTTAACCACATATAGTTTTGACATGATGGGGAACATTTATGCTGTACTCTACCAGATTGATGTCTCTCTGAGAGCCTAATAAACAAAGACAGATCACTCCACCAGTTCCATAGTGTCTAACATGACATTTTAATGACTCTGATTCTAAATCTTTTTGGTTTATCAATATTATTTCTCTAGTCAATTACATATTGTCATTCTGACTAACTCTTTTTGTGTTCTTACATAGCAGTATATGACTTGGTCCAATCTACAGATCTCTTCAGTTTTAGCAAGGACTGTGAAACTCATGTTTGAAGACGTATTTATGTTCACTATCTGTTGTGGCGCATGTTTTTCCCCTATTTCATTGTTAATTATATTGTTGTAGTTTGTTCCTATGTTCCCTCCCGTTTGCTCGCAATGGTTTCTTCCTCAATTGTACCCTCCCCTAAACTGCCCTTCAATGTGTCTCCTCCCCTTATTCCAGTACCTTCCCCATCCATCACTCAAACCCTGCCCCTCCTTCCAGACCTTCGCTTGTAAATCCCTACATGGGCCAATCCCTGAAATATCCACCCCCTTGGAAATCCCCTAAACCTGGATGCCCCGTTGGCCCATGTGACCCCTTTTCTCCTCCCCTTGTCCCCACTGGATTGTGTTCTGTAAACCCCACCCTATGATCCTCCCCTATGGTTCCCTGATTGATTTACTGTTTGTGCCCACCCCTTAATTTGTAACCCTATAAAACCCCTTGCACTGCAGTACTTGGGGCTCTTTTGTTCTCCTACCTTCATTGCCAATAAACTGTGTCTTTGGAACCCAAGAGCAGATGAGCCTCCTCTCTCCCCTTCGTCTCTCCCTTGACAGCGGTCTGCCTCCATAGAGCCAAAGTTCTAAGGTTCTGTCACTGACACAACACCTGCAGTGACAGTTCCCCACACTCGGCGTGGCCCTTCTGGACCATAGTGTGGCCGCTCAGAGCTAGCTGGGCTCAGGAAAGCCGCATCAACTATTATCAAAGTAGAAAAAAAGAAAACAACTTATTTTCCTTTTTAGTTTCTTTTTAAAATATTGACTGTATAGCTGAATAGTATGGCCCTTTGATTATACCTGAATTAAATAATGTAAATTGAACTGTAATTGAATCTTTTTTATTAATTTATGTTTATTGTATATTTATCAATGTTTATGTGTCCACTTTCTACATAGTTCTTATTTAATTAAAAGCATTTTATTATAGTTTCTGTTTAATTTCCAGAATTTTATGAGTCTTTTGGACACAAGAAACTCTATGATCTGGTCATCACATGGCTATAGGTGTGACATGGAAGACCCCGAACTGCCATTCTGGAAAGAGGAGCAGCATCGCAAATTTAATGTTTGTTTCAAATTAAATAGTTTTCCAGCTATAAGCTAATAAAATGCTGCTTTAGGTCAGTATTAAGTCCAGTATTTACTCATTTGGTAGAATCAGTGATCTCCCAGGCCTTTGATAGCCACAACAACTAGCAATATTTGTCAGTATTAACAAAGAGAAAAAGAATTTTGGAGGACAGAGCTTATATGACTCTCGGGGAATTAAATCCTCAGGCAGAAGAAGGTAGTGAGAAGAGTAAGAAGAGTTTATCTTCCTTTCCAGTCCATGACACACTTTTGTCTGTCAAAGCAGATACAAGCAGAAAGGTCTCACCCTGACAAGGCAGTCAGGTGAGGGGGTGTGCAGGAAAGGACTGCAGTAACCTCTTCAGTAACCCGAGTAGCAAAATGAGACGTACACAGAGTGATTGCTGAATGCTGTCCCTGGCAAGAACTTGTTTCTTGGCCTGCTCTAAAACTGCACTAACTTCTGTATTCTCTATTATTTATCCTCTGCTCTTCATGACTATGAAGCTGCTTTAATAATATGGTCTTGTTTCCCTTCTCCTAAGCCAAAGAAAAAATATTTCTCCACTGCAGTTTTTCCCTCTGTTTGCTAGACATAGTTTTGTCATGTGTGCAGGTACTTGTAAAGGTAAGTACACTTACTTATCACTGTGTTTCATTTGAGTATAGAATTTAACTTAAGAAAGGAATTTAACTTGTTACATATAGGAAGAACATTAAATATCTGGGGCACAGTCTAATGCCTTGTTTTCACAATCCTTTTTCCTATCCTATGAGCAACAAAAAGCATAAGAAGTAAATTACTTCATCAGTCCAGTTGTCTGTTTTTCTGCTGTGTTGTTATTGCTAGGTTCTGTTGTTTCAGCTTCCTCACAAAAGTATGAGGGCATAAGATAAACTCCTGACCCACTTGCACAAAGGCCGAATGCCCTCAGCACAAACTCTCAAATCCAAAGAAATGACACTTTGGTGTCTCTGAAAACTTAGGCCTTTTCCTTATGATCCTGTCATAAAACACTGCCAAAAAGACATCACTGGAAATCAACAGAGCTGGGGAAGACATAGGAAATACACTGCCACATCTGAAAGGTAGCATAACAGATCTGGAGAAAGTATATTTATTGATAGCTAATGTCTGAGGAGGGACACAGATAAGTTAGTACCTCAAGCAAAATTCAATTGCAGTAACTCTTGCTTGAGAAAACATGGTGAAAATATGAAACACTTTAGAACTTTGCTTTGCCTCTGGAAATTATGTCAATATAGAATACATCTGTATTTGTAATATAGTTTGAAGATAGTTTCTGGTTTTAAGTTTTACATTTTGTGGTGTCTTAGATGTGGAAACTACTTTCCAGTTGCTGATGTATTCCTTAAAATTTAGCAGGCCAACAAGAAAGAAAGGATCAGTACTAGCTATGCGTATATACCTCTTGACGCCTTCATGAAATTTGTGTTTGTTTTAGGCATTGCCTGCTGAGCCTACAGAAAAATTCTCCTAGAATCTGCTCTCAGTAAAGCTGTGATGTCTGGCTGGGTAGCAGCTAATAGAACTTTTGTTGTATTCTGGGAACTGCAGAGCTCTCTCTGAAGGAGTAATTTTGCTTCCCTATTGCATTCCCACTGGATGCCATATCAGGTTCCTACCGTTCATTCATAGATCCAACAATTCACTGGCTCTTGGGCAATTGTTTCAACAAATATTTGATGGCACTGGCAGACAGGCATGAGGTTAAGTGTTTATATCAGTGGGGAAGCAGCACTACACAAAAGAGATTAGAACAAAAGGTTCATACAAACTGCAGTCAAAATACCCCCCAAAGAATTAAACAAGTCAGAAGCTATTTTGAAAGAAGGGGTTGGAAATTACAATTAGCTCCTTTTTAGATGTCATATGCTGCACAAAGACAGATGAGTTTAGTCCCAGCCTCTACTCATATTAAAGCTAAAACTCTCCTCAGCAGGTTTAGAAGAACAGTTTCAATTATCGTATCTGACATTTAATGGATAACTGCCTTGATTGCGCTGCTGAAAGATGCTGAAAGGCAAAAGCACAAGTCAGAAGTAAACAAACATCCCCTTTCAACTACACAGAGAAGTTTTACTTACCCCTATGCAGAATGAACTACCCCTAAGTAACACCATGTTGAACACCCACACGTGACAGAACAGTTCCAACATATTCATTTCAGCTTGCGTATTTCAAGTATGTGTAGTAATACATAACTAATAATAATGCATAATTATGGAATAAGTAAGGATTAAGTAATAAACCAGTGTCACTAAGTCTCACACACACCCATACCAGGTTATGACTCTGCCTGTGTACCATAAAAATTGAAAAGACTGGCAATGAGTTCACACTGGGGTTTGATTTCCAAATACCATCTTATTTATAAGTGCTATGGCTCTTCAATTCTCTTAACTGAAAATGGCCATTTTGATGCAAAACTGAAATTGAGTCCCTGTTTGCAATTGATGAATACTGCCTGGGTTACAGTATCTTCCTGAATCCTGTGTAACCTGCTGTGGCCTTCCACAGTTCTGAAAAGCCATGCTGCATTCAAAGCCAAAGAGTGAGGAAGACAGTTTCCTTTGACATCCTTAGGCTTTCTAACAAATCCACCAGGGAACAGGGTTTCGCGAGCTCCTTTTCTATGCCCACATGAGATATAGCTTTCAACATATGTCATCATACTTCTAACTACTGCCCAAGGTGCCCGTTCAGTTTCATACTCCCAAAAATGAACTTTCCACCTTAACAGCGGCACTACAAATTGTCAACAGGGAATGTGCACAAATGTTTTAGATATGAGCTTTTAGGATACTGAGCAACTACAGAAAAATGCATTCAATTCTTGAGGTACACAAAAAAGAGGAATATAAAGCTACCCATGAAATAACATGAAATGTGTCTTGAAACAGCTTTAATCTATAGGAAAAGCATACTGCTGCTGGCTCATTTCACTTGGCAGTTCCCAGGTTCACTTTTTCTCTGTTCTGTTGATGACAGATGAGAGATCTGTCACTCCATCATTAGGTTTGTTTTCTTTTTAATAAATATCTGAAGAGGTTAGGATAATTCTAAGAAAAAACAAAGAAACAAAAACCAAAATTAAATAATGGTTCTCTTTGTTTTACTGAATAAATTAGCTGCGATTTTTCTTTCATACGTACCTCTTAACTGTAACTGAGTAACAACTGTTTAATATATTCCATAAAAACAGCAAATAACTAGATTTCTGCTCAGTATCTGAATTTTATGTGAATCTCTCCACAAAAGTTATTTGCAGATTAAGGACAATTTAGTTTGACTTGGAGATACTAATTCTAGTAAACATACACACTTGGATTAATTTTTAAATTCCTTTACAAGATTTTTTTACCAATTTTTAATAATTTTTGTTTATATTTTAGAAAGAAACTCCATAGCAGTAAATCTTAGTGCCAAATATTTAATTATACTTAGCTAAATTATTGAATTAATGTTGTATCTTGGTCTAAGCAACTTTTTTTTCAGGTTCTCTAAGATCTTAAGACCAAAAAAATAGCTGTTTTAGGTCACATCAAAGGCCTGTCATCACATATGTGCTTCCAAGGCATGCCAAATACCATTTCCCTATGGAATAAGACAAGAGAACATGCTGAAAGTTTCTGATAGTTTCCACCAGCAAGACATTAAGGGACTTCTCAGGATTGTATAAGTGCATACATTTTTAATAGATTTTTCTTCCATGAAAATGACTGTGAATTTCAGTAGTCACTTTTAATTTATAAATCCTGCTGCAAGAAGCTCCACAACTTATTTATATGCTGTATAAAAGTAACTTCCTTTTGTTTGTCTTGATCTATTTTCCTCTTAATTTCATTAAATGACACTTCAAATTAAAAACCCACCTGTACAATTTATTACCTGTTTAATCAAAGACCTTCTCTTTTAAAGGTCCCAGAATATAATTTTATTGACTCAAATGTGATTGTGGTGCTGAAAACACTTCCTTTTGTCTTAAGATTACCCTGCCTTTCAGGATTCTGCTGTTTAAGTGGGGAGGAGTTCAGACCTTCTCTTCCTCACTAAGCTGAGACTGGTTATAATGAGGCTGTTTATTTTGTGAAATTGAATCTTTTCAGCACAGAATTAAACTAAAATCACTTCTTCAAATGGCCTTTAACGACTGATCAGACAAGAGAGCAGCATGGAACATGCTGTTGACAAATATCTTTCCAAAATATTGCAGGATCGTGGCAAATGTTTGCAGTTACTGTGTAGTTGATGTGAATGTGCAGACATATAAATAGGAAAAGGTACTGCTGGATGACAAGACACTGCTTTTAAAGATTTATTTATAGATTCCAGTCAAAGCTGCACTATGGCAATGGCAGAAGATATCTTGATCTCAAAAAAAACACCAAAAAACCCAGAAAAATTGAGATAAATTTTAAAGAATCTGCATGAAATAAATGAAAATCATTAACTCACAGATTACATGAGTTTATGGAGTTCCAGAGAAAAAAGGGGTATGTTTAGGTAATAATTTCAAGAACATAATTTTGGGGTAACCTTCTAGCTGGTGCATGACTGCTAGAAAACACAGGGTAGGCCTAGTGCTACTTACCTTTTATTTTCAGAATAATGTTCTTCTTTGACCACTTGGTTCAGAGAATTATGGAGTCAGCCTTCTAGAACAAGCCAGCTCTACCTATTCATACAATTCTCCCTTTATTTTCCAAAGAAGTCTTTCGTCCTTTTGCCATTTTATGAAGTAGGAATACACACAGCAGTCTCTGTCAGGAAGACATAGTGGTAGCTAATTACACAGCTAGTGACTTCATCTGAAAGTATTCAATAGTAGGCAAGGCATCCTGACTGCTGGAGTCTTACTTAAATCTCACACAGACTCTAGGAGGCTGTTTCCTTCTTGTACTGCATAGAGGGAGAGGGAAATAAAACCTGGTAAAGTACTTCAGCAGATTAATGAATGCATCTGTTAAAATTTCAACTCCAACACTGAGGTTAGCACTTTGTGCTGAGCAATGTGTTTTGTGATCCTGTCCCTGTACAAACTGAATTTACATTTGGCAGAGAAGGATCAAAAAGCCTGTGTGATCTTTTTATGGACTGAAGTAGGTTTATATGCAAGTAACTATCACTGTGGGACAGTGTGTTGTTTCTGTGCTCATCACTTGGAAGACATATACTGCAATTTATGTGGCCAAGTCAAAGGAAAATTTACAAAATAATTAAAAACAAAAATTGAAGGTGGAGGGGGAGGAAATCATTGCAACAACCCTTCTTGCAATTATTAAATATTTTCATTAAATTTTACATAGGGATTCCACATCTTTTATCTATAATTGTCAGCAAGTATGCTTTACTGTTTAACAAAACTATATACATTCAAAATTACTGCAGTAGAAGGTCTGGGATACTGAGAAACAGAGTGAAGAAATCTTTACTTACAACACAGTAAACAGAAAGAGATGACTAACAGAAATCAGCACAAGAGGGAGATCAAACATAACATTTTCATCCACTTTTAAAGGTATTTGAAAATGTCCTATATTCTGATCATGGTAGGTGTGTTTGTCAGAACAAAACAAGTTGAAATTCAGCAGAAGGAAACAAAGATGATTAAGGAACTGGAGCATCTCTTATGAGAAAAGGCTGAGGGAGCTAGGCCCCTTAGTCTGGAAAAGCAAAAACTGAGATGGGACCTCTTCCGAATCTTAAAGTATCTGCTGAGAGTGTCAGCCAGGTTCTTGTCAGTGGTGCCAAGCGATAGGCCTGGAGAGTAACTGATGCACAGGAAGGTCCACCAGAATATGAGGAAGAACATCTTTACTATGCAGGTGACCAAGCACTGGAACATGAACACTATCCTGTGCAATGTGCTCTGGGATGACCCTGCTTGAGCAGGGAGATTGGACTAGATCACCCACTGTAGTCCCTTCCAACCTAACCCCTTCTGTCATTCTGTGAACTTGAAGAAATCAAAGTAGTTCACTGCACTCTCTTCTAGGCTCTATGAAATTACTGATCACAAATTGGAGAGCTCATATTTGCAGCACTTGCCTTCCTTTATCCGATCCTGTAAAGGATCCATTTGTGAGACAATTAAGTGGCAAAAGAAGGCCTGAAATATAATTGCCAGTCCATTATAGAGCTGGTGTATAAGAAGAAAAGACTCTGAGAGACAGAAAAGTAGATAAACTGAAGAAGATAGCAGAGGTGTCAGTAAAATGTGAAATCAATGAGAACGCTAGTATGTGACTGCTAAAGCTATGAACTCCCTAGTATATAACTCTTTTTTATTTTTATTTTATGAAATAGTATTAGGTAAATTGGTTGGTTTGAAGTAGAATATTTTTTAAAAGTCATTATTTTCATACAAACTGACCCATTTTCTTTTCTTAATTTCTAATATTGCTGTAAAATATTGTGGTTCAGCATTCTTTCATTCTTTTCCTACATAAGGACTACTAATCCTTACTTCCATCCGAAATAGTCTAGCCCACTCCTTTTCACTCTTTTGACTGAAAAGAGACTAACAGCACAAAATTCCGTCAGTATTTTAAGAATCTAATGTGATTTTATCTGTCAGGGTAGAATTGACAAAAAAAGGTCCCTTTAGACAGGCAGACACTTTCAGTTGGTACAAAATAATAATTTACACTTCATTGCTTCTCTTATATTTGCCATGAGAGTTCCCTTTTATTTTAAAATAATATTTCTTTTATTTTTTCCTTCATTTAATAGATATTTTAACCCACCTTAATGCCCCTGTTACAGCTCATAGATTAGGATTTTGCAAAAAATTCTTCCTATAACTATCTATAGAGCAAATCTGAAACAGAACAAGCTAACTGTTATGCAAAAATAATGAGTGCACAGTGAATCTACACAGAAATTTTGGGGAGTTTTTTATTGAAATACATTCAAAGGCTTAAAATAAATGCTATTTGCCATTAATTTTGTCTTCCTACATTTAAAATTTTGTTTGCTACGTTAAAGATAACATCGAAATTGTTCTCTTAAAGGTGCACATCTCTTCTGTGAGTCTGGAGTCATTAATGGATGCCTGTCAATTAGACAATAATTTATACAAAACATACACAGTGGTCCAGATAAACTAATCGTTTGTGGGCCAGAAACAAATACGTTCCCTAAACTAATAAATTACTCTCCTCAGCATTTCTGCAACTAACCTATTTATTCAATTTACTTAAATGATGAATATCATTCTGCCATTAGGAATAAACACACTCTGTTCTACTGCAGTTTTGTCTCCTTATTGCAACTAGTAGATGATAGGGGAAAAAATATAATAACCACAAAATTTCTAAGTATCTCAAGGACACTTTTAATTTTATGAATAATAACTTTTGTAAATTGGTTAAATGAGAGACTATGCTGTCAAGGTTTTTCCACTTCTCTGTTTACATGGCACATGGTTCAGATTTATTATTAGCATATTAGTAAGAATAGTAAGGGAAGCTAGAAAGAAAAAATTTAAATAGCTGTTAATCCCCAGAAGGAAGCAATAACAGCTTTCAAGAGGGTGATTTTTAAGAATTTATAAAATGAACTAAAAATTTATAATGCAAAGATCGATGGTATTTTCATCTATTTTGAGGATGATTTTTATCCAGTTCCAAACACATCTGAGGGATCTTTAAAGTACCAGGTAAAGTAGCATTTCTGTAGGTGAAACCAGACTTGTCTTTCTGCTTAATTAAAGCTGCCTATTCTTAGTCTAACACAAATAATTTTTTTAATTCACTGATTAGATTGAAGAATACAAAAAAAAAATACTGAAAGTAATTTATTTGAAAATACTTTATAATATTTAAAAATTAACATTGATATCTACCTGTGCTTCATATTTATTCTTTGAGCTGGTCTATTTTTGGCATTACAAAGGCACTGAAACACATGCACACCAATCAGAAACTGGCAACCAGTTTTTTGGCAAAATCTAATTATTGACATTTTATTACACTAAAAGTGGTTATGATTTGAGTATATGGGCAGCTTTATATTCCCAAAATTCCTAACCATTCTGTTAATCACCAGCCTTTTCCTTGGACAGTTCATAAACTTGATCTGCTATCAGGCTATTGATTCTTTACTCTTGTCCTAGAAGACCTCTTCACCTGTGACTAATTTTAAAAACAATGAAGTCCTTTGGGGATTTTAAAGCAAAATATAATGCTTTTCTAAATATTTACCAGAATCTGCTAATAACTGCCTCAGTTCTAATTTAAAACAAAAAAATTATGCTTTTTACTTAAGAATATGCTATTGAAGGAAACGGGCTAAGATTCAAAACATGTGGCAGAACTACTTTTTATGCTAAAAATCAATTAGATGTTTTTTCCCTCACTGATTTTTTTTTCCATCTGTGGAATTCAGTACATTGTAAGGAAAGTGGTATTCTACCATGGTTAGGCTACTCTAAGATTTTGGGCAGGATATTCATATTACATTATATTCATCCATATTGTGACTGCCAGAAATGCTTATTTACTGTTCACATAATTAATCTCTTAAACATATTACTCAATTCCCCATGAGAAATATGTTGAGACAGTGGAAATTAGAATCCAGAATATATGGAATCATGCTCACCAGGAAATAGAAAATGAACAGCACCAGATTTGTAAAGATACCACATACTCAGAGAAAATGTTCTCTGAGACTGCCAGGTACCAAGAGACTTTCAGAATATAAACTAAAGATTTTATCTTTACAGTTCATGCAAGGAAATGCTAAGCTAGCAAGACTGAATAGTACTAGTATGCAAAATGTAATACTGTCACTCACGAATACAAAGGCAATGTAAGATCCTATAGTAACACTGTTTTCCTTTCAGCCTTTGAAACATTTCAAGAAATCTGTGATAGTTTCTAAACCTTGTGTTTACAAGTTCTGCTAGAAGTTCTGTTAGAAGTTCTAGCAGTTCTGCTACTGTTGATGAGAGGCCATAAGATTAAAATTCAATGACCTAACTAATCACTTGGCATTGGTCATTCATGTTGATACCTGAAATTACTGAAAAAATATTATTTAAAAAAATTCAATAAAACTTTTCAGTCCAAAAGAACAATAAACTTTAGGAAATCTCAGAGTCCAACTGAAAAGAAAATATTTTTATGAAAAGAATCTTATAAATGAAAATATGTATTTATGTACCACCTTCATTTTCAATGTCATAACTTATTGTTAAGCAGTTTCCATCGGTTCTCTAATGTGATCTTAAACTGCCATAGATAGTTTCTTGGTGCTTACATTACTTTCCAGAAATATTAAAAGACACAAACTAATGAAGTTAGAACAGGAAATTCTAAGCTGATTTTATTGTAACTTAAGACAAAAAAAATATGGTGAGGAGTATTTTGAGATAGAGAGAATGAGAGTCTCCTAATTCTTAATTTTTGCATACATCAGTGAAGGCACAATAATAAAAACCGATTTCTGTAAAAAAAACTAAGCCAGTATTTTTTTTAAAAAAGGTGTTTCCATTAACATAGTGATAGTGGACTTATTATTGAGACAAAATATCTTCTGTAGGTAATTACTACAGAAAAATTAAATTGCTAATTAATATTACCCATTGTCCTTTTTTTGCCTCTGTTCCCTGCTAATTTAATGTTCATATGTGTTTATTACAAACAGCTATTTAACATTCTCAAATATATAAAAAAACCATTTTGAATATATCAGTAGATATATTGCTACTCTTTCAAAAAATAAGAAATCTGGAAGTNAATCTGGAAGTCTGGTAACTATGCCTTTTCATTAGAAATATATATCATTGCCAAATGCCGACTGATGACTTTCAAAAAGTAGAATGAAAGTCTTCCATGCAGGCTTTCAGCATGAAAAGATACAAGTAGCGAGACAACACAGAATACCCCCCCACACCATTATGAATCCCAGCAATGGAAAGATTAATATATGCATGAATCATTCTTAGAGAAGTGTTATTCATATTTCATATTTAGGAAATTTAATTGATTTTATCCCTGTCTTGCATGTGACTAGGTAAGAGCTTTTGACAGTCACTGTAGAATTCCATATTTTTGTAAAAGATGTTATTAAACTAGTAAATGGCCACAGCAAAAAGAATTTCATCTTGCCCTTGACTATTAATAGCTCTTGCTAATTTTTAAAGTAAGTTCTCACAGCTTATTTCTGAGCTAAAAAAAAAGGGGGGGGGGTAGAGTTCTCTGAGTAAGGAGTGCTCCATTACTAAAAGACATCCTTTATATGCCTAAAAAGAGCATCAAGAACTGAAATATTTCCCTGAACATTTGGGAGTCACAGGAATTCTGTCTCAAGTATTGCCTAGTTACCTAGAACTAGCAAACAAGTTCTCCTCTATGCTTTAGTTATCCTTGGGAATAAAATGAAACTTGCATAAAAAAACAGAAAATATAACAAAGATCTTTATAAAATGTTGGTGTATTCATTATGTCACTACTATACCTGTCCAGTTAGTAAAAGCAGAGATTATGGTGAAAGTTAGTATTGTGTCCTCAACTTTTGCTTATTTAATTTAGTTTGTAATATTTTTGCTCTTCATGGGCCTTCTACATGACTCATCAGACAGTTTCTGTTCAAAGTAAGGTGCTTTAACCTCTTGAAGGCTCAAGGTTTTTCAAGTCCTTCATCCCCTCTTGGTCCTTCCCAGCCTTCTCCAGTTATCAAAGTTTTGATCATATTAATTAAAAATTGCATGTATTCTCTGTGCTTCAAACAGGCAGTGGTGAGTTACCTGACATCACTCTACAATCTCTCTAGTAGGTGGCCAGTGTCTCAGAGATGATTGTTGGAGCAGGGATGTCTGGACCTACCATGGTACAAACAAATCAAAAGAAGGAGCCTTTGTGAAAGCTGGGAAATGTCTACTGAGAGAAATCTTTACAGTGGGCATCATTGAATGTGTTGGATAGAAGAAATGTGCTGAGGCTTAAGGTTAGGGATGAGTTTAGGATTTGAGCAAGCTTTAGGAGAGAGAAAGGTTAGACTTGCAGTTGAAGTGGGGCTAGAAAGGGGATGCAAAAGGGCTGTGAGCTATAACATCTTTTCTCAGGAGAGTGCTTAGTTTTAGGGCTAAGGTTCAGAAAGATGCAAGACCTAGGACTGCACTGGACAGGGGCTTCCAAATGAAGTGATGGGCTGGATAGAGTTTTCTTCCCTGACAACTTTGTCGCCTGGACCAAAGTTGCTACTATTGACTAAAGTTTAGCCAAGGCCCTAGGTTTGGGATTAGGGATAAAGTTAGAATAGAGCCAAAGCCTAGAGCTGGAGATGAAATGGAATTGGATAGAAGTGCCCAAGGGAAGAAGTGGGCTGCAAAATACTGTCTGCCTTGAGAACTTTTTCATTGGGTGAGCAACTCTCAGGTTATAGCTCTGCTGAAGGCTCAGGATTTGGGTGCAGGTCAGGGCTGAGAGAAGCAAAGCCTGGAATTTAAACTCATTCAGTAGCGTTTGAAAGGCACTGCCAAAAGGACGAGCTGCTTGAAACAAAGATTTTTCCCCTGAGAAGAATTTCCTGCTTGTTGGTGGATCACATATAGTACTCACTTGACACTCATGGATAGCTTCAGTACTGAGAGCTTAGAGACAGACAAAGCCTTGGATTGGCACTGGAAAGAAAATGATAACGAGAAAAATGAAGTGATGGAGTGGTGGACTGGAAGTTTTACTCTGAAAGACATTTTCTGGTAATACTAAACAGTTAAAGGAAAAATTACTTTAACTACTTTTTGTCATTGTGCTTCTTCTCCACGCTTGTTCTAGGAAATGAGCTTGTCAGGAATGCTTCCAGATAACTGAGCTGAAACATATTTGTATGCAAAATTTTATTCTGCTAGTTATGCTCATCTGGCTTAGCATACAACGTACCAAAAGCAAAACAGCATGCATTTGGCACATACAAAAAAAAAAGCATAAGTAACAAAGGCATACTGAGCTAGGCATCATTTGTTGGAGTTACAGGCAAATAGTTTCACAAAGCTTAGAAAAATTGCCAGCTTAGAAAAATTGACAAATGGGAAAATAGAAAAAAGACACCACACCAAATGCAGGACACAATGAATTATTCTCATAGTTATTTCAGTGGCTGGCACAAGTGGGAAATAACAAAAAGCAGTGCTCACAAAACAAGGCAGAACTAAATCAAGAGCTAACCACAAATGCTGTATGGTGGCACCTGAGTAGCTACAAGAAATTATGCACAAATAACTTTGCAATGCAAATGCTGCTGAAGGAATTAATGCTTTTATAGTGAGCTGTATTTTGATTAAAACATTCTACTTGCTTTGAGAGGGAGACAACACTCTCTGAATGGGTGGTCTGTTACAGGCAAGTTAGGCAATACAACCATTAGAGCAATGAAGTTGAAGGCAGCTTGCATGATATGAACCAGCTGCTACCCAGTCTGCCCAGTTCTGGCTCCTTTATATACAGTGTTTGGAAAGATGTAGCTGTGATGTTTATGGTAGACACTTGGCAGTGGACACATTGCAAATGTATGGATTGGCAACTCTCTGCATGTGCAAATGGCCATGCTCAGGAAGGTGGGAAATGGCTGCTCTGACCTGCCTTCAGTAGTTTTTCTAGGCAGTATTTTATGATTTTCAGAGCAGTGTTCACCCTACACTCAGTATTTGTGCCTGGGAATTTGGTCAAGACCTGAAGAACAACAGCATGTGGATAGAAGCAGTCCAAGAGTCATTCTGTGACACGAAGATTGGGCTCCTCTGCACCAATAAATAATTTTCCTAATATGAACCTAGTGACTTTGAACAACAAAACAGGAAAACTCTTTCTACTGAAAAAAACCACAATATATTTGCCACTTCTGCTTTTCCTTCCCTCTTAGCTTTACTGTTTTCATTCCATCAGACAAGACATCCGTTTGTATAAATTTCTCACTAGTAAAAGACTATAACAGACCTACCATCTCACCCCTGAATTTTCAGTAATAGTTGTTTCTGAAAAATGCCATTTAGTTTGTGACAAGGTTCTGGCATTTTTACCTTCAAAAATTTATGAAAAATAATGTGCTTCCCTAAAATAAAATTTAAATCAGGCTAGTTCTAATTTAATACAAACAGTCATCCAAAAACCTAGAAACAAAAAAAGCTATGAGTCTTCGTGTTGGGAAGTTTGAGATAGCTGTTTCTGCTTTGTGAACTGCAAACATTTCTGAGCCTTGCTACAGATCAAGTGTATGAATAATTTAGGATTAAAACAAAACAGGCTCCCTGAACTACACTGAGACATCAACAGTTACTCCGAGCCATGCTGACAACACCCACAGCTTGATGCTCTATTTAGTCAGCATGACTACTAGGTCATCTATGTAGGTGGTGGCTGAGTGATTCAGACAAGGCATCATCTAGTACTGCCAAAAACTGACTGTTCACTGTTGATACCCAGACATGAACTCAGAATGAAGAGATTTCAAGGACAGCTTCCAAAAAATAGGTTTTATAGTAGCAGAACAAAAAGTACTTCATGTAAAAACTGTAAATGTGTGCCACAAATAATGAAGAATAATGGGTTACAAATAAAGCATAAAAAAATTACATATTAAACAAATACATTTTTGTTTGTACCTGAAGATAAGTGAACACAAGATAATTCTACATTAGAAATTGCTAACAGATGGACAGCTCGGTAGAGAGGAAGTCCATACTCAGTTACCTTTTCCAGAGGAACATATTCAAGATTTCAAAACATCTGCAGATAGGAACCTCCAAATGCAGACCAGTTCAGAAAAAGAAAAGGAGCCTCTGAGTATAACTACTTATTTAGTACCTTTTTGGTTGTTATAAACCTGTAATTCGGAGTGGGAAAACAGGCAGACATTGTATTACCTGCAGTCAAACTTACTTTCCCAGACATGCCCCTTGAAAGTCTCTTATGTTTCCCTTTTTGTGTTTCTCACTTTTGCATCACCTTCTTTTTCTGTTTACAAATAGTTTCTTTCTATTTCCTTAGTCTAAAGGAATTAAATATAAAACCCAGGGAGTTATGGTTTTCTTATATTCTTAGAAGTCTGTATCACTTTCAGACCATTCTACTGAGTTTTACAATATCTTAAACATGGATGTCAAAGCCAAGGTAACAATCCAATCCCTGGTGCACAGCCAATGAAGGAGCACCTACTGCTGGTGTGGGTATTTAACATCAGCACCTTAGGCAGACTCTCTTTTAGACGGTGAATATTATTTTACTGCACAGTGAAGGAGCTTTGGGCTTGACTCCTGTAATAAATCACAACTAATTATGTTAATACCTAGGGTATGAAATTAGCTGCTCATCTCATGCCTGTGACATTAATCTGTATCTATTAATCTGTATGTTGGCTTATTATTTGCATTCTGATGCTTACAAAAACAAGACACTACAGTGCTACTGTGCTCACTACAGTGCTACTCTGTTCACTACAGTGTACTGCACAGCTGTTCCTTAATTCCCAAAGTCAAATCTTCCAAACTCCTTTATCAAAAGAGATTTTGGTGCCCCTCCATAACTCCTGGGGGATGTGTCAGCAGATATCCCAGCCCAGGCAAGATGTTTAGTGATTCAATGTTTAAAAAGATAAAAATCAGACATGGTAGGTACTATATGGATTAAGTAACTCTGCCTCAAGACTTATTGAACAATTCACTATCAGCTTAGAGCAAGCAACTCACTGTTGCACTCCAACAAAGCTACATTTCTCAATGTTGCTCTTTCCATGAGTATACATTGTTGCAGCTCTTATTTTTGTTCTGTTTTATTAATTTTGGTTTAATCCCTACTCCCCTGTTATTTTGTTGAAGTTGGTTCCTCCCATCCATTTCTCCTCCCCTAGTTCCAACCCTCTAGTTGTCAGTTATCCTTACCACTCCCTTTCTTCCAGATCCTTCCCTGTCAATCCCCACATGGGCCAATCCCTGAAGTGTCCACCCCTTTGGAAATCCCCTAAACCTGAACACCCCATTGGCCCATGTGACCCCAGTCTCTCCTCCCCCTGCTGCGATTTGTCCTTTGCCTATGAGACAATCCCTTTCCTCTGCCCTCTCTCCTCCCCGTCGACCTCCCCATTGGTACCACAGTTGTGTCCATCCCGTTTGATGCTTAAGCCCCGTACTAAACCCCATACTTAAAACCCCTGCACACCCCTGTTCTTTACGTTTTTTGCCCCGGATCCTTTCGGGAATTAAACTGCTTTGGACCATATCCCGCCGTGACGATCTCCTCTTTCCCCTTTGCCTCTCACCTGTCAGCGGCTTTTTCCCCTTAGTGAGCAGAGGCTCACGAGGTTGGGTGGCCGGCACTCATCACGCTGACGCCCTTCCCCACACTCGCCGCGTGCACCCTCTGGGCCAGCTGTGTTGGCGACTTAACATTCAGCGCCACAGAGCTAGCCGTGCTCCGGAGGGGCTGTGACAATATATAAGAGTTGTAGGGTTCACTTTCATAAGTGACAAAAATTCCACAGCATGCAGTCATCAAAAGGACTTGCACAAAGGCACCACCTCTTTCAGATGTCTTATTCACCACTCTTACCAGATTAGGTTCCCAGAATCCATATTATAAATTATAAAACAATAAAACAACTAGACCAAACTAATAAGCAGTTTTATAGCTGGTAGCATGCCAGTTATTAATGTATCTAAATTCTGCAGTAGTTATTGATGCTTTGAATGTCAAAATTTCCCATTTATATAATGTCCTAGAAAATATTCAAGCTCCTTGAAAGGACTGTAACAGTGATGGCTGTAAATCAGCCATTCCTATGCCTCCTGCAGCTGTGCCTCTGATTCCTCACTGCTTCATGACAGCTGACATCTGAGAGAAGAAAAGGGGCGTGGCAAAGGAGTCTTAACAGTCAGACAGACTGCAGGATGAAGACGGGGAGAAAAAGAAGAAAAAAGCCTCCTGGTATGAGCCACTGTTAAAAACCCCTGGAAACCTTATCCACATGCCATGTATAATCTACGGCACAACTAACTTCAGATGTGTTTTGAGACGGGGATATCATCATTAATCCTACATAGTTTGAGTCAGCAAATTAATCAAGAATTTACTTCTGCAAAATATTTTGGACTATTTGTAGACTAAAACTACTGAGATCCTGGCTACTCTGCTTGTACCTGCAGTGTCTGAGGCATATATCAAGACAGCAGCAGCAGAATATGGGCTGCAGGTGTGGCTGGGGAGAGGCCAGGGGCTGCCCCGTTCTGGACACTGCTGGTTCCAGACAGCTCCAGCTGGCTCCAAAGGGCTCATAATAGCGCACAGCTGAGCCACTCAGCCAAGCTGACTCCGTGGCACAGTTGATAATCTCTGCAGCTCATGGAGATTCCACACTGCAGTGAGGAAAAGTGTGAGGAAGAAGGGGCAGAGAGGAACCTCTGTCCTCTTGGCAACCCTGACAGCCCTTACCCATGTTGGTTGTTGCCTCACTGAAAGAAGTGTGACCTGTAGAGACAGCAGTGGGCAAGGAGAGGAGTCTGAAGTGAAGGAATGGGGTTTCATATGAGTTCTCTTGCTCCTGACCTTTCGTCACTTCCTGTCCCACTCCCCAAGGAGGAGGGGAGTAAGCAGAGGGGAGTAAGCTTGGCTGCCAGCTGAGGCCACCTCAGCACCTCTGCTCACAACTGACACTGCTGCTTTCAAAGCAACCTCATCTGATCTAAGGACGAGCTGATACCAAATTTACTTCTCTGCTGTGCATTCCTGCCCCCTTCCTTGGGCTGTGGCTATGTGTCACTGGAGACAGAGAGGTTCCAGCTGGCATCATTCTGGAGAAGACTGCATGAGGGAGGCAGGAAGAAAGTAGTTTGACAAAATCATGCAAATGAAGGGTCATGTTGAGGAGTCCCATCCACTCCCCTTCCCTCCTGATCCATCTCCCTTTTTCTAACCAAAATTTCAATTTACTTATTAAATATGTAATCAGTATTTAAAACTAAAAATTCACCAAATTTTATAATCAAGGAATTTGTCTCTTTTTAAAAGCTTCAAACACATGGAAAATGTCTTTTCTAGTATATATAGTAACATAAAAAGGCTTAATTAAGAAGTGCAGTTGAAATTGTAACATTTTCAAAAAATAAATTACATTTAAAATCTGAGGAGATATTGTGTCACACAAATCTTTTTCCTGAAATTCCTGTGAATAACAAAAACACATGAAATGAAAATGAAAATAAACATAGCTGTGAAAAACATTAGTAATAAATATGTAATACACATAATATACAGTTGTCCTCCCACCACTTCAAATAAACATTACAGCTCTTTGTTCTGGTTTCCCCTATTATTCCCTGATCAAAGTGAAAAAAAATTCTGCTCATTTTGTAATTTCTTTGATGATTTTCTGTAGCCTTAAGCTGTTCAGCAGAGGAGATCACAACATGCAGGCCCAAGTCACTAGAGAATTTAAGAACATGTCTAATTTTATGAATTATCATATCATAACAGAGGAAGCTGCACACATGCTTAAAATTTCAAAAGCACTTTGCTTTTTTAGTCTCACCCAAAATATATCCAGAGAGGCTCACTAAAATGAATGTAGCTTGCTCATTATCTGCAAATTTCAGAAGCTTCTTATTTCTTGAGTAATTAAAACAAGATTACAGTGTTTATTAACAACTCGTGCTCCTCAAGACGTCTATGTCACTTGCTAGTAGGAAAAAAAAACCAGTGACTATGGTCCTATATCTTGTCTTATGGTTATCTGTTCCCTTTGATATTATCCACCAGAAAATAGTCTAACATATTGCAATAAAATCAATTTAAGTTAACTATGTAAAATAAATTTTGTCATTGAATTTTTGCCATGCATTTTATATTTTCCCCTAGCCTTTCAGTTCCAGTGAAGCATGAATGTTATTTTGCCTGTGTAATTGAGAACTCTTATTCTAAAACAAAGTTCATTGAATTGGTACCCAAGTGTAATGTAATTAGCAACATGACTATTAAAACAGCAATAACTTCTGTGTATGATGCAAAATGTCTATTGATGCCATTTATTGCATATTTTTATGTAATATATACATAAGTGAAGATAAACCACTTGGGAAGGCTTTTCCATATGCTATTTTTAGCACTTGAGATTATGTATACTCAAGATATGTCATTGTGCTATCCAATCAACACTAATTATAATTCACAGAAAATACACAAAATTATGTCTGCAAGGGCATTTCCAAATATCCTATTTTTTTTTAATTTAGTAATTTAGCAAGGAGGATTTTCTAATTTTAATTGTAATGTTTAAAATAAAGCAGGAGGTTCTGATGAGTTTTTCACCTGTGAAGGTTTCCACAGAAGGCACTCAGAAGGCGCAACCCAAAAAGATATGGCTGAGAATTTATTTCACATCTGTATACAATGCAGGGCAGCAAACCATTAGATGATTTCTGCTGAAAAATACCCACAACAGCCTTGTTTAAGTCATTCAGATTAAAAGAGCAAAATATCCTTATAGGAGGTTAATAGCACAAGTTTTAATACTACGCTATTCTTCATTTCCTAATGATTAATAGTTGAATGTTTCATTACAAACACTAAGATTTATTTATTTACTTCATTACATATTCAGAAAAGACATACCCCATCTCAATACATTTTCCAAGGATAATGCAGTGCAAAAATCTTCTGGAATCATTGTAAATCTTCATAATACTTCATAACACTCTATATAATTTCATAATAGGTTACAGCTCATAACCTATTATGAAATGATAGTTAGTATTATGTATTCATTATATTGCTAAATAAACTAAACCACATAAAAACTACCTGATTTGTTCACAGTCAAAAACCACAGAATCAGTGGTCATAAATGCCAATTTTCTGTTTTCAGTTCATATTTATAAGTTGCTCCCAAATTTAAATCTGGTACAAAAGTACTTCAAAGTAGAAAATGAAAAGGGGCAGAATTGTTTCAGCAATGCAGTGCATTTGGCCATTTTGTATTAAAAAAACACCTCCAGTTCAGTCTTTTACCTTCTGCAGAATCTGAAAGTCATTTCACTGATACTCTGAGGAGAAAAAGCATCTTTCAGCAAGAAACATCTTTCCTGTCTTATAGGCTGACACAGAAGAGGCCAGCTCATGTTGTATATGAGTTCAGGAGATGTTTGACGTTTTTCATGAGAGGTCACCAAAAATATAAAATATTGGAAATTCCCGCACTTGTTCTAAAATAAAATTTATCCAAATCTTAACACAGAGGGTATTTTCTATGCATGCTAAAGACACTCACCTGGCTGCACTAGACACAGCATTATTTTCCAAATACTGATGAAGTTGGTTATTATAATAGTAGACATATGGAAAATATGGTACCTTTTCTCTGTCATTTACAAGTGATTAATATCTAGAAAATGATTGGGCAGTCATGACATAGTATATTATTTTTATCATAAAAAACTAATCCCTTTATTTGAAAGCATATTTTAACCTGAAGATATCACTTCAATTTTACTACAGAATTTTAGACATTAATAAAAATTTGTGATGATTTTTATTGCCTTCGGAACTTTATGTTTTTGTTTGGGTTTTTTTGTTGTTGTTGTTTTTGGTTTTGGGGT
>VXBU01003963.1:42274-65209 GCA_013400315.1 Bombycilla garrulus
CCTTTATATAATTCTAGGATCTTTTTAACTGCACTTCAGGTCTTTTCGAGGATAGCATTGGAAAAAATTCTCTCCATTGCCTGGAAATAGCAAGAGAAAGGCAGCTTCGTGAGTAGCCACCTGGCAATTTGAGATTCCTCTTTAAGGGACAGTGGTCTATGACAATACTCAACCCTGCTGGGGGTAAGTCTGCATTTGAAGAATAGATCTCAAACACTGATTCATTAGGTAATTCAAAGTTACTCTTAATACAGACATTGGAAAGCACTTTGAAGCAAGATAAGCCTTGCAAATGTTTCTCTCCTACAATGTATTTTAGAAAGGCTATGGGAATACTTGCAAAAAAGTCTCCCTCAGCACCCTTACTGGGAAGAAAGGAACAGGCCTGACAGATATGTCTGCTCCTATATCCTCCTATTGGGCATAAAATATAATCTTTGTTGTAAGTCAGCTGCTGTTGTAGAGAAGTCCTTTTTTTAATTTATTTTAAGGAAGGAAAAGCACTCCTCTCTCCACAATTAATAGCAAGAGACTAAAAATATCAGTGTCATATATTCACTAGTAAGTAATTCACTTCTTCAGGAACATCAGTCACTTGCTGAGCAATCTGCAATTTCTCTGGAACCTCAGACAAAAAAGGTCTGCTCAGCTGGAATGAGTGCAGCAGGCAGCTGTCTCATATTGATCACCATTGTCTCAATATCCAACTAAGCACCTCACTGTGCTATTTTTATTTCTTGTACTTTGAGGCTATTGCAGTAAAACCACTACTTAAACATACTTAGTGAAAAAGATGCATTCAGATGGAAGAGAGGAAACTGAAAGAGGTTTGTGGTCTCCCTTGTAAGATGTGTTTAATAAGTGGAAATGAGGTATCTGAAGATCATCTTTCTCTAACTGCATTACATTCAGTCACAGGACAGATAGGGTGATACAGAGGACATTTCATCCTCCAAAACAGGATCAGAATGGGATAAACAGGACTTGAATATGTAGACGCATGACAAAATTATAGACATGCACTGAAAAAATACCATGAAAGTAAGGAACTCTTAAAGCAAGGTGATAGCTCCACTACAGGTCCACAGCCTAAATAGGATAGGCACTTTTTCCTGCAAAAAACTCTAATTCTTCTGCTTTCAAAATCCCTATATAAAATCTAAGTAGGCTGCATACAACAGTTTGGCTTTAAAAGAAAGTTTTCAAGTTTATTTGCTGCTTGTTAGCTCTGCCAGTAGTGCTTGGTTAAACAGGAATGAGTAAAACAAAGCAGAAAATAACCATTTCATTTCAAAGGACATACACTTTATCAAAATGTGATGTGACACAATGCTGATTTCCATTGGATGGACTGGCTGGAACATACTTTGCCTTGGGAGTTTCTAAAGTGAATGAAGAACACAGGTGTTTTCATCTGACAAGAATTCATCCAGAATTCATCATGTTCAGTAATTCCTTCAGAAGTAAGGTTGACAGCTCTCCAGAGAGGCAGACATCTGTACAGGGCTGTCAGTCCCCACACTGTTCTGTTGATTTTTCTTTTAACTACATGATATGTACTTTATTGTTCAGTTTATTTAAATGAGGGTGTTACATTGCTGCAGAGGTCCATGCAAGGACAGTCAATTAGCTATGTTAAATACAAATATAGGTCTTATGTACTTCCGAACCTGATGGCTCTGGGACCATGCAAACACTGTTGTCAGTTTTGGCCTGTTAATACATTCTCCCCTGAAACATAGACAACTTCTCTTCACATCCCAGCCCTGTGGTTCAGCTGGTACTGGTAATCCCAAGCTGTTCTGAGAATCTACCTTTCTGAGCACTTCATATTAATTTCTATAGCTTGGGGATGGTGTGGCAGTAAACACAACAAATTAAGGGTCTGCATCCTGGAGGAAGAAGTACACAAAATGCTGTCTTAACAGGCAAACCCAGAAGCTGCAGAAACAGAAGTTTTTATGTGGTTTCATCATAGTCCAGAGTGCATCGCTGGAGTTCTCTTGTGTATCTTTTTCTCCTTGCAGTCAATATGGCTAAATAGTCACTTATGCTTCATCTCACAGTGCTATTTTCTTTAACAAATGAAAACTGTCATTTCTTCTCACTTTTGCTCTTCCTCTATGATATTTTTCATGTGTCAGTAGTTAAGCAGGAGAGTAGACTAGAGATCTAAATGTTCTGTTGATCAGGAACATGGTTGCCCTGCCCTTTTCCTGTGCTTTCAGAATCTTCCTTCCCACCCTCCTTCAAAATAAGGACAATGGTTGCCAGCTTCCAGTCAGCTTGGACCTCTCTGGATTCCCAAAACCATTCTAAACTTACCAAGAGAGGTTTTGTGATCCCATCACGCCCCACAGATTTGTAGGGATCCAGCTGGAGTAGCAGTGTTTCAGGGTTGACTTGGAGCTGATGTTCTCATAATCATGGTGCTCCACCTCAGGGCACTGAGATCCCCTTGGTCTGTCATCTGTGTTGAAGTCAGGCAAAGAATGTATTAAACACCTCTGCCTTGTCTATGTCCCTGTCTGTGAAATGACCATTCTCATTCTCTAACGGGCCAATGTTATTTTTACACTGCCTTTTGCCATAACTAGATTTCAAAAAACTCTTTTTACTGTCCCACATATTTCTGATCAGCTTCAACTCCAGCTAAGCTTTGGCCATACAAATTTCCTACCTTCAGTGGCAAGCAGATTCTCTGTATTCTTCCTATGTTCGACTGGACATAGACCTTCCTTTTTAGCCTCATTTTTAAGACAAGATCCCTGTTCATCCAAGCCAACCTTCTGCCTTGTATACTTGACTTCCAGCATTTAGGAACTGGCTGCTCCTGTGCCCTTAGGAGGGGATGTTTATAAAGTGATCAGCACTGATGGACCCCAGTACCTGCAAAAATGTTTTCCCAGGGGACTTTACTCCCTAATTGCCTGAGCACCCTGAAGTCTGCTCTCCTTATTTTCAGAGTTGAGGTTTTGCTGGCAATTCTCCTCTTGTGAATAGGGATTTTAAACTGAATTGCTTCATGATCACTGTGACCTAATCATTACTTTGTCCCAAGATCCTCTCTTGACAAGCAACAGATCAAGGAGGGCGTCCTTCTGAGCCAGCTCCCTTAAAGTGAAGTTGGCATCCAAGATTTTTAAGAATCTTCTGGCCTGGGTTCTACCAACTGTGTGATGATCCCAGTTAATTTCTGGCAATTTGAAGTCCCCCATAAGGACAAAGGCAGTTGACTTGGAAACCTTCCTTAGTTCCTCAAAGAATAATTCCTCAATGTCATAATGCTGGCTAGGACATCTACAGCAGACTCCCACAGTGACATCCACATTATCTGTTTGTCTCTTCATTCTTACCCAGAGGCTCTCAGCTGTGCCATTGCCAACTGTAAGCTCCATACATCTTTTTCCTACTCTGATAATTCATCCTTTAAATCAACAAATGAAAGATGTCACTGGCTGATATTTTGAAAGTAAAAAGAAAGAGACACATGCAAAATAAAAAAACCCCCATGTTGTCAAAGCCCTTCAGCTTCAATGTCTTGCCCAGTTTCAAATGATACTCAGTTACCAGAGAGCAACGGCAATGGTGGAGGTTTTGGGAACATAAGTAGCGGAATAAATAGCTAAATACACATACATATCTATATACACATATAACAAAAAGTACAGAGGTGAAAGAAGATAGCAAGAAATAAAAATAAGTAGTTTCTTTAAAAGAGATATGCCAAACTTAATCAAAGAAGAAATCTAATTTTTGGAAGCATTCATTACGGTATAGTTGGTAGGTGGTTTGTTTGGGGTTTTTTGGTGAAGGAATTATGCCCTAAAACACTAAAACTAAATTTATTTTCATCAATTCTACAGATATTAACAACTTGAAGGGAAATTTGCTTTTCCTCAATGTAAAAAATACATTGCAGATCAATTGTATTGCAGAAACTGGTTTTCATTATCGCAAGCTCACTATTTTAATAAATTGAAAATTCCATTATAATTTTTTCTTTGCCTTAGACTAAGATCAAGTTCTTGAAACATTTCCATACTACTTCTTTAGGCAGTGAAATCTGTCATGCCTGCCCACAACAAACACAAGGCAGTACTGCTTATAAGAAGGTTATTTATAATCTATCCATACATATACACATGCTAATTACTCTTTGAGGTATATCATGTCTATATATCTTAAGATGTACCTTAAAGAATGGTGCATGCTGGGTTCACTTCCCTGAATGTCTCAGTCCCTTTCCAAGAAGACACAAAGTCTGCCTGACTTACCTAAAAACAAGGTAACAAACATGTACACCTGCTCACATCTCCGTATTCTCCAGTGCCAGTTTTATTTCTTCTGTTAAATGTTTCAAATAAAAACCAAAAAAACCAAATTAAACCCCCTCTATTCACACTTCGAGGAAAATATGTCTTCAAGAAGGGTGTTGAATTTGCCCAGTTTTCCTACACAAATGTAGAAAACTATTTTTCATTAAGCCATCTCTCAAAATATTCATTTGTACAGATAGTTATTTTTCCCTTATTTTAAAAATTTGTGTTAATCAATACATGTTATATTGACCTATAAGATGAACAAATAAGACTCAGACTGTTGGTTCTGCTTCTGCTGTGAGCTTGCCCCTGTGACAGTGAGACTACCTTGATGCCTTTTTAGCTCTGCAACCAAAGTTAAAGGAACATTCCTTGAGGCAAGAGTTAGAAGTGCTCCTTCAACTCAGTCCTGTATTCACTTGAGAGTTATCCTTTCCTGATTTACCTTGAGTTTGGGTTATTTATGGTTTTGTTTTTCTTTCTTGCCCTATCCATTCCTTTTTCCCTGTTTCCCTTACAATTTTTAAGAAGTGCTATGATGATACATCAAGAACTTGCAGAGACTCCATTCTCTTCTCCCAAAATACAACCCAGCCTGTCAGTCAAATAATCAGGTAAATCAAACAATTCTCTTTCCTTCTGAGTACTCCTAGAAGCTCATGATAGGTTACTAATTACCTGCATTGGAACATCCACCACACTGAGATCATACAGAGTGTTCTCTCCTTTCTGTCTGGATCACAACAGTTTCTGTAGAAAGCAGGTTTTTTACCTAAACTTTAGATTTTCTAGAGACTTTTGTTAATTTTCAGTCCAGTGTTATTTTCTGACAGCTGAGTAACTGAGGAGGGCTTTTTATTCTCTGTAATTCTGAAGCAATGTGCATTTTGGACACAGTTTAGTCTGTGCATATGGAACCATTGCTTCAGATGTTTGTGTTTATAAATAAAGCTGAAAAAAGAAACAATAATACCCTTTTGGAACAGAGCTTATTAGCATTTTGATGGCTTTGTTATCCTGGGAATAGCCTTTTGCTTTTGGCTTCCTCCTTCTCTTCTCCATCCTGAATCTGTCATCTTTCCGCAATAATTAGAATTTATACTAAGCAATCAAGTTTAGGTTGTCAAGACAAAAAAAGAATAAAAATTAATTATACCATTTTCTATCTGTGGGTAAGAATAGCATATATTTGGTTTATAAATCATTATTTTAATATGTAAATTATCAGGAATACCAGATTGTGCATTAAAAGCTCTAAAATTTCAGTTTTTCTAAAGCCATAAGTAATTTTCTATAGAAATAACAGTAATGGCAGGAGGGGAGCAAAATCCATTTGGCTATGTGAAATAAAAACTAATAGCAGTGATTTATTACAGCAGGGCTATGTGAAATAAAAACTAATAGCAGTGATTTATTACAGCAGTTAGACTTGCAAACAAGTGAAGCAGCATTCACCAAACCAGAAACATGACAGGACTGCCACCAAATAAATAATAAATACTCTCAGATTCATGATTCCAAGTATGTTATATAAGCAATAGTGAATCTATGCCATTATTGGAGTTGATGCAATAATAGTCTAATAACATTTCTTTTATTATATAAATTAATCATGATAATGTGAAGTTTTTGACTCTTACTCAGTTCTTTAATAGTAGTGGCCAATGTAATGTATTTTTGCCTCTCATCAGTCTATTTTATTCAGTACAGTAAAAAAATATTTTAAGGAATAACTAGACTCCCATGTGCTTCTTAAATAAAGCAAATATACTTCTTTTAACAGTTCAACATAGACTAGTAGGCATTAGACATAGAATGAGTAGGACAAATTAAAGTATTTTTAAACAGAATTCAGGAATTCCAAAATCACCGCACTTTAAAAAAAAGGTACAGTCCTAGAAAGAACAATACTAAAACTCAAATTTTCATTCCTGCACTTTTTAAGGCTCCAAAGGCAGCTACTCTGAAAAAGTGGATGGAAAGCCTCTGAATTTTCCCTTGTAGTATACTCCATATGAGTTCAAGTAACAGGTGGCACTTTACTGAAAATTTAAATATCTAAAGGAGTGAAAAAGCAGCATAATTCACACCACTTGGAAGCCCTACTCTCATACTTTGTTTCTGAATTTACTGGTTCCTCAGATCCTCAGGTCTGGTGAACAGAGTAAAATAGATTTCCACAAAATACTAAGAAAACAAATAAATATATTCTATAAACAAATAAATATATTCTATAAACATATAAATATTTTCTAGAAAGAAATTAGAAATCTCAGTGCTCCCATATATCTCTGCTACAAATCCAGGCAAGCAGGTTTGTCTTACAGAGCTTTTAGGACCAGAGGAAGCCAAGGAAGATGGTGAAATACTGATTTTTACTATCTTGTTCTTTCTAAAGAAGATATTGATTGACTTGGTTCAGCTTCAAAGATGTGCTGTATCAAACAGCATGTTTTTCTGTGAAAAGGGGTAATAAGTGGTTATGCTTGACCTTTTTCTTTTCTTTCTTCTGTTAATTAAAACTGCACTATTTTTCTTTTTTGCATCTACCATAGCTACTATCACTTTGCTAAGGCAAACACTTTGCTGAAACAGTTTAGCAGTTGGATCCCTAATATATACAAAAACATGACTGAAAAATTAAAACCTCCAGAAACATCCAGAAAGAATTAGTCATGGAGCACTTTCTAACATTTACAACCAACCTTGACAGTGTATTTGGTTATCTGATTTCAATATTTCCATGCAAAAAATATCTTTTTCTTTTTTTTTTTTTTAAGTGTAGCATTTTATGCCAGGGTCTAAACATATTTTTGTCTAGAAATACTTATAACTCTAACCTGATCCTTTTGACTTGGACAGCATGCATAGGGTCTGGACAGACACACATCTTGTGGAACTTATATCTGTGTCTCTGTATTCTGTCCAGTTCTTGGACTCTCAGTCACTATCTGCACCAAACAGCCTGAAACAGAGAAGTTAACTTTAAAGTGCAGTCTTTATCTGCTGAGGAAAAACATAAGCAACAGACATTATGCAAAACATATATGAACTATGGAAATGCATCTAAAATTTCAAAAAAACAACATTCAGGAAACAAGTTCCATGCTTTTGAAAGGATGAGAGAAGACAGAAGGCAGTGAGCAGCTGAATTGAGTAACTGCTGGAAGAGTGGGGTTTCTGGCAGTTGGAGTGGGAGCCCCAACAGAGCAAAGAGCCAGAAGAGACAAAAGCCCTTCCTTGCTATGCTATTACATTAATCTGCAGTGTTAGTTTTCAAATGACTAGTCTCTGTTTGGAGAATTAAGATATATGGCTATCACTTAAATAATAATGCTCTGTGATTAGGGCAGCATGTAATATATGCAACTACACAGAGATAAATCATGGGCTGTTGTTCCTAGGATACAGTCCCAATACAAACCCACAAATTTTCAGATGCACAAAACATCTGTGAGGATCAGTAAAGCTGACATGTCATACCATGCTTAAATTATTTGTTAATGGCAAAATGAAAAGCCAAAGAAGCATTGGATATACTCTAAAAATTTAATTAGAGAATATAAATCATAGATGCTAAGCCACCCAATAAATTAATCTTTTCCAGTTCCCATACCATATTTTCATTAATTAAAAGTCTTAACTGTTTTATACACATTTTTGATTGTTATTTGATTTGAATACATGCTCCTAACCAAGAAGTTTTGTGCATATTGCAACCTGACTACACCCACAAAAAGGATAAGATGCAAAAGGAGTTCTACCCTCTATCTCTGTCATCTTGTGGACTGCAATTTACCCTTATGTATTCAGTATGTTAGCCAATAATATGAAACTTTATGTTTGTGTGGGATATTTTGTGCTTGGGTGATTGGGGTTTTTTTCCCCAAAAAGAGAAGCAGCAATGCTCTGCATTTATTGCTGTTCTTACAAATGATGAATAGAATACTTTAGTTTTGCTTTTAAAAGGTAGGATTGTGAAGCAACATCTGTTCATATGAAGGCTGCATTGCAGACCAGGTGCAAGAGTTGCTGACTGCATAACTGTCCCCTGGGAAGTGCTGAAATGTCTATGGGTGGTTGAGCACAGAACTTGTTCCTATCCAGGCAGTTCACATCTAGGAACTGATGTTCCAGCCATGTCCTCTAGACAGAAAGCTTGAAAGTCCCATTGCCTCTATCTCCAAGTTCGCATTTATTACAACTACTGGCATTAGATCCCAATTCTTCCATGCTTTGCCTGGCTCTGTGCTGTTCTTTGATTCTAGGGATTGTCTCCTCTAACATTTTTCTACAGTTCAGCATTTTCTGAATTGCTGAAAGGGGCCATCGATGTCTTGTTCTGCCAAAAAATCTTAATGGTGTTAAGAGGTGCAATTCCCTTCCTAGTCAGCTGAGTCCAGCAAAATGGAAAACTAATGACACAGCTGCCCTGCTGGATCTTCTACATAAAGTTATCCCATTGTCAGTGAGCAAAGAAAAAAGCTTGGAAAGACAATACTGAAATATCCATCACTAGTCATTGTCTTTGTCCGCAGGGCAGGAATTAGGAATGTAAATAACTTTGCTGAATTTGGGAAAATTTTTAACCTCAAAACTCTTAAAAGAAAGGCAGAAAAATTAGGATTCATTATCTTTAAGACAAAACAAATCTGTGACAAATTTATGTGTTCTTTGTGCAAGATGTACAACTGAGTTCCACATCCAAACAGAGATGATTTAGGCGGTAAGTTGTGAAATTTTTCATCCTGTTCTCACAAAGAACAATTTATGCATTTTCCACTTTTATCTCATGGAATATTAAAGTTCTTGAAACAGCCATGGCTTTATTCACAGACTTCTGAAGATGTAGGAAAGCTTACTGTAAAAGTGTCTCAAAGGAATATGTTTTAAGGTAGCAGGTGTTCTGAGAACTGAACTTATTAAGTGATTTCTATTTGAATTAGACTGCCACATGTGTTTCCTGTTAAATTGAAGTGTGCCAAGAAATTTAAGGTGTTGAGCCATGCTAAATTCAGACTGAAATCAGAATTAGCCTGGATGCCTTTTTTATTTTTAAAGGTTTACTGTATGTTAGATGGTTACTTAAATAGATTTCCTTCTGCATTCTTCAATTGCATAAGGTTTGTATCAGACATTTGAAGATGTTTCAGGTTATATTTCAGTAACTATACTTACATTGGAATCTTCTCACATTGAGAAATGTGTTTCATATTTTCCTGTTTATTTCATCCCACCTCACAAAAGTTCTTGCTATTGTAACAAGGCAAGAAGAAATTTTATTAATGCAGGCATCCAGAAAGGACCAGTAGATAGTAATGGAAACATTTTTTCAAGTACTGGGGAAGGCAAAAAGAGAAATTGCTGCTCAGCTTTTAAACTGGTAACCCAGCTGCTTGTGAACTGATGATATACACTGGGGCAGTTACTGAACAAAAATTATGATGTTTCACAAAATTAATGATTTTTTGTCACATATTAAGTTTTGTGTCTCTTCAGTAAATAATTTTTTTTTACTGAGACATTAGGTCAGTTTTTTAGAATTTTTTTCCTAATGTGCAATTACAACTCAGTGTGAAATGAAACAAAGAAAGCTAGATGATTAATGTCATCCAAGCTGTTACATTTGATGCTTTGGAAATATGAGTATCATCTGTCACTGTATTAAAAAAAAAATGTCATGAAAATATTTGTTCTCCTCAGATTCTGCACTGGAAAAACAAAATGGATTTGAAGTTTAAGAAAAAAAATACCTAGCATGATTAAAAATTATCTGTTATTGGTAGGAAGTTCACAGTGAAGTAAAGTAGGAACTCACCAAATAATTTTTTCTACTGAGGACAAGCAGGATTTGAATTTGTGATTTTCACTGAAAGATAAATTTCTATCAATACAATGAAATTCCACCAATTTATTCCAGGAGATTACTATTTCTTGCAAAATAGTTATGCTTACAAATGTACCTCATATTTTCTAAGCATTTTGCAATTGTGTTTTACCAGGGTATGATTCTACAGTCTTTCTATGTACCAAGTTCCTACTCCATACAGAAGGGTATTAAAGAAGGTATATTATGAAACTTAATGTTTTATAGAATTAGACATTAAATATTGATGGAAAGTGGTAGTTTCCTATTAATCATGTTATTTCTCTCATAAATGGCTACATGATTTAGGTACGTATTTTGATTGTATTTAGATTATATATTAATGGTTATATACGTATTAGAACATGCATTCGTAATTGACATATTATTTATTTTGTTCAATTTTCTCAATGCTTTCTTTTTTCCCCCACTGGGTATTCTTTTCAGAATACCTGAGTAAAAAACCCAAATGGATACAAAAAGAAAAGACAAGATGCAAAAGATGCAAAAAGGTAGAAACAATGAAGTGGGTAATGGAAGGGAGGCACTAAAGTGGAATTTAAATCTTCGTAAAAGTTGGTGGGCGAGGCTGGCATTGATCCAGGTTATGGAAAAAATGGGAAAAGCAACAAAACTCTGGGATACTAATAAAATATTAAGTGGATCATAGTCCTTTTCATGAAGTTACTGACTCAGGAGAGAAATGCACATAGATTACACATTGGATTTGCTAGAAAAATAAGATCTTAATTGTAAATAGGTCTTGGCAAGTTTGGATGTAAAAGCTGAAATGGTGGATAATGAACAACCTCTTCCTAAGGACTGCAGCATGCTGTCACTATGTCGTCCTCTTGGCTCTCTGAGGAGCCTGAAAGACAAATACAGCCTTTTCATCTCCCACTTTCACTGAGAAATTGCCTTCTACAGTTTCCATGGGACAACAAATCAGTGGATTTTTTTACTGCGGTCTTTATTCTCAAAAAGAAAATTTTTACTGATTTGAGTAAGATTTACCTTGAGTTAGTACAAAACTAAGGTTTTATTAATGTGTTTTATTAACCAAATCGAACTGTAATCATTGTCATTTCAAGTAGATATAAGAGTTTCACCAAAAATTGTCATAAACACAGGGTCCAAACACTAACCTATGAATTCTTTAACCAAGTGACTGAGAATCTGTTGACAGTATGGGAAGCGCTCATGCTGAGATTTGTTCACTGCCTCAGTTGGAAAGAACTGAGATGTATGTATATATGAATGCATTGCAGCAAGGAATCAAAGGCAGATGTTTCAAGCCTTGGTCACCAGAGTTCCAGCAAACACTTCTGGAAATTGATTTGTGGCTCAGAACCCAAGAAGCTGCAGTTTTGTTTCCAAAGGACAGGTATGTTGAGCTTGATGACAGTTCTTGTAAGCCTTTTGATCTGTCACAAAACATGTGAAGTCTGAAACTTCACAAATGGATCCTAACTGGAATTGCCATCATCGAGCCAGATCAAGCTGTTCAGCATTTCTTCACTGATGGGCAGAGATTCAGGATGAGAAATTGAATACTATAATCCCCAACTAATTCACTCTTTCCTACAAAGCCCTATTGCTACCTATCACCTCAGGAGAGACCTACCTATATGCCAGTAGCATGGAATAGATGAAAATGAAACGGCATGCTCCAAAACTGAGCTAAGAAAATAACATCTAAGACTGAAAACAGTAGTCATTCTGAATGCAAAACCATGCTCAAAAAGCATAAAAAACATGTTTAAACAATAAACAGAGACCAGTATCACTTAATTGGATATGGGACAATATTTTTTTTTAGACAAGAATTTCAAGAAACATGACAAGGAGAAAAAATAACAAGCACTCGCTGTTATTACTCCCATGAAGATGGGTGTAATTTTTTCAGTAATATTAAAACAATATAAGTGAATACGTTTCATATCTACCCAAAGTCCCTGGTGAGATGGAAGCAAGGAGGAATACTGTCTTCTTTTCAATGTGTTTATATACTGAAGTAAATAACATTTGATTGACATAGGCTTCTATAGTCAACATATTTTATAACTTTTTCAGGATAGTAAATTTTATTGGTAGTATATATTTGCTTAGACTTTCATTTGTTGCCTGAGCACATACTGCTGAAGTTGAACTGTCAACAGGAAAATATGAATAATTCCCATAAATCATTTCAAACCCAAAGAACAGATGGCATTGAGAAGCAGGATCACAGCCTGCTGTTCCCCGAAGTTTGATGAAGGTCCTGTAGCTCTCCATTGAAAGCAATTTTATTTTGTTCACTTTATCCATTAGGCCTATAATTCTATATTTTAAAAAACCTGCCCACAAGTTTGGTTAAATTCATTCGATCTTGAATACGCTTTTGCTTCCCTGTTGCATGAATACTTGTCTAAGCTGAAGACCAGAGGCAAAAATTTCTTAATGGAATGAGCATTATTATTAACATTTTTTCTAGCAATAAACGTTAATTATTCATTTGTTATCTGTATTCTATAATAAGTCAAATCATGCTATTTAGGATACCTACTGCTATAATGTACAGCAACAATAAAAAATTCTGTACAACTGCCACTTTGAGACTGACTAACTATCACTGGAGAAACTTTTTTCCAAATTCTTAGTTTGCTTTACTGGGGAAAGTGTGAAATATAGGAAAAAACTGAGAAGAGTGATATTATACTCTGATTATCTGAATTTTAAATCTCTTTCATAAGCACTGCCATCTATTTTAATGAAATTAGGTGCTTAATCTTGTCTTCCAAAAATAAAAAACCTAGAGGAGTGGTTAACTTACAGTTCAGAAGTCAGTAATGGAATGAAAATACATTTTTCAGATTAGTTTACTTTAATTTCTCATAGTTGGCATAGAGATTAGCAACACACATCTCTCTATAGATTAGCCAACCCCTTATAATGTGCCTTTCTATATGTATATGAAAGGAAAGTAAAATTATCATCAACATTTTATAAGCGTAAATGTACCTTTGGGCACAAGCTCTGATACAAGAGCCTTATTTCATAGATATTTTATGAGTTTGGGAATTTTTAAGGTTTTGCTGGTTTTATCAAAAACTTCAGAAAAATTATTTCCTAATTCCCTGCTTTCAATGTGATTATTTAAGCAATAACCCTAACATTTCAGTAATTAAGGAAGGAAGCATTTGTACTGATTTGCAGTACAGCCTTTATAGATGATGAAGCAGGAAAGCTATCTCTTTCTGTCACTTCTGTGCTGAGTCTTTAGTTTCATTCAATGCTTTCTGTGAAATAGGATTTAGAAATCAGCTGTAATTTCCCTGATGTACTATATCAGCTACCAAACAGAGCTGCAAAGAATTGATCGGATGAAAGTAAATGAAAATTAAGAGAGTATGAGAACCCAGCTGGGATATATCTATTATTTCCCTTGCACAACAGAATCTGTTCTGTGTTACTTTTTAATACATTTTTTGGGACAGAATTTCGTTCTGTAATATCAGAGCGAATAGTGCAGACTTTCTCCAAGAACTTCAAAAAAGAAAGAAAAGCCTTTTACATCCATCTTCTGTGGATCATGAACAGAATGTACAGATCATAATAGCCAAAAATAGCATGTGCTCTTGAAGAAATATGTAATTTTCATTCTACACATATGTCACTTTCAAACCATAGAGAAAATCTTCATGAAAGAACACGAGATTGTTCCAACTGATGTCTTCTCAGAGAGCTGCACTTGAAGGGAAAACCTCAAACAACATTTACCTAACAACAACACCCTCGATAGCTAACAAATCTCGCCTGCACTAAGGAAGAGCAACACGAAACAGAGTCTGATTATTATAAAATTACATGAATACAAAACAGTGGGAAAGTTATTTTAAAAGAAGCTTGTGTTTTTCATATATTGGCTTTTTAACTTTCACTGGGAAAACAGATGGCCTATGCAACTGGTAGGAGGCAAAGAAAATGGAAGGCATATTGGAAAGGCTTGGAGAACAGCCAAAATAAAAATTGAAATTTTGATACCATAGAGTTGAAATGCAGTGCATATAGCAATCACTTTAAAATATCTAGGTGATGGTCTGCCTTAGCCTTAATTTCAGACCTGGAACATTGTAAGTAATATATCAAACCAGGTATATGCTTTTGATAGGAACAGTGGATATGCACTTTACAGGTGACATTTTCTTCTTGACCTCAGTATCTAACCCACTGACTTTCCCATCAAGGTGAAACATCTTGGCTTAGTGCAGAAGACACAACTTCTGAGACACAGTATTCTTGTCAAGATGTTAAATATTGGTTATAGTGTTGTACAGATGGTCTTCAGAAAAGAAACAATAGATAATCACCTGAGATATTTACAATCTAAAGCAACCAATATCATGACTCAGTAGTCCAGCTCACTGTGGCTCAATTTTGTTTCTTTTGCTTTTCATATTATGTTTTGAAGTCTGCTGAGTTTAAAAGGCATGCATTCCAAAGAAAATACCCTTATCTAATAGGTACCTGTTTCAAAGATAGCCATTTCACTATATGTCTTCTATGAAGGCTTCCATCTCTCTTGGTACTGCTCAAGTTCTCTGTAGCTTTTCTGTAGACTGGCTAAAAAGGTCTGTACAAAGGTATATCTGGATGGGTTGTACCAATTTGTCACTAGTACTTTATGACTTAAATAGGCTATAAAATAATCAGTAAGCTCTGATCAAAAAAATTATGAGGATTTATACAGCATGTTTTTCAATTCTTTATTAATATCCCTCTGCAATGTTAAGTCCAGTATCACTAAGAAAATAGGAGGGTTATTTCTTCTTTTAGATTTGTCAGTCTGTGGTTCTTCTCTAAATAATATTTTCTGGCTCTTAGCCAACTGTATGAGTTCAAACGCCTACTTGCCTTCTTTATCTGGACCAGAAAGACTCTAGGGTGAGCAGTAGTCATGCATTTACTCCAGAGATGATAAAGACTCAAATCCAGTAAACTTGGTTATTGCTGTTGTCATCAGTCACATCTGTAAGGAAATAAATTATTTAAAAAATATGTGAATGTCCCATAAAAAAAAATGCAACTGATCTAAATTGTTTTTTTCCAGGTATCAAAAGATGAAGTTCAGTGAAGACTTACAAAATACATCCCCAATTCTAATCTATATGCAATATCTTTATCCAAGACAATTTAACTGTGCCTGAGGAAGACAAACAGTACTCTGAGTTGGATACAATTATTAATTCTTTCAGATATTTATCTGAGTTATCATAAAGCAGCACAAACTCTTCAGCCTAATGCAGTTTTCTACTGGGAGACATTTTGACAAAAAGTACCTGGAATGAAAGAGCAATGTGACACAGAAAAGGAATAATGCTGAGACATAAATAAATGGAGAAAATGAATAAGAAAGAAAATTGCAGGAGAGGGTGATGAAGCTATAAATATAAAACAAAGGTGAGAAAAAGAAAAGAGTTAAGTTTTCATGGTGGCAATTAGAAAGAAGGAAAATGCTGTCAGTTTGGAATTAAGAGGAGATTTAACCTGACAGCTTAATTCTCAAATAAAATACAATCACCACTATAAAGCACAATATTTGTTTAATGCACGAATTATTGAAGAATTAAACAGATGTTAAGTAGCTTCTGAAGCTACTTTTCAAGACGTGATCTGTTTTATTTGTTGCTAATGGTAACTGTGATTTTCAGTTGTGTTGAGGATATCATTTCAGAAGATTGCTAATACATGAAAGTAAATAAAAGAGGCTAAACTATAAGATGGATGTTCCTTCCATCATTTTCCCAGCTGGTAGTGAATTTCCTTACTTTAAAGTGTTTGCTAGTTTCTTCCACATCTTTCCCATTATGAATATAAGTAGCTGACTGCTGGCACTGTAACTGCAGGCCTGGAGAACATACAACACAAAATCCAGACTGAGCCCCTAAGTGCCCTCTGGGGCCTATTTGGGACACTATGTTTTATGCAAAACAAAATATAGAAAACATGCATTTAAGGAGTATGGCATATGATAAAGGACTTGGGCACCTCGCCAGCATCCAGATTTCAGTTTGGATGTGGCCATTATGTTCTGAGGTGAAAGGATGTTATATCTATGTTTGTAAAATAAACGGAGCAATGATTGTATCCAAGGATGCTAGCTGACGTGTGCTGAGGAGCCAGCACCCCTGAAAGGGAATGCTTACCCCTCAGATATGTGTACCTTTCCTCTGCTCAAGATGATGTATCACAAGGCAGCAAGGTCACACCTCTGCTAGGTTTTTTAGAACTGTCAGGCAAAGGTACCTTTAGCACATACTTATCTAAAACTAATTGTAACCAAAAAAAAAAGAGAGGGTAAGTAAGGTAATCAAGATGGGCAAAAGATAGAAAATTATTGCTTAGTTTGACATCAGTACTGGCAAAAAAACCTGACCAACTGATAAGGGAATTAATCTGGAAACACGAGGCAGACAACTGCTAAATAAACAGCAACAGTATGGGCCTGCAAAGAGCAGGTTTTTCCTCATAAGCCTGAATGATGTTTTTGTTCACACCCTGGAAAGAGGGACCAAGCAGAGAGGTGATACAAACCAGTCAGCAGAGATACTTCAGAAAAGACCCAACAAAGACAGGCAATTAGATCATATACCAGCAGATTATTAATATACTGGACAGGGTGCTAGATAATCATCTAGACTCCCTTGCTCACAAATGTTGGAATGGATGATTTTTTGAGGTTTCTTCCAACCTGGGTGTTTCATCATTCTAAGATCTTACTCACATACTATTAATTAAATTTTACTTTAACTCAATTACCTCTAGCATTGGAATGGTGTTTTCTGCTTAAAATTGTAATTATTCCCCAAATTTTCCTGACATTTCAAAGTTTATTAGAAGAGCAACTTTAGAATGTGATCTTGTCAAAACAGACATCGACTGTAACATATGACTTCAACACCTGCCTTGTTATTAATTTCTCTCTCAGTCTGAGAGAGCTGGGAAATAACCCAGAAACTCCCTATTTAAATATCGATTATCATCAAAAAGTCATTTCTTCAGAGTAATATAAATAATGTCTTCTGCTGGCTGTCCACTCTGTCACCTGAGCACAGACTAGACTCAAAAAATGAGCAGGACTTGCTTCTGGTAAGCGGGCAGTTGCTTCAGCAAACACATCAGCAAGACCACCCTTGCCGTCCATTCCCTCTCCCCCTTCCCAGCACTTACTGTTCACTCCAGAGCTGGCACAGAATGCTGCCTTTCAACAAGGACAGAGACAATTGCACCACTCTGAACAGTGCGATCCCTGCCATGGCTTTGGTGCTTGACCGGCTGCAACACTGCCAGGGCTGGTGTGTGTTTCACAGCTTCCAACTCTGTCAAGGCCTGCTGCTGCCTGGGTCTGAGGTCTGGGCTTTTGCTCAGCCTCGAAATGAAGATAAGGCATCTATTTATTGTGTGCAAGCACAGCTGTGAAGAAGATGACACATTGATTGAGAGTGAGTCCAGTGTTAGCTTTGCATCTTATTTGACCGAGTACAAAAATTTCTAATAATTATATGAGGGTTACTGAGCTTTTCTTGCTGTTTGCCTCTTAAAGTGTGTAGTGTTCTCCAATGAATTTCCCTGCTAATATCTGTATCTAAAGTTGCCTTCAAGGTATGGAAGGGGGTTGGTATGTTTTAGGAGGTCAGGGAGCTCTTATAGCTATGTCTGCAAAATAAATGTTTAGACAGCATAACATGGACTGGTCTGAGCCTTCCAGTTTCTAAGCACAGATAAACAAGAAGTCATAATAGCTGTCATGTGACATATGGCTTTTTACCTTATACGTGGGTGCAATAGAAACATTCAAACCTGGAGAGCCTTGAAATTTACTGAAAGTTCAGGTAAACAATGAAAGAAAATAAAATCACTAGAAACATCACTTTACAGCTAGATCTTCTTTTGCAGCTTCTGTAGCTGCTCAAGGAACACTGTGGCTGAGTAGGGTTTCTGCTCAACTGCAATAGCAACAACATCTTCTGGGTGCACGGGAAATGCCTGGGTAACTGCACTGAGGACAGTAAAACATAAGTGTCACTACAAGCATAGCAAAGGGATTTTTAATGACACAGTTAGAAATATAAGAAAATATGGGGTTTATCTTAGGTGCATTTGACTCTATTTAGTCAAATCCTTCTTTTGAAGTCTTATGAAATCACAGTATAAAAGGTCTTGTAAAATTATCTTCATGGGTTTTTAATGGAGCAGTTAAAAATACTGTGACTAAAGTATTAAAGCAAGTGTGTAAAGAATATACTTGACTTCTTCTTTACTGGTAATGAATCACTATGAGTGTTTGGTGCACAACTGCAGAATCAGACAGTCCAAAATCTTTTGCCCAGTTTTTCACTAATGCCACCCTCAAAGCTATGCTACATAACAGCCCCTTTTTGAATTTGCTGACATCAGCCTCCCTGACAGATGGCTGTCCGGGCATATGGAGAGAAGATGATGGATAGCCTATATTTCAAAAACCAGTGATCAGTCTAGCAAAGAGCTCCATGCATCATCCAAGTTTTGCAGAAATGGCATAAATCCCTTTGTTGTCATTGTAAGAAGACTGATCATGTGTCAGAGATCAATGAGGGGGTTCATCCAGGTAGTTTCACAGTTCACAGTGTCTGGGACAATTCTGTTAGTTATTTGGAACAGATGCCTTATGAAGGAGGAAAGAAGGAGGTTGGCATTTGAGGTTGCTGTCTGATGAGAGAGTTCCATATGCTCTTGCCATACAGGAAGAGAATGTCTGTCTAGATGATCTTCCCAGAAGCATCAGCATTTTCAGATGAGCATTTTCAGAAGATTTGTTTCTTCTGTTTACTGCTGGAAACACTAAGATGAAAGGTGCTCTACAGACTGAAGATGGCATCCCTTTCCAGAAGAAAAATCCACATTTTTTCAAGTGCCGATTTGGTTCCTCTAGAGCATTTTCTATTTCTGAGAACAAGTACGATTGCACAGTTAATTCTCTAGTACTAAAAAAAAATGTGTCAGCACTGTGAGCTGTCCTTGGTTGCAGAAAAGGTCTCAAGGAATTGAGGTATGTTATAAATTCTTAAACAAGCAAGATCCTTTTCTTTTCCAGATGCTGACCTGTCTCTTTCATAATCTTAACTGTGCCTTTGTGTACAGCTTTATGTGCTGCCTTCTGAGCTGGTTAAACAGTGATTACTTAGTTTTTCTCTAACCTTTTCAGTAGAAATTAATTAGCAGTATCATCACTGTATGCAGTTAGTTTTTTGGGGTTTTTAACCTGTTTGGAAGAAGACAATTATGATGCAGAAAGCTGGTACTAATTAGTTAGTAGCAGGGTTCTGAATGTCCAAATCGCCTTTGGACAGCAGACTGCAGCTGGTTTTTCAAGGGCAGAGCTACATTATCCACATTACCCCCATTCAGTCAAATACTCAGGAGAGACAATAAGTTTCCCTGTTGGATGTGGCTGTGAGAGAGACTTGTGAATGCTTTGCCCTTGACAGCACAATTAAGGGCACATCCATGTGCAGTAAAATCAGGTTAGGATGACCCTGAGCTCTCACATTTTCAGTCCTGCAGCAGTCATTCTTCAAGGCTGAGGGATTCAGACTCACAAGTTTAGCTGCAATGCTAATTGAAAAATATTTACGCAGTGCAAACCCAACCTTAATTACAAAGGATTTCTTTTTTCTGTTGTTTTTTCCAGCATTCAAGATATTCTCATAAGACTGGAAAGGGCAATGTTCCCTACTCACCTGGAATCCCAGCAAGGGTCAGTCTGCCTCACTAACTTCCCAATGATACATACACCCTGCTCATCCCCTTTTTCCTGACTGTTGGTTCTCCTATGCTGGCAGACTAGATAAAAAGCCCAGGATTGCCAGGAACACACATAAGCCCAGCAACAGCTGAAATAAAAACAGATAAATACTGGTACATCTGTATGTGATCCCATGGCAATTTCTATATGGGTCTTCTAACATTAATGATCTGGGGCAAACTGCCCCTTTACAATCCCAGAAAGCTGCAGTTTTTAATTTAACCTAAATAATGCAATTATTTGCATAAAAATAGGAGCTTCAGGATCTGGGTTTCTTGTTTGTTTGTTTTTTTAAAAAATAATATGGTCACTGAAGTAATTCTCAATTTATGTACTCCAGTAGAAAAGAGCAAAGAATGCTGGGCACCAAGCTGTTCATTATTTTTATCAGTTATTTAGGAAAAATAAATAGAACCTACGTGATTTAAAATGTAATGCTTCCAAACACAGGAAGAGTGTGAAATCTTCTGGCATGGTTTGTCCTTTACAAAAAATCTTGAGAATTTAGCAATCTAGATGCATCTTAATAGGATCAGATTTAGTACAAGTTGTTCTTCCACTGGTTCAACCATCCCTTTTTTGTTGTGTGGAAAGGCTAAATTATTTGCTGTAGCAAGCTTTTTTAAACCCTGCAGTAATTTGATAGCAGGGATAACCTCCAAGCCCTCTTGCTCTACAGAGACCAAATTCTTACAATCTATTATCTGTCAAACAATTTCTAAGTGCTGCCAAGCAACAACTGTCTCATTTTGTCTAGCCAACAGTCAGAAATAGACACCATGTGCATCTGTTCCAAGTACTGCATGAGCTTTGTTTAACTGTTGCCATTAGCAGGTGACCCATGTCATGTCACATCATTTATTCAAGCCAGCACATAAGGAAGAAAAAAAAAAAAAAATCATAGCTCTGTCTCAATAAATCAAGTCTGTTAAGTTGAAAATCCAGGAAGTGAACCGATGGCATTGAAACTTTATGGTTCCCAAATGAAATGCTTAATTTTTCAATGCCTCTAATGAGTATAGTAATTTTTTATTTCGCAGCTGTAGTAGATTTACCAGCTAAATTAAAAGCACACATTGCTGGACTATAATTGAAAATAAATATATTGGCATTAAAAGACTAAGGAAAGACATACTGTCTTCTTCTAGACAGCATGTGAACTCTTGCTCTAAACAACTGAATTGATATTCTGTATTGTTCATATAAAATCAATCTGTGCAGGAGTGTAGATCTTGTATGAACTTAAGAAAAAAACCTATTTTTGCTTTTAAAGCAATACGTTATTAAAAGACATCAATTTCTAAACAATTTCCCTGGGGTGATCAATAATAAGCTGATCATTCACATGCTGACCAATGCTAGAGAAAGCCTATGCAAGTCATTACAGCAAGCACTTAACAGATGTCCAGGGCTACCTACACATATACCTACAGATTGCTTAGTCAAGTTCATTCCAAAACTGAGATGAAAGACCATTATCCTATGCTCAAAATCAGCAGCATAAATCAGTGCTTGAGTCCCGGGAATTTTGTAAGTGACACAGTGCAGGGCAGCAGGGGCCTATTCCCTTGTGTAGCTTTCTTGTCTTGGTGGTGCAGGTTGGATTCCCATTGTTCAAATTAGTTCCAAGTTCTCAAAACTGTTTTTTCGTGCTCACTCATGAGGGGATTAACCTGTTTTATGACTTCTTAGATGAAGTCCCTTCTCTTCCTTCATAGACTTGGCACTATTTTTTAAGTGATCTGATTTCTTTCCCTGACAACTGGCATAACATGCCTGCTCAGTTTTAAAATATGTATTATACTGATTTAAAAAAAAGAAAAAACCAAAAATCTTAAAGCAGGATTAAAGCCACACTTCTATAAAAATATAAAGATGATAAAATTAGAAACAATTCATTGTTTCTAATATATGTATATGCATACATATACATATATACAAATATTCTAAAACTATTCCATCATAACTTATCAATATATACATTATCATACCTTGAGAGTTTACATTAGTAATATCTCAATACTTAGGATTACATTGCTAAATAAATTAGATGTTCCACTCTCCCTTTGTACGTCACATTTTTTCTGTCTTGAATTGCAAAGAACTAGAGGGATGTGAACTATCTCATTTTCTAAACTGAAGTTCAGATACACGTGTGGGTCTTGTCTACTGTAACTTGAGAATGTCTCTTATAAGGAAAGGTTGAGGGAGCTGGCTCTGCAGTCTGGAAAAGACAGAGAGGACTTCATCAATATGCAGAAATACCTGAAAAGAGGATGTAAGAGAATGGATCTGGGGTCTTCTCAGTACTGCCAAGCAATAGGAAAGAGGCAGAAACTGATGCACAGGAAGTTCCACCTGAGTAAAAGGAAGAACTTCTTTGCTGTGCAGCTGACTGAGCACTGGAACAGACTGCTCAGAGAAGCTGTGGAGTGTCCCTCACTGCAGATATTCGGGGACTGTCTAGACACAACACAAGCCTGTGTCCTGTGCTTTAGGATGACCCTGTTTGACCAGGGGGGGTTGGACCTGATAACCCACTGTGGTCCCTCCCAGCCTGACCCATTCTGTGACTCTCCAAGAACAGAGTGCTGCTACAAGATTCACTCAAGCCTGTAATGTGGACAGCACAAACCGGAATCTCCTGATTCTGCTGATATAAAAAAGTATATGTTTCCCTATTGTGCACTGGTCAGAATTCAGCAGTTTACTGTTTTCTAACAAGCTATTAAAAAAAAATACATAGATTTTTGTTGCCATACAGCATATTTTTTAATGCTGATGCTATCAGAAGAAAACTATGCAAAAAATTTCAGGTTGCAGAGGAAGAATAGCAGTCACACCCATCTCACTTCATCTGCTAAATAAATCCTTGAGTAGTGACGGTATTTCTAGAAGTCTAGAGAACTAAAAAAAAAATAAAA
>VXBU01003963.1:65275-111754 GCA_013400315.1 Bombycilla garrulus
AAAAAAAACAACTAGCCTGCAGTACTGTGAATAAGAAAAGCCTCAAGTGTCACAGAGAAAGCAGGGCCATATATGTGTGATACTCAAAATACTAGTGGGACAGCACCATTTTTAGGATTTCACTCAAGCAGCATATGGGAGACTTTAAATTTCTATTTATATTGAATGTATTCAGCCAACATAGCCAGGGAGAGAAACCCAGAGAAGAAACTTTGGGAGTATGATTTGGGCCCCATTTATTACAGACGTGGTGAATTGAGGTTTTCTGTTTCCAAAAAGACTGAGTGGGTACTGCAAAAGGTACTACAGCAAGCAGGAAAAATGGATCTCTACAATCACTGTTTGTCTGGCTGCTGCTAAAACTAAAGAAGCATGTATCAGTTTCATTAGTAATTTTCTGATCATAATCCCCAAGTAAGATGTTTGTGAGCACTTGTACCATATAGCCCCACATGCAAATTCCATAAGAATTTCAGCAGGACCTGGGAGCTTAGCTACTCAAGACAGCCACAGCTTAATGCATTTTTAGGCCTAAAATGAAGAGGTCTAACAAATTTAGGATTATAGAGTTCCTATGGATCATCTGACTGATGGAAAATAATAACCAAAAAAAATCTCTTCTAGGTGTCAAAGCACTTTTCCAGTTCGAGTTTCTAAAATAAGGTCGGATCATTGTGTAAAGTACCAAGCAATAAAAAGCTAGTCTTATGATAAGGCAGAAATTTTTCTTTGCTCATTTATTAAACTGTGTGCCACACCTTCCTCCTTGTACAATTCCTAATTCAAAGGAAAGTGCTTAAAATTTAATGGTTTTGCCTCTCTGTGTTACATAGTCATGATATTCTGATATGTGACATTAAATAGAACTTCCAGGTAGAAATTCTGAAAATAACTAATCTTATTTTTCAGCTCTGAATTTGTGAACACTCTTCTACTCCATACATTTATAGTTCTCCATTTTTCTCTGTCATTTATGACCCTACTTCTTTGGAAGTCCTACTTGAAGAAGGACTTTAAAATTATCTGAGCTGAGCACCTGAGCTCTAAATCACCTCCTGCGTCGTGTACCTGCCCTCCATGCAAGCAGCTGCTGCCTCTCAACTGCAGCCACTGCCAAGTTCCCTCTCCTGCCCTCATTGCCTCCCCATGGGAGATGGCCAAGTAGGTGCTATCCAAACCGACCCCACAAGAGCAGGCAGGGAGGCTCCATGCTAGCCCTGCTTTTCTCTGTGCTCAACAGTAGAGAGGGGTGGACAGCATCAGGATCACACTGCTGCAACTGCTCTGAGCTCCCAGTCAGGCCTGGACTCATGTCTGTGCCCACATATCTTGGGATTATTTCTTCCAAGTATTGAAGGTCTGTTGTTTTTACTGATGTAATGCAAATCTGCAGAGTACCAAGGCTTTTTTCTGAAGAAAATACCTAACAAACATACACCTAAAGTCTTGCCTTTTAAGGACAATTTTCACACTGAAACTCAAGCTCCATGTTACTATTTTCTTAGCACTAGACACAGGATGAGACCTTTCATCCCCATCACTCATTCCTGACTTAGGCAGCAGATTTATCATTTTTATGGGAATTATTATCTGGCAGTGTTGGAACCCAGGGGGTTCCTATGATGCCTTTGGCCGACCCAAAACCTGGTCAGGAGGCTTTTCAGCCTTGCCAGAGGTGTCAGAGACCCTGGAATGATACTAAAAATACCTGTAACTCTGATTCTAACCCATGGAACAGGTTGTCAGCTTTGTATGAGGAATTTCAGGTCACAAAAACTTAGATAGTAAAATAGTAGTAGTTATAAGTAAAAAGAAGGTAATTTGAATGTATGTACAGGGGGGTTTAGGGCCCTGTACAGGGGGGTTGGAGATCTGTACAGGGGGGTCTGAGACACAAGATGGAGGATTTTTACACGTGGCATGTTATCTTATGTTCTTCTTCATAACCTCCATCTTCTTGGTGATGCTGGCACTTTTGGATTGGTTTGACACAGATCTGGACATGGTGATGTGAGTGGCATAGATTGGTACTTAATTGTAAACATTTAATATGTAGTTTTTAGTATAAAAGATTACAGCTCACCCGGGGTGGGCACAGTGTGTCTCTGGACGTGTTCTGTGTCGACCTTGGCAGGGCAGAGAAATCTCTCTTTGATAAGGACTTAATAAACTGCCTTGAGAACATGAACAAACGACTCCAGACTACTCCTTCAACAGCACGGGCCGGAAACCTGGACTTTCCTACATATTGCGGGGTCTCCTGGGATTAAGGAGATCCCCGCATTTGTGGCGTCCCAGGCTGGGCACGAAGACCACCACATGGCAGTACTGTTAATGAAACCTTTAAAAGAGCAAAATAATGCAGGTTGGGTGAGCCAGGAAGGAGTAATGTTTTTCGGGGTTTTTTTTTACTTCTTAAATTGATTATTTAGCAATCTGGCTACAATCAAAGAGTTGAATCAGCCCAACTGAGGAAACTGATACCCTCTTAGAACTGATGTTGAAAAAGACTTTGGAATTTCTTAAAGTAGGTTGGTCACCAAGAGGGTTGTAACATGGATCTGCAGTTTTTTTAATGCTTCTGTAATACAGAATGAAACAGTGCCTCAGACAAAAATCATGGATAAAACAGTAATTTATATTCATAGGGTTTTATTACATCTTTGTAGATGTGTGTCAGTCACCCACAGATCCTTATAAATTACATTTCAAAAAGCAGTTGGGCATGCAAACAGGCTTACAGATGGTGTTAAGTGGAGCAAGTAAGGAAGCTATTACTAAAGAAATCACTACTTTTTAACTGTAATATTATCCACCTCTACATGCAAAGATGTGTTAGATTATCGTGGCCGAGAGCTGCAAAAAATGCAAAAGAGCAAACTGAACAATTTCTATTTTTGATATTTAAATGTACATATTCTTGTAGCAGAATGACATCTCACAGAAGTCTGAAAATGTCTTGTTTATTCTGCTCTGTATACCATGAGATTAACCTGAACTATCCCATAAAAACACTAAAATGCTCTTATTTCCTGATAAAAGGTAATGTTATCAGTATATATTGGTGTGGAATTGCCCTTCTGCAGACCCCAAGTGACAAGGATACAGCTGCCTAACTTAATCAAGAGCTTGTCCAAACTCCTTTCCCTCACATTAGTTCTATTCTCTTATGACCTATACCTGGAAGTGGAGATTCTTTCTGATCTTATTTTACAATCCTCTCTTTCACCCAGAACATGTTTATTGTGCCTAACCTGTGGTTAACAGTTCCTATACATCTGTATTCATGACATTATTGTTTATAGGCCATTACTTTCAGGTGAGCCCAGATCACAACCTGGCTACCAAAAGAAGTCAGAGAGCCCAGTTTTGGATGCAGCACAACACTGTTCACCCTGTGCTGTCAAAGTGTGAGCTTGACACAGCAATAACCCTAAAAGACCACATGAAATGGCAAGTTGCTCTCTAAAGGTCCTTCATAATACAAAATATTTCTATGTAGTTTTCTTCTTCAGTATGTGATGAAAAAGTGTAGAAATGCCTGTGAGTTGAACTCAGGTGTCTGGCTTAGAAATACACTTTGTTCAAGTGCCAGAAAGTCCATGAAGTCTAGAGAGGCAGAATCCCAGTAACTGCATGAATCACTTTGTGCTGAAGCCCCAAGCTAAATAATATGCAATGGGATCTATGGCATGGTCTCTCCAGCAGGGGAATATAGTTATCAAGGCCTGAAGTTAGGACGTAACTTGGATAACTCTGGAGAGACAGTGTGAGTGTGTACAGTGCTTTTCAATGCTAACTGAACTATAATTTATGATTGGCATAGCTGACAGAATGGGAAGGTGTAACAGCAGCTATACAGTATTTATCTTAGCTTCATAATTGTTATGCAGCCCCTGTAAGGAAAAAAACTTCAGTTTTATCTCCTTACTTGCGCATTCCACTCTCTTTCTCAAAAATTTTCTGAGGTCTTATTTTGCTACCCTTTCAATCCTTCTAAACTGCTGTTGCTATGTACATGCTGCACTGGGGACCAGGCTTTCAAAGTTGTTCCCTACATTCTGAGTCCCATTTGTTTCTTTGCTTTCTTTCCTGCTTTATACAAATCACCATCCACATAATGTATTATTCCATTCTTCAGTTTGGTTCTCTCCCTGATGGGATATCTTCATCTTAAATATTTCTAAAAATTAATGATTCTCTAGTGTTTCTTAATACATTTTTGCTCAATGCCTGGACCTTCATTAGCATAATGGTAGGACAGATGCATATTGAACTAGAAGTTGATTTAGTGCAGTGCTTCAGTTCCTATTGTAAGGTCACAACTGGATTTCATTAAAGACTAAGAGCAAAGTTACTGCCATATACTGTCATTGGTTCTTTTCTAAGCTTTCAAAAACAAAAAATAGCATTTAAAATGCTGAAAAGTGTAAATTAATAAGCCCCCAGGCACCACAAATATCCACAGAGTAGGACTCAAGGAAGGTCAGCCTTTCTGGTTTACTCTGGATTACCTTGGTATCTGCATTAGGGATACATCATGCTTGGGATTCTTCCCATACAAAACTTTGTTGACATTAGCAGCCAAGTAACTATGCTTTTGCACAGCAATGTTACACTCAGATTGGATTCCCCCAGCCAGATCCAGGGCTGGCATTGAATCACTACCAGAGGGTGGCCATTCCTGAGGAAATCTCCGTTCAACACATCAGTACAACCCCTGTATCTAGAGGTTATAACACACCAGTGCTGAATCTTCAACTGACCTCAGAAGCTTTCAATTTACTTTGTTTTCTCTTTTTTTTTCAGAATATAAGGGCTTTTCCTGGTAGAAAGGTAGTAAAAATAGTGCCTTAATAAAGATTTCTGGCTTCTATTTCAGGCTTTAATATTGCCCAGTTATTTGTTTAATGGCTTTGACTTGTAATAAAAAGATTGGTAAAATGTCTCAGTCTTTGTCATGAACAGGGAGTAACTCATTGAACTTATAAACCAAAACCAAATCTCTTGGGTTAGAAGAGACCTTAGAGGTCTAATTCCAGCCCCCCCTGACATGGACAAGGACACCTTTCACTATACCAGGCTGCTCAGGGACCCATGCAACCTCCCTTGAACACTTCCAGGGATGGGGCATTCACAACTTCCCTGGGCAACCTGTTCCAGTGTCCCACTACCCTCACAGTAAAGATTTTCTTCCTAATATCTAATCCAAACCTACTCTCTTTCACTGTAAAGCCATTACCCCTTGTTGTATCACTACACACCTTTGTCAAAAGTCCCTGTCCATTGGCATCTCAAGATATTTAGGTAGCTCCATGCTGCTGATAGCTTGAGAAGTCTATGCTGCACCTTGCAGCTTCGTGATGGAGAGTCACTGATAAATTGTTGTAAGCAGTCTGCCACTGTCCAAATACAGCCTCATCATCCAGCATGGAAGCGAATATGCATTGTGCTGCCACAAAGCAGACTGTCCTGATGACAACATGTACCCTCTCATTCTGAATTCTGGAGCTGATGCTCCCCACCTCCTGCCCTAAGCATTGCACAGACTGGAAGTTCTGGCTGAGATTTTTCTGTTCATATGAGATTAAGCAAACGGTATGGCCATATATTCAAACTATATGGAGTCCTCATTCCAAGACATAAGTTTGCATAAAGTCATAATATTATTCTTGACACTTGATTAAAAACTCTTGCCAGCGCTCCTAAAACAGAGTTCTGAGTCTCGAGGATTACCCTCTAATCACAGCACTGTCCTAAGCACATGGGAGCAAGTAAATATCTACATAGTAAGATCAAAGTAAGGAAGACAGCAAAGGTGAATTTTCCTAATTCTCAAGAGACTGAACAAACTGTAGAACACACCAGAAAAGAAAACAAGCTCTGGCTGGAGAGACATGAGTCAGAGGCTGACTGCCTCTGAGCAAGGCACAAAGATGACTGCTCTGCATTGCTTGTAACATGGAAACACATGGTGTGCACCCAGGGCAGCTGCTGGCACACACCTCACTGCTGAAAAATGTGTAACTAGAACATGAGATCTCCAGATCAAACCAATTCTCACATAACTGAACACAGGTCATTTCACTGCCTAATGCACCCTCTGTGACACACTGCCAACTGTTTAGTACACTACTCTTACTTTAAAAATAATGGATTTTTGGATTGTTTTTAAACAGAAAGGACTCCACTAGAAGTACAAGTTGAAGTACATACATCAGAAGGAGCAGAAGTTTCATCCAGTGCAGCTTGCATTCCTCCATCATTTTTAGGGCACAGAAGAGTTATTTTTTCAACTTCTTTATTTAGATATGCAAGCTGAAAGAAAAGGATTGATAGCTTTGTAGGAAAAATGGCACATATTACTTCTTTTTTTTTTTTCAGTAGTCAGTGGTCTACCAATTTTGGTTTTTAGAACAAATCTTGAGCAGTTTTCCAATATGTATAGGTAATTCACATTTTAAGTTCTCAAGCATGATTAATTTCTATCTATATACTAGAAATACTATTATTTGCTTATTTCTAGATAGATCTTAAACTCAGTTCAATGCAGTTTTGTTAGCGAAGGACTTTATTAAATGGCAAAAGCTTCCATCAGAAACCTCAGCTCTCTGCCCTTCAGAACAACACAGCTGATGAAAAGGCACTCTTTGATATATCTGTGTAGAAATAAAACATGTTCCATCTTCTCAGTACTCAGTCATGATCATTATCTTCACTGCTAGTGAAGTGGAAAGACCTGGAAATGGGTTCTGCTTTATTTTTTGATGGTGCAAAAGAGTTCTTCCATCTTATCTGAGTTTCACCCATTACTTTCCCTAGCTTTGTAGCTATCCTGAATAATTTCCTTCTATTCAATGCTTTCACCAAATTTAGAGAAATTGACGTACTGTGAAGGATCAAATTAAACACACTTGCACTGACACTTGCTGTTACAAAGTTTAGAAAAACAACTTTCCTATCTATTTTGCACTCACAGAAAATTCTTTGTGTCAGGAAGTGGTAATAAAGCTTCCTTCCCTTCCTTCCCCGCCCCTCCAGCTTTGTTGTTTTGCTGATATACACTTATTAACTCTTCAACAGTTGGAGAAGAAGAAAAAACATTGTGGCTTTTCACCACAAGGTCAAAAGCCCTATATTTCTTCTATTCTTTATAAGAGATTTGCAACTAATTTTGTGACTGTAACTTTCTGTAGTTTAATCATAACTCTCTTGCAGAAATGTTGCAAGAACCAGAATGGTTCCCACAAAAGGAGGAGAGGGATACAGAAGGGAATCTGAGTGCTGAAGCTGTAGTTACCTCCCTCTGAGATATCCCATGCACTTCTTTTCATTTCACACACGACTCCTTCTTAGATTTTAAACTAAACTCTACATCCAAAGCTTTTACGTTCTACTTTCTTTTACTATGACTTTTGAGCGGTTTCTGCCTCTATCCTGTCTTTCTTTGATCGGTTTCAGACCCACTCAGAAAATAATACCAAATTATTATTGAACAGAAAAGGTGAAACATGATTAATATTCTGAATGTGCAGTTAGCCAGAAGAATGGGAAAAGCAAGCTGTTTTCCTCTCTTACACAGAAACAAGGAGAAAAAAGATCTATCAAGACTGAAAGACTGTGGACTGTTTTGTCTAGGGATAGGAGAACTGAAAGGAAACAGCAGAGTGGTCTTCAAAAAGAAGGAATGCGTCTGCAATGACAAAAGAAATCCTTGATGCCATGACCTCTGTAAGAAGCAAACGTAATTGTATCAAATTACACAAGCTGGAAATTTAGGTTAGACATCAGAACAGACATTACAACAGCAAGGATAATTGAGCACTGGAGGAGACTATGAAATAACCACCAGAGAAGATTTTAAATAACAGTCTAGACAAGAAACAGCCTGGAAAGATATGGCTACAACTGAAGTTGAGTAATGGACTAAATGCTTAAAGATTAAGACCAGTGCTTTTTAATGACTTGGTGATTCCTTATAGACTTATAGACTTAGGGCTTGTTCATGCCTGAAATTATTCCTTGAAAATTAAACTATACACCCAGAATTGATTAATCTGTATTTTATAATAAAATAACAGATACTAAAATTTTTCCTCCTGATCCAAAACATAAGCAGAAAATCTTGATCCATATTTTGCCTCCAGAGGTACCAGCAAGCACCTTTCCTCTTGCTGCTCACCTGTAGCATCTGCAGTGTTCTATAGGCTGCTGGGTTCTTCTGGTACAAAGACCTACCACCATGTTTTCCAGAATGTCTCATTTAGCCCAAAGTGGTCCAAATTTGTCCCTATAATGGAAATCAAGTAATTGGCAGAGACAGCAGCAGAACTGTCAACAATTTAGTCATTTTATTAATGACTATACAAGTGTTTCATCTCATGTATTATGCAATCGTACTTACAACTGTCTAACTTCAATGACACCAGAAAAGAAAGGACAGCCCAATACAATGGCAAAAGAAGAAAAACAAGCTCTTCCTTTAAACATGATCAAAAATCTTGATTTCATGGTTGGATTGCTGTTCTCTGTGAAGGGATCCTTATCATGCTGCACGTTACGTATGCTAGCACTGGCAGCAGAAAACAGTGGACTGTAAAAAACTCTGAAAGAGAAATGCACATCTTTCATGCACTGAGATTGCACAAAAATCTGTAGGTAGAAAAAGCATTTTAGGATAACAAAATCCCCTATATTCACAAGAACAACATGCCAGTCTCTGGAATTCTTGCCTTGGTTCTGAGGTACAGCTTTGTTGTGACTTGGCAGCTTTGGCAGACTTGATGTGCATTTTCAGGCTGGCACCAGAAATTCAGCATTCAGAAGGCACATCTCCTAAGTGCCCAGATTGCTGGGCACACATATCTGCATTTTGCATTGCTGAGGGACTCTTGGCCAGCATTAACACACAGAAAAGCCCACCTGGATACTTTAGAGACCAACAACAAATGGATTATCTCTGATACAGGTGCTGTAATTTTACCCAGTTATAGAAAGGAGCACAGGATATTTTTGAGACATTTTCCCAGACCATGTGTTACTGGGAGACAGAGGAATGTGGGCACTACAGGTCAAGTCTTGGTGAAAATCCTGAACTGCCTTGCACGGATCACTGGACAGTTTGAGAAGAACTACCCACAGCAGCCTCTGTAATTTCCTTTTTGACATTTTCCAATGGAAAAAAAAATACTTTATCAATTAAAGATCTTATCTTAGAATTTCTGCTGCATCTCCAACACACAGCCAAAAACACCAATATGAACTTGCCCATACCTTCAAGGAGCCTGAGTAAGTTCCCATGAGAAATAACCCTCCAGCAACAGAGTGTCTGGAATGCTTTTGCCTTCCTACCTGCAGAGCAGCAGGAACAGTTGAGTGTGATTACGTGACTGTTCTCACTGGGCTGTGGCCTTCCCAACTAGGAGCACAGGTAAACACAGAAAAAAGGCCAAGGTCTGGATCAATTATCTTATATGTGATGGTCTCAAATGACTGTGACATATTGTGTATGATATGTAACTGAGTCAAGAAGAAAGTTTTTTTCCTCATTGTCCAGTATTTGGCTTCCACAGAAATTCTCAAGTTCTGGCCGTTTTTCTCTCCAACAGCTGTGAAAAAAACAAAACAAAACAAGCAAACAAACAAAAACCTCATTTTTTTTATTGCCACACTTTACCTTATCTTTTTACTTCAGAAATATCCTCCTAGGACAATGTTTGCATTCTACTTTTAGCTAGTATCTCTGCCATAGTAATATCACAATGACAGCATTTATTGAAAATGACAGTCTGACAGACATTAGGGCAAACCCTTTAATCCTAGTTCTTGACAGTGTAGTACATTGTACATCTGATGTCAAAGAATGTTCTCCTCCTGTATGCGAATACATGTGCTCCCTGAAACCTTCTAACTCCTAAAGAAATGATGGAGGTATTTCAGTTGCAAAAAATACCATGCATCCTCAGATGATCAATCAAATGTCTTTGGTTTGATAGGTATTACATGGTATTGCACCTTACTAGTTAAAGAGTTATGCGGATAAGCAGACAGGGAAAAAGAGAAAGACAGATTTCTGAGAAGTTTTCAAAAAGTTCCTGCTGTGCCAGTGTCAGGACACAGCAGCTGACTGCTGTAAGAGGCTACAGGAGATCACACAGCACATACAGGACCAGTGGATCAGGTCCAGCCAGCATGAGTTCCTAAAAGGCAGGTTCTTCTTGACCAACCTGATCTCCTTCTATGACAATGTGACACATTCAGTGGATGAAGACTTTCATAAACCCTCTGACACCATTTCCCACAACATTCTCTTAGAGAAACTGCTCATGGCTTCAATGGGTGCACTGTTCACTGGGTAAAAACTAGATGGATGGCTGAGCCAGAGCTGGGGTTGAATGCAGTTACATCCAGCTGGCAGCCAAGCATGAGAGATGCTCCCCAGGGCTCAGTGCTGGGGCCAGTCCGGTTCAGTATCTTTACTGATGGGGGTCTCAGTCAGTTTGCAGATGGCACCAGATTGAGTGGCAGTGTTGATCTGCTGGAAGATTGGAAGGGTCTACAGAGGGATCTCGAAAGGCTGGATTGATGGACTGAAGACAATTGTATACGGTTCAACAAGCTGAAGTGAACTACTGACTTGGGGAAGAGTGGCTGTAAAGCTGGTCAGCAGAAAAGGACCAGGAGATACTGGTTGACAGCTAGCTTAACATGAGTTTGCTGTGCTCAGGTGGCCAAGAAGGCCAATGGCACCTGGCCTGTATCAGAAATAGTGTGGTCAGCAGGATGAGGGCAGTGGTGGCCCCCTGACATTGGTGAGGTCACATCTGGAAGCCTGTGTTCAGTTCTAGGCCACTCACTACAAGGACATTGAGGTGCTGAAGAATGTCCAGACAAGAGCAGCAGAGCTGGTGAACATTGTGGAACATAAGTCTTACAAGGTGTTGCTGAGGGAGCTGGGGTTGTTGAGCCTGGAGGAAAAGGAAGCTTAGAAGGGACCTTATAACTCTCTACAACTACCTGAAAGGAGATTATTCCCAGGTAAAAAGTGATAAAATGAGAATATAGGCTCAAGTTGTGCCAGGGCAGGTTCAGATTAGATATCAGGAAAATTTTCTTCATTGAAAGGATTTCCAAGCTTGAAAAAGCTTTTTTTTTTTTTTTTTTCCTTGGAAAAGAAAAAGCTTGAAAAAGAGGAGGTCTTTTAGGGAAACACATTAAATGAGATGGGGTAGTTCAAGAGCATAGTTAAACTTGTACAGGTAAAAGGCTTTGTAAATTAAATGCATATCTAAAAACCTTCAAATGGGAACTTAAACACTGATACAAGATTTTTTGGGCACAGAAATGACACCCAACTCATGCAGGATGGGTTCTCTGTTTTGGAGGCAATAGAACCATACTTTTTCTCTGTATCTCTCTAGGGGTTCTCTCCCACAAGCCTATCTTCCCTTTCACTCACTTTCTTTGTATTTCCAGCTTACACTGCTTCTCCATGGCATTAACTAACAATATGTTCTTCTCAGCTGGCTTCTTATGTGTTAGGAATGCTTCCCATCTTCAGATAAACTCTAAGGCAACCAAATTTTAATTTCCTAATTAAATTTTAACTTTATATAATCATAGTAATTATATATGATAAATCATAATAGTTATTTACAAATTAATATTTATAATTATACTTTAATTTTATAGGTAAATGTTTTATAAGAATACAAGAACAGCTGTAATGGATCAGAGCAAAGGTCCATCTAGCCCAGTAGGTTCTACAATGGGAAGAGGAATTTAGCATTGTGGGTGCTACTTGTTTTTGAATTGGAAGCAGCTAAAAGAATGGAGGCAACTGTCCCATTTGACATATCTCCAGAATGAACAGAGAAAGTCTTCCTTAAGGAAGCGGCTGTCTGTATACAAAAAAATCATCCATGTGATTTGTTCTCAGTACACCCTTACCACACATCAGTGAATCAGTTATGAGCTGACTCCTTCCAACTGTTTGTGGCTTCTTGTTTGTGAATTCATGCCTTGCCTAAATTGAAATCAGCAGGAGGACCTATTCCCAGGCATAATCTGGCTGTGTCAGTTGCCAACAGCAATTACAGGAACTCATGGGGAACATTGGCTCCAGGTTACTGAAACAGATGTCAGTTGTAACGACACAGCATGACACTGAATTTCAGAGTGCAAGCAGCCCACTTGCCACGTACAAGTTCCAACAGGTCCAGCCACAAATCAAACCACCACCTAAAAATCACAATTTGCAACCATCATTCATATTCAGAGCAAGGCTTACTTTCAACTGCCTCATAGAATCACAAACATATTGCAGCATTAAAATGCTTTTTTTATTTCCTATTAAGGCTTTCTAACTTTACCAGGGTATGAAAAGTAAAGAGGTGGAGATGTGACAACAAGCAATTAGAAACATAGGCTCATTGCTATTGCAGGAAGTCAGTCATTATGGGAATAAAGTTAATGAAATTTAGAGATTAATTGTACTCAAAGACTTTTCTTTAATTTATTGAATTTTAAAGCACATGCCAAGAAGCGTTTCTGAAAGTTTTTGCTATTATCACTCACAAATGTGCACCCTTTATAATTCCCATTTCTGCTCTGCATAGGTGAAAAGAGGAATACATCTTAAAAATGCGAAATATGCTAAACCAAATAATCAGTACAGGCGTGTCTGCCGCATTTTAAGACCTGTCCTAAGCCTGCCTCACCTTGTCTTCTATTCAATCTTATGGCCACAAGCAGAGTCCCTTGTCCTTCCAAGGTAAAAACCCCTAAGGTGAGAACAGGATCAACACAGCAGAGTGTTTTACCACAGCTTACATTGCAGCACAAGTCATGCCCAGGACTACAAATTCTTCAAACACTTTACAAACCCAGTGGTCATCCCAGCTCCCAGAGTATATCCTGTACTCTCTCAGAGTACCCCTTCTCCCCTAGGGAAAGTCACAACTGGTATTATGTAGCCTGTTTTCTGCATTATCTAAACATCCTGGTGGAATGCTAGGGCAGCTTGAAGAAAACAGGCTCCCCACGTACTGGCTGTTGTCCCACTGCACACAGGAAGCAACCAATCTGGAACTTCTGAAAGGAGTTCAGCACAAAGTACATGTTTTCCACTAACAGAAAAAAACATTTGTATCACTGATAACATATAAATTAACTGAAATGGGCCATTTTGTAAACACTGTCTATGGAAAAGACTAGCTTTTTATGTAACTAGGCAAATTACTCACTGAAAAAGGTCTTTAGCTTCTGCCTACATAATTCAAACCAAGACTAGGAGAGGCCGTGTCCTTCCTGCCAAAGAAGGACATCAATCACTGTAAAGCCTCAGCAGGGAAAGACCATGAGAGGATGGTGGAAAGAGTGCAATGTTTAAGGATGGCACACTAAGCATGAAGAGGCAAACTCATAAAACCTTGTGTGCAAACCCTTAACCAAAGAGCTGTGACACTCTAACTCCCTGCTTGGCTGAATTGGATCGCCTGTGCTACCCTTATATCCAGGGAGAGAGGTTACTCCTTTTGTCAAATTCTCTGCAGGTGCAACTCCGAGTGTCAGGAAAGCTCAGCAAACAGTAGCCATCCTAAATAGCTGCCTGTGCTTTCCAGCTTTTTCTGCTTTGTGACTATCTGATTTGTCCCCCTGTGGTCCTGGAAGATGCAGGGGATGCTGGGGTGGTGGATACTTGCTGCCTACTCTGCCGGCCTAAGTCAGATCCTGGCACAGTTTCAAGCTTGCCTGAGTGTCTGTTATAAACAGCTTTTAAAACCAAAACTAATGTCAACCAAAAATGTATTTCCTTTCACAAACTGCACTAACCTTGAGGTGAATTAAGACATGTACATTTGTTAAAATTCTGTGCCAGCATTATCCTACCTGTAGAGTATGAATAGATTTAACAGTTTTTCAAGTAAATGAGTATATTTTGTATATTTTTAGATCTTAAAAAAGAAATACGTATTTGGAAAGCCTTACTCTACACAGACCTTGTTAAAGAAATACAGGATACAATGTTAGAGAGCCAAGGACAAATCTAGCCTCAGGTCTTTCACCTCCTCTGCTACTGATCACCACCCTCTTGGTTTGAGAGGTGGTAACAGAAATCTGACAAGTCAAATAAAATAACAAACTATTTTACACTCACGCACATATATATATCTACATACATATGTATATATATGCCAAACCATTAGTTTGATACAATAAAATAAACTTTCTGTAGCCTTTGTCACATCCAAATTGTTTCTCATCCTATGTTTTATCACATAATTGCTAAAAGTTAAGGTAGTTGGAAGACATAAATACATATCTAAAGGGAATATTTAATTTTGTTACAATTGATCTCTATGAAAGTTCAAAATTATAGTAAAAAGTTCATGAGAATTATGAGTGCTTTCCAGTGCCAAAGTCTCAGGGAGTTTTGACTGGTACCAGGATAGGAGTAGAATGGGTAGGAAACAGCAACACACCTGCATTCCTATAGGAGATCCCTAAGTCCTCATATAAGCACAAAAATCACACAAAAAAACCCCCGGTCAGTTATGCACTGAGAAAAGGGGTTTGTAAAGGCAGTCACCGGGAGATCAGCTGTTTTGTCTCTGAAACAGATACATACACAACCTCAAATGGTACAGCCAGCAGAGAACAGCCCACGCTCTGGTGACAGGCAGCTGCTCTTTTTCATAGGGATTACAAAAAAAGGAATTCTCCTGGGAGAAGAATTTGTTTATGCCTTCCCTGTTTTCTCAAGTCCTTTGTAATATCCCCAGGTTGGGCAAGAATCATTATCTTCCCTTTCAGAAAAGTGATCCCGGCAGGACCCACACGTCAGCAGCTGCACGGTGTGATAACCATTTCCGAAGCTCTACTTGATAGTGGGCTGCTGCAGACAAGGGTGAGTAGATTGAAAAAGTCTCCAGGTAGAATGATAGCACAGAAAACACCAAGTGAGTCCAGATAAACACCCATCAGCAGTTCGCTGTCCTGCAAACTAGGTGTAAATATATTTCTGATCTGCTCGAGCAATGCCTCAGCCTAGACAGAGAGCATGGCCCCACGGCAGCGGAGTTCCCAAAATATAAATTTCTATGTGCTTTAAATAAATTAGCTGTAAGCTGTAAAAAAAAAAATTATAGGAATCTACCGTACTGGAGCTTTTTCCATGGCTATAGATACTAATTTATTTACGTTTTCGAGGAGACTAAAGGTGGCTCCGTGTGTTTGACGGCAGCTGTCGGGACGCGGGCAGGCGGCGGCCACAGCAGGGAACGCGAGGCATCCGAGGGCCGCTGCTGCTACCTGGCGGCCTTGCCGCGCCATCGCCCCGCGCCACGCAGCCACAGCCGTCAGCCTGCCCGAACAGCGGCACCTGCGGAGTTAAAAAGGCTGAAAAAAACCAACCCCAAAGCTGGTATTCGAAACGTTTACTCAGTACACCGATACCAGCTCCAAATTACGTTTCTTGAATATGTTTTATAACTGATTTCTGCAAGCTTCTATATTAAAAAAAAATGCAAAAGGCAAAGTCTATTGCACAAAAAACCCAACAATCTTAAATGGGATGCAACATTATTTTCTTTTCAAGTACTAGTGAAAAACACACATTGACACTAACTGACTTCTCTGGTAAACTCCCAGCATCTGTGAATACCTATCATGAAACTTTAAATCCTCATTTAGTTTTGCGCAAACACAGTCAAATGAGAATATTTTCATGAGCACTGAGGACTCTCAAAGTTTATTGATACCCATAAACAACATATATCCAGAAACATGACTAAGTACTCACCTGACTGGCATAGAATGGCCTGTCTACAAAAACAGGGAACCTATTTCTCACCTTCACGTCTGGAGTAGCATGGAGCATTAAACACATCCTGTATATTTCTATGCCCAGTCTAAACTGTGTACTCTGAAAGGAACAGGCTTTAATAGCAGCTGAGAGCACTATCAGAAATTTCTCTCAACACCCTGCATACATCAAGAATGTTCCACACTGCAGGGGCACAGCCAATCATCGATAAGTGTGCCCATATTTATGACACAGCTGACATGTTAGTAAAAGGGAAAGATCTGATCTGGAGGAAATGTAGCTGACACCTCTGCCTGCTTGTTCTGGCAGAGAGACTTGCAGAGAAATATCCTGGTACTTCAGTCACACAGGAGAATGATCAGCATCAGACCTCTCTACATGGCAAAATGAAGTAGTACCAAGTGGCAAACTCCCACACTGAACCACTAATCTCAGAATAACTGAAGAGTTCACCAGCAAAAAGGTAACAGGGTCATGGTACAATAAATATTCATCTCATCACCTTTACTGTTTACTCTGTAGTGACCAGCTCTTACATTCAGAACCAGCTGGTACTGAGTGACTCTTCTGGTACAGACTCCACCAGAATCAATGTAGAATCAATCAACTCCACCAACACATTGCAAGAACAAAAACAGAAAACAAAAGCATAGGGTAGTCATCTGTTACTGTGTAGAGTTTCACAAACTGACTCAAAGCCTTGCCTATGAAAATTAAGATGGTGCTAAATATTAGCTAGATGCTTTATTTGTGTCTCTGCTGACAGGGTGTTGGCATCACAGAATCTCATGTTTCCTTATTTCACTGGAAAATGGTTCCCCTGGGCTGTTTGCATAAAACATAACCCGAAAGACATCACATGCCATGTACCCCCCAGCTGACAGAAACATGGTTAGATCTAACCAGGGAAGTTTTGAAGAAAGCTGTGACAAGCACAGGGATGTAATGCACATATGAAACTATCTTCAGTCTTTTTGATAAATAAGCAAAGCTGCCAAGTGGATTTGGCCCCCTCAGGCTTATGTCCAGAAGAGAAATGAAGTTACCAGAAGTTCAGTCTGCTTTAATGCAGGAAAACAGCAGGTTATTGACCCTGGTGTTAAATGAAGTACCAGTGGTAACAACCACTGTCTTCATATTCTTTCAGAGTTCTGAAAATTAGGGGGAAAAAAAAATCTTCACTGCAGTTGTTCCCCTTCTCCCCACACAGTTATCACCCTCTAAAAGGTCTAAGCTGCTATGCTATTTTGTATCCTTATGCTTGATTGCACAGGTGTTGCAGAACAGAATTGTGGTGAGTTGACCCTGGCTGGACACCGCGTTCTGATCAAGCCACTCTATCAGTCCCCTCCTCCGCAGGACAGTGTGGGAGAAAATAAGATGGTCAAAATACTCATGGATCAAGATATAGGCAGTTTGACAAAAAAAAAAAAAAAAAAGGCTGTGCATGGAAGCAACTGAAAACAAGATTTTTTTTCTCTACTTACCATCAGCAGGCAATGTCCAGCTATTTCCTGGGACACAGGGCTTCAGCGTGTGTGTACCACACACACCAGTGTACCAGGTTGTTTTTCAATCTCTAGGTTTAATGAGTGGGCAAGTATTTTCACTGCAACCTTTTGTTTTGTTCTCAGAGGTTTTCTTTCCTACATGTCAACACCTGTTTGAGCAACTTTCATTCATAGATCCCAGCTTTGGGCAGGATCCTTTGTTCTTCCAACTAAATCAGTGAAAATGTGAAGGAACAGCTACCTTGTTAAAAAATCTGGATTCACCTGAAGTTGAGATGGCCCTCCTCAGGTAAAACTCAACGTAGTTTGGGTACTATTGAAGAACAGCCAGTTTAAATTCATAGTTACTTAAACACAGGTTTAAGAAAAGCAATCTGATCATAGTAGATATATACAAATCAGATCACCATGAGTAAAATAAATTAATACTTAAAAGAGCCATTTAGATTAAAAAAAAAAATCACAGAAAGACTGTTTCCAAAAGCAACAGATACTTATAATAAATAATTGGGAGACTTTGAAATACCTAGTTATGCTACTCAATGAAACATAATAAGGAACTAAGATTTATTTTTCTTAGCAGCATCTTAATTAGTAATCGTTAGCTACAACATTCAGTGCATGCAGAGCATTTTTCATCTGCTACTAATTAGAAAGCAAAATCTGAAGAATGACTTGGAAAATCATACCCTAGGTATTAGCATTCAAACAGTGAGAGTAAGAGTTGAATATGTTTACACTAGACAGGGAACTAATAGAAGCAGTTGATAGCATTGTGAAGTTTGCTAAGAGGCAACAGACAAGCTGCTGTTCCAAATTTAGAGGCAGGAGAAAAATGGACAAGTTCCACTGAGTGTAGAACAGTACATCACATATTTTCAGACCTCCTGAAGAATATGAAACAAGGGGGAGCCTATTACCTGAATTTTGAGAGTTCTTCTGTAGTGATTTAAAAAAAAAATAAAAAATAATTTTCAAGTTGTGGGAACCAACAGAGCTTTTGGAGGAGGGGTGTGATTTCAGGCCACTGTGTACCTATGTGTGTAGTAATAGTACAGAGATGTGTATGCACAAGAGTGCTGTATGCACAAGTAGTTTACCACTGAGGCGTTACACGCAGTCCACAGAGGTAGGAAAAAAAACAGAATTGAAATCTAGAGGCAAAACTTAGATTGTTACATAGAATCTGAAAATCACTTCCACTGGAAGTATACTCCGAAACCATGAGAGCAGCAGAGTCTCAGATCCTGACTCAAAGAAATGGTGCAAACCACTATTCTTTAAGACCTGATAGAATTTCTGAGATGCAGACTTTATCAGAAGAACATGCATGAATTAAAACTGTTTCTATTACAAAGTTAAATTCAAGTGAAAGGCCAGTTTTGAAACAAAAGGTATTTTTATTGGTTGCCTGTTAAGCCCCAGAGACCTCAGAAAGACGTATTTTTCCCTCACAAGCTTGCAAACACACCTTTCATGCCCTTGGCAAAGTATTTCTCAACCTTTCTAAAGCTTGCTAGACAGGTTCATGGAATCACAGAATATAATGGGCTGGAAGGGACCTGCAAGGATGGGTCTTCAATGAATGACCTATATAGGGATCAAACCCACATTAAAACCTTGGCATTATTAGCATCATGCTCTACCAAACTGAGCTAAACTTAATGTTGCAAGAAAAAAATCTACCATTATGCTTATGTATGATCTCAGATTTCTTTTTTTCCTTTTTTTTTTTTTTTTAATACACACTCTTTTTATTAGCTTCCCTTGTTTTACCCTTCAGTCATGTTTTTCCTCAGACAATTATGCTCCTGCCCAGTAAACAGAATTTATCCTGGTCTTCTATTATGGTAAGGCCTCAGTGCAGCCTTACGTGCATAGACATATATTCAGAATCATGTTGCTTGCTCACCTCCCTACTTCAGTTCCCCCACTCCATTCTGAAGCACCACCCTTTCAGACTATTACCCCTTTCCACGCACATGCCTCTTTAATCATAGCTTAGCTAAGGATATGGAATCATAGAATTGTAAGGGTTGGAAGGAATCTCTGGAGATCATCTGGTCCGACCTCCCTGCTGAGGCAAGGGTCACCTGAAGCAGGTGACACAGGAATGCGTCCAGATGGGTTTTTCATCTCCAGAGAGGAAACTTCATGATCTCCCCGGGCAGACTATTCCAGTGCTCTGCCACTTTCAAGGTAAAGAAGTCCTTCATGTCAAGGTGGAACTTTTGTTTTAGTTGACGGCCATTACTCCTTGTCCTTTTGCTGGGCACCACTAAAAAAGGTCTGGTACTGTCCTCTGACACCTGCCTTTGAGATATTTATATGCATTGATGAGACCTCCTCCTAGTCTTCTCTTTTCTAGACTAAACAGGCCCAGCTCCTGCAGTCTCTCCTCAAGATTGACGCTCCAGACTTATCTCCACGGCACCCTCTCCAGTAACTTCCTGCCTTTCTTGTCCTGAGGAGCCCAGAACTGCAGATAGCACTCCAGATGCAGCCTCACCGGGGCAGGATCACCCCTCTCGACCTGCAGGCCACACTGTTCCCGATGCACCCCCAGCATACCACTGGGGATATCCAGCGCCACAAGGGCGCTGCCGGGCTATGGTCAGCCTGGGATTCACCAAGACGCTGACGCTTCACCTCACTAATTTTTTTTCCAGTAACTACGCACGGTTTCTTTTGCAGCTGCATCACGTAAACATTTAGGTTACAAGGAAACCTTTTTCCATTAAGACCTCAATGCGCTCCGCGGCAGAGTGGCTCCAAGAGGAGCGCTCATGCACAGCCGCGCTCCAGGCTAGAGCGCCAGACCGCTCAGCTGAGGCCGGCCGAGCGCAACCTCACTCCCGACCCGTCCCGGGCACACCGCCCGAAAATGAAAAGGGAAAGGAACCCATATCCCGTCCTCGCTGGGCGCTTCCGGGTCACGCTCCGAGTTCCGCTGGAGGAGGCGGGGTGGGAGCTGCAGGGCGGGCGGCGGTTCCCGTCCTCCTCCTCTTCTTCCTCTTCCTCCTCTTCTTCATCTTCCTCCTCCTCGTCCTGGTGCCGCTCGTGGTCGCCGCGTGCTGTTCCGGGTGAGCGGGGCCGGGCAGGGCGCGCCGTCGTTGGCCGTGCGGGTGCCCGCGGGCGGGGAAGGGGAGGCCGCGGGGGCCCGGAGCTGCTGTGCCCGCGGCGCTCCGACTGCAAGGTCTCTTCCTCGGCAGGGTTATCACCCCCACCCCCTCCCCCAGGTCGCCAAACAAAACAACAAAAAAAAGGTACCCTTAGCCGAGAATTCTGCTGTCCGTAGGTCCCTGCTCTTGGTGAGCATCCCTGTGTTCCCAGCGTAAAATTGCTGAGATTTTATAAAACCGCCCTAGAGCCGCGGAGGCTGCTCCTGCTGGCATGCTTTTACTTCTCGGGGAATGTGTGTTAACTCTTTTGGGTATTTGTGGAATAGTGTTTCCTCGGCAAAGGTGAGTTCGACTTATCGCGGTTCAGCTGTCCAGGGAGATGGAGCGGCACAGGCAGCACACAGTGATGATCACTTTCTTCCTTCTTTAGTGATACCCTGTTAAGTACTTTAATTCATATTTGTTTTAAAAACAGCTGCTCATTTTGGGTTAGCTAAAAGTAGTGTGGTCTGTCGCACAGGTGGCCCTAGGCTTCTGGCAACTGTGTTGTGTTCTGGCTAATGCTGAACACACCTGGGAACCTGGGAAAAGAAGAGTAACTCGTCCCAAACCGGTGAAAGAGCCTCAGTCTTTCTGGAGTAATTACCGGACTCTGTTAAACAGAAATTAATGGAAAAATGAGTTTTACTTAAGTGCAAGAGACGCTTGTATACTCCTAGCAACCAAGCTTGTTTTTCTGGATATTAATCTTAAAAGTTGATACAGTTGCACTTAAAACCTTTTAAATTTCTGTTCACATTTATGTGGGAAAGACACATAAATCGTGACATCGTGAGTATTTTTTCCTGTGATTTGCAAACATTTCAAATAACTAATGCTTTAACTTTTTTTTTTTTTTTGCAGCTTAATAAACTTACTGAAACATTGTTAAGGAGCTAGAATGGGAGTGAAAGAAGCTTTAATTATTTAATCCCAATTAGATATTTCGATTATAGAAACATGGGATTACTCTGGGTCTTGTTTTTGAAGCTGTAGATGTTCAGCTGGTCATAGGAAACAGGAATTGATCTTGCTTTGAGTATTTGAGTATTTCCTCTTTTCTGATGGTAACACTTCTCAAAAATATTGACGTTCAAAATGGCTTGTTCTCATCTTGTTTTAGTTTTTTCCTATTATTTGCTTTAAATTAGTCTGTGGATTTTAATAAATATTTTGACCGTAATCTGTCATTTGGGTTCTGTAGCTTTTCTCTTGATTGTCCAGCTTGAACTAGGACCGCAGTAATGTCGTATGCTAATGCAAGTCATTGATATGAAAGATGATTTTTTATCTCCTCTGTAATCTAAGAGTTTTGCAACTACTCATGTGTTGCTTATTTTTAAAACTTCAACATTTTCTCCAGGTCCAAGTTTGTTTTATCATACAAGTTCCTCACTGCCATAATGAGGCTAGTAATTCTGGAAGATTATGATCAGGCTAGTGAATGGGCAGCCAAATATATCTGTAATCGTATTATCCAGTTCAAGCCAAGTCAAGGAAGATATTTCACGCTTGGTCTACCAACAGGCAAGTTTTATTCAAAGTCTTTGTAAATAACTAAGCCTAGAACAATGTTTTTATCATTGCTAGTGGATACAGTATTTAAAAGAACCTAAGTATTATTTTTGGTAATATTCTAACTTCTAAAAAAATATTAATTTGATTTCTGTGAAAAGTTGTGATAGTTTGAGAAACTGATAAATATTAAATGAATATGCTTGTATGTTGAAAAGCATTGTAGCTGAATTTGAGTGTGAAGCCATTTAAATATACTGAAAATGTTGTGCAGATACATAGAACAGTAGAAAAACTTTGTTTAACAGGGAGTACACCTTTGGGATGCTACAAAAAGCTGATAGAATATCACAAAAATGGAGACCTCTCTTTCAAATATGTAAAGACTTTCAACATGGATGAGTATGTAGGTAAGATGTGCTATTATTTGATATTTTATGTGGGTATTTTTTTTTCTCCTTAAAAAAGCTATCAAATACTTTGTCAAAGTACCAAGTTAGTCTAGTATGTTTGTACTCCTATACTAGACTGATGTCCAAGCATTTTTCTCTACTCATTTATCTGCAAAAATAAACACTGGGCTAAATTCAGTGTTTCACAGTACTTTTGTAAAAATTATATCATGTAATTTTGGGACTGCATTTTTGTTAAAGACTTTACACTCTGGAATAAGATGTATGTGGAGGGATTGTAAGCCAATTACCTTGTACATGCCGACAGGAAACCTTTCTTCTTGATCTAGTTTCAAATCTTGCTTTATTTGACTCAGTTTGCCTTTCATGCCTTGTATCAGTTACATACAGACTGGAATTCAGGCTGCTTTGTAAAATCTTGTCATATGGTAATTTCACTCTAAATGATTTCAGGGCTTCCCAGAAATCATCCAGAGAGCTATCACTCCTATATGTGGAATAACTTCTTTAAGCATATTGACATAGATCCGAATAATGCTCATATCCTTGATGGGAATGCACCAGACTTACAGGCGGAATGTGACGCATTCGAAAAGAAAATTGAAGAAGCAGGGGGGATTGATCTGTTTGTTGGAGGTATGAGGAAATGCTCTATGGTTAGTTACTATTCAAGCATGTACACCAGTTCTTTAAACGCGATTTTCATAACTTGACTAAACCTCAGATTTTTCATTTACTGTATAAGACAGTTCTGTTACTAACAAAGAATCAGTCTAAATTCTGGAGCAGAATGGTTGGTGTCTAAGTTTCTAGTGACTTAGTTAAGATTTTATTGAGAATGGGAAACCAAAGGAAAAGGATGAGCCCTTTTATATTCATTGACAATGTTTGAGGATATGTGTTGACTCTCAGGTCTGGAATGATTTATTTTTTTTAACTTTGAAAAGGCATTGGTCCAGATGGCCACATTGCATTCAATGAACCCGGATCAAGTTTGTCTTCAAGAACAAGATTAAAGACTTTAGCAATGGACACAATTTTGGCAAATGCTAAATACTTTGATGGAGACTTATCTAAAGTACCAACTATGGCGCTAACAGTTGGTGTGGGTACAGTGATGGATGCTAGAGAAGTAAGAACTCATTTAGTTCTAGTTGCATGTGTGTTTTCAAGATTAGTTGATATTGATACTGGGATTGAAAGTAAAGAGACCTTTGTTTTGCAGGTGATGATTCTCATAACAGGTGCACACAAGGCTTTTGCATTGTACAAAGCAATCGAAGAAGGAGTCAATCATATGTGGACAGTTTCTGCTTTCCAGCAACATCCTCGAACTATCTTTGTGTGTGATGAAGATGCTACTTTAGAACTAAGAGTTAAAACTGTGAAGTACTTTAAAGGTGAGCACTGAATCAGAGATCACATGTTTACACAAAACTGACAGCTTTGAAATTATATTGATTTAAATCTGAGCCTTCCAGCACTTCGCAGTCACTAATGTATAATGTTATATAGTCAAAATATTAAATATTAACTTATTTCTTGTGTTTGGAAAATTGCCAGGAGGCATAACTTGTGCTACCTACATTCTAGACAAATCTATTTGGTAAGAGTTTGAAACAATAGTTTAGTAATCTTTAACTTCAAACAGTAGCAATCTGGTGGTGTTCCAGAATACAGGTCTTAAGTATACTGGAAAGTTTAGCTTAAAAAAAAATCTTAATATGTCTGTTAATCCTGATGCATTTCCATGCTGCTTTTGCCATGTGCTGTAATGTGATGTCTAGTAAACTGTGATAGACACTTTGAAGCCACCTGAGGCCATTTTTTGCTGATGTATGTATTAGATTGCAATTCAGGTATTTCTGTGATTTTTTTTTTTTTTTTTTTTTTTNACCTCTTGTGGTCAGCTTGTTAATTCTGGATTTTTCGGTATGCTGTTCTCTGCTATGTATTTGTGGGCTAGGAGGGAGGGTTAATCTTTTCCTATTCCACACTGCTAGATAGTACTGACTATTGTTTTCAAAGATAAACTTCTCTAACTGCTTGGATAAGTTTTAAACATTATCCTGTATTTTACATAAGCAGAGGTTTTGCTTGGGAAATACAAACCTAATGTAGAATCACTAGGTGTATAAGACACTGAACATTGCTTTAAAAAACATCAAGGGCTAGAATTTATGAATGTGTGCTGCTTGTGTCACTGTATTTAATTACCTTGTAATACCCAGCAATAGAACTTTTAAAAAGATGGTTTACTTTAAACTTACTTCATTTTACCTACTCTCAAATCAGTGTGATTTTTTTTTTTCCCCCTTACAAGACGGAGGAGAAATCAGTGTAGCTCATATTTGGAATTATTTCTGAATCTTGATCTTCAGGTTAGACTTCTTAGGGAAGCTAGGTAGTTCTTAGTACTGCTATATATGGCAGTGATTTATGGAGATTTTTCATCACTTAAAACTTTCAATGTGAAACTACAATGTTTTTGTTTTATAATCAAGTACCACACTGGCTGGTAAATAGATAAAACTATTCAATTTCTTCTAACTTTCTGAAAACCTGTAATAGGCTAAAATTGTCAAATGTGCTTATGGTCTTACAGTAAAAGGGAAAATAACTTTCTTGAAGAGTGAAACAATGAATTTTGAATTTACTGATTTGTCTGCAGATAAGTTAGTTCAGAGTAGTTTTTTTCCATACTTATGCATGCTCCTCTTAAAACTATGTGCAGAAATCTGTTTATTCAAAGCATACTTGAATATATAGTTGGACTTTCCTCTGCAATAATTGTTTTGGCATCTACCAGGTCGGGTGGATTCCTTTAAAAATACTTCTTGTTTCTCACTGTTTTTCCCAAAACACTTTCACTAACAAGATTTAAATATTCTTCATTAAGTATAAAAGAAGCAGCACTTTGTAACCATTTTTCATGCATCTAGGAAGTGGGTAATTTTTTCCTTTTCATTTCCAGTTTTTAGAAGAGGAAAATATTGGTAGGAATGTTTTAAAGCTCAAAATATGTTTCCAGTTTGCATAGTGTATGCAGCTGTTACTCTTTCAGGACAAATTACTTTTATATTGAATGTATACTTAAGTTTTTCACTGTTAAACTAAAAAAATATTGACTTGATCTAACATCTGTATTTTATATTGAATAATCACATAGTGATTAGTAATAGATGTTGCATAAGATGCCTCTTTTTATGGTCACCTACAGTAATGACCTTAGATTGTATAGTTAACTCAAGTTTTGCGTTGCTGCAGTGACACTAAGGTTGCCACCAGCTGCATCATGTAGCAAAGGTATTTGAATATTCTTTGCCATAGATAATCACTAAAATATGCAGACTGTGAGATTTCTGTCATGATTTTTAAGATTACTTTTAGTGTTGCATATTTTGATTTTAGATGCTAAGTCTTCTAAATAATACTAAAATGGACTATTATTTTGTGGATTGTGAACACTGATCATTATTATTATTATTAGTCCTCAAGGTGAAACGAGGTTAAAAACCTGCCAGTGATCCAATATCATACATATCTAGATGTAGGTAATAATTTTACTAAGTTATAGCAAAGTTAAGAAGGAGGCATCTTTTTTATTAATTGCACTTTAGCATTTTCCAGAATTAAAGTAGTTGAAGATGAAAAAAAATAACCCCCCTAATCATAGCTATGGAGGATTTATATATACACAAGAAAAAGCCTAGCTAGAACAGAAAACAGTAGAACTGCTAAAATTGAGTCTGCACTAAGAGTCTGGATAATTTAATTTGATTTTGCCTGTCTAGGACCACAAGTACATGATTATTACAAAGACAGTATTACCACAATGCTAGAACATAGCAAAAGAACTCAAGCTGTAGAAGTCTCATTATGTGTGCATCTGAGTTTTATGGCAAACTGTGGTGTGAGGGGATTACATTGCTGTTACACAGTCTTTAATATACACAAAAAATGTATTCAGTTCATTTGGAAGCATTCCAGATGTGCTTTTCTGGGCCTGTTGTCAGAGAACTGTCTGGTCCCTGCTCAGCTGATACTGGATATGTCATTAGTGTGCAAGTGATACAGGAATAAATCTGCTGTCTCTGACTCTGAATTACTTTAAATAGCCATTTGTGTTCTCATCAATGAACTGTTTAAAATGTATACTTTGAAGCAAATTCCAAATAAAAATGTGGATAGAAGGACATACTAACCAAGTATAACTAATGTAAAGCTGGCATTGTTGCTTTCCCCCCAAGGTTTAATGCATGTGCACAATAAGCTTGTGGACCCACTGTACAGTATGAAAGAAAACTGAAAGAAGACTGAAGAGGAACTCCATGTGGGTCAGCAGAAACAGTTTTAGGGAGCAGATGAGTTCACTGCTATGCAATATGCTGAAAACTGTTAAAAATGGGAAATCCTAGGTACTGTATTTTTAAAAAGGTCCAGTATCTGTACATTCACATTCCATCTGTTTGCCGTGTTGTGCATTTTGCTTTTACATTTGGAGCTCTGCTGTTGGCTGGTACATCACTAACAGGAACAGACAAACTGTGGAGAGACTGCATGTCATGTAGACAGGGGAAAAGCGGAGCACTTACTCTAGCACAGCAATGTATTGCATCTGCCTCATTTTAGAGATGACGCTTCATTTCCCAGAATCTTCATTTTTGGCTTGGTTAGTGTAACTACATTTTGCATTTGTGTCTCTGGGCAGAATGGTTTTGGCCTTTGTTAATACTATGGACTTGTAATAGTTGTACAATTTCTACGATAAAATATTCTGTTTACATATATCTAATGTACACTGAGCTTTTGCACTTCGTTGCCTTAAATTTGTCTTAAACAGTGTTTCGGCATCTCAAGTCCTGCTGTATATTTTGGGCAAATGAAGATACAAAAACAGTGCCTAAAAATGCACCAAATTCTTCAAAGTTACAACTTGCTCCATGGATAAAAATATTAAACTTCTACATAGCACTTTTTCCTCATGTACTTCAGATTACTTTAGGATTTTTATATTTTTTGTAATCAAGCTTTATACATAAGGAAAAATTTCAGTGTTCCTTCCTTGGAGGTACCTGGTCAATTATATAACTGATGTTACAATTAAATGCCTGAATAGAGGTTAATTTACAGGACTATAATGTCTGCAAATGATCATTTAAAGCCAACTGTTAATCACTTTTTCATTGTATCGTTATACACATTGAGCTGTTACAAGGAATGTTATTTCCTACTTTGAATATAAGTAAAACTTAAATATAAATATCTTCATTTCAAAATTGTTTCATTTCTAATATAAATTGTCATAGTAAATACTTTGGAATTTCAGGGAGTGATCAGGCACCAAATGAGAAAGGTAAGAGTTTACTGATGAAGACTTTTTTTGGGAAAGCCCTTGTGTAAAATACTCACCACAAGAAAGCGCAACTAAGTGTAACTTCAACAATTTACATGCCTGTCATTTAGGTGAAAAGTTAGTCTTTATTATAAAATCACATCATCTCCCCGAGGGATGTGGTAGAATCTCATCTATGCTCACCCTTCTCATCAGTGGTTTTACAGGGTCCTTTTAAATCTGGACTGTTCTCTGATTCTGTGAAATTAAAAAAGCATGGAAGAATCTGTCTATAGAAGTGTAGAAAGCCAGGCCTAACATTTCAGTTCTCAGCAGTAGATTGAGCATACTCAGATTTAAAACAGGCTTTCAGCTTTAAGGCCCAGTTTATGCACATGTATTTTTGAAACAATTTAATATTGTGGGGGGAAAAAAGTTGAGAAGACCGCCTTTCAGGAGAATGATGTTCCAGGTACTGTATGAATCAAAATGCAATGTTAGTTTTGCCAATAGCCTTGCAGCTAAACAAGTTTATAAACAATTGTCAATTGTGTTACAAAAAAAAAATTGGAACTAAAAGTAGAAATGAATTTAGGTTAGTATTAAAGGACTTGAATAATGTTTTTATCTTGATGGTTATCATTCTTCATGTGGCAAACTGGAGAATTCTATTGAAACAATATTGTTCTTTATTCCAGCACACCTTTCAGTCATGTGCCTTGCTTGGCAACCTTACCCAAAAAAGCCCTTTGTGTTCTCAAGATGTGCAAGATCACAGAATTAGTTTTTCTCCCTGTTTTAACTACTTGACCTTCTGTGAAACACAGGCCAGTTTAAATATTGGTACAGCAGATCCTGTCTGTCCTGAGTGGGTTGGGGACCGTTTCTGCCTCCTTTAATGAACCATTTTTGGTTGTTCTCTGTCACGGCCCCTGTCAAGAACGGCTAGCTCAAGTGTCACCTGACAGGAGTGGGGAAGGGGGCGGGCCTGGTGTGTGGGCCGGGCCCCCAACCTGCCAAGCCTCTGCTCGCCCAGGCAGGAGAGCGGTAGAGGGGAGAGTCCTTCAACGCCGGGATGCGAGCTGGAGCAGTTTACTGTCCAAGGGAACTCAGGGTGAAAAGGTACGGAACAAAGGGGTGCAGGTGTTTTAAGTATAGGGGCTGAACAGGGGGTGGATACAATTGAAGAACCAATGGGGGGAGGTTGAGGGGAAGGAGAGAGGGTGGAGGGAAAGGATTACACACTAGGCAATCGGCCAATACTAACAGGGGGAGGAGAGACAGGGGTCACAAGGGCCAATGGGGCATGGAGGTTTAGGGGAATTCCAACGGGGTGGACACTTAAGGGATTGGCTCATGTGCGGATTGACAGAGAAGGGTCTGGAACAAAGGGAGTGGTCGGGATAATTGACAACAGGGAGGCTGCAAGTAGAGGGGAGGAGCACTGGGTGGGAAGAACCAACACGGAGAAAACTATAGGGGGGGTAGAGACTAAACCATAACAAATGAGTAGTGAACAAAAACAAGGGCTGCAACAGTTCTCCAGCTTGTTTCTCTTGTTACACTATTTTTTTTAAAATTATGAATGCTATAGGATGTGATTTTTTTTTTAAGTACTACCACACTGTTTCCATTATTTCATTCCTTAAGATTTTTTTTTCATTAAATCATTTTATGAAATATTATTTCTTCACGAGAGAAGCTGTCAAACTGATCAACTTACTAAGAGCAAGTCAACCCTTTAAGTTGCATAAAATTTAACTTGTTACTTTGCAGTAATGGCAAAGCACGCATTTTCAAGTTCAGTAGGTCTTAAGAGTAAATTCTAAGTTAGCCTAGTACACCAAGGTTACCATTTTATTCTTTTTCTCATTTTAAGATATTTTCAAAGCAAATGGGGGAAAGAAAAAGTAATTAGATAGAATCAGGTACTTTTGTGTCAAAAACTAATATTCATGTACTGTACAAGTACTAACCAGTTCACTTAAAGTTCTTGTTCTCAAAACTGATTTATGTGCAAGTTCTCTCAGAATTAAGACTACAACTTGCATTTTTTTCTGCCTCAGGTGACTACAGTAAGGCTAAAACAGATTCTCAAGGCAGCTTTAACCATCTATATAACTCATTTAATTAGGTAACAAGCACACAAGACGTATCACTCAGCAAGGATATGAATCACTGTTTGGATAATCTCTAGCTTACCTTTAGCTTCTGCCTTGTTCCTCAGTACAGTGCTTTCTTACACTAGGTCTAGTTCAAGGAGAGGGGAGGACCTTGTTTTAACTCCTTTACTCCTAAGCATGTATCCCTGTAGTTCCTTAAATGCTAGCTTTTGCAGGGGAGGAATAATCAATGTTACAGGGCCCTTATCCACAGCATCCTTCCTTTCTTCAGGGTCAGTATCAGTAGATTAGGTACCTTTATTAGAGGTTCAGATACTTTGTTCACATCCAGATCTTTGGTTTTTCAGTGCACCTGAAACAGCTTCATATTAAAAAAATTAAAAAAAAAAAAAAAAGACAAAAAAAACCACCGAACAACCACAACCAAACAGAAAAAAAGCCCTGGCAAACCATTAAAGTATCAGAATTTCTTCTCCCCTTTTTCTGTACTCTGAAACTAATACACGTTGAAAGGGAACATGGGATAGGTCACTGACATCTGGATTGAGGGATCCATCTCTGGAATAGAGCATTCACATCTGCATCGGGGGTATAGACCCCTGGAATGGGGGATTCACCTCTGGATCAGGGGGATGAACTCCTGGAGCAGCTCCAGCTGGAGTCTGGAATGGCACGGAACAGGCAGGAGCGGGAAGAACATCTGGATGTGGGTGGGCACATCTGGAATGGGATAGAGACCCCTGGAATGGGGGAAACCTCCCTGGATCCACCTGGGGGTCTGGGAATGGGGCCCTGGAATTGTGGGTCCAGTTTTGGGGTACCGGAAGGGAATTCTGGAATTCTGGGTCCACTCAGGGGGTCTGGGAAAGTGGATTGGATGCAAAATCCAGGAAAAAAAATGGANTGTTTTTCAGTGCCCCTGAAACAGCTTAATATTAAAAAAATTAAAAAAAAAAAAAAAAGACAAAAAAAACCACCGAACAACCACAACCAAACAGAAAAAAAGCCCTGGCAAACCATTAAAGTATCAGAATTTCTTCTCCCCTTTTTCTGTACTCTGAAACTAATACACGTTGAAAGGGAACATGGGATAGGTCACTGACATCTGGATTGAGGGATCCATCTCTGGAATAGAGCATTCACATCTGCATCAGGGGAATTCACATCTGGCCTGGGGCTATCAACTCCTGGAGCGGGTCCAGCCTTAGTCCAGAACAGNACCGGAAGGGAATTCTGGAATTCTGGGTCCACTCAGGGGGTCTGGGAAAGTGGATTGGATGCAAAATCCAGGAAAAAAAATGGAAAATCAGGCAAAAAAATGAGGGAAAATTTGGGAAAAACACACAGAATACAGAAAAACTGGGTAAAATCTGGGATGATCCAGGGGAAATGGGAAAAATCCAGTAACAACAGGGAAAATCTGGCACAACAAGAAAAAACACAGCAAAAAACCTGAAAATCCAGTAAAATGGGGAAAAATCCAGCAAAACCAGGGAAAATCCAGCAAATACAGAGATAATCCTGGAAACAACCAGGGAAAATCCAGCAAAATAAAAGGAAAATCTGGCAAAACCAGGGAAAATCCATCCAAAAAAAGGGAAAATCCTGGAAAAAAAACCTGAAAATCCAGCAAAATAAAAGGGGGAAAATCCAGCAAAACCAGGGAAAATCCAACACAAACCCCAAACCACAAGGGAAAATCAGACAAAACCACCCCCAGCATGAAAACACCAAGATTTTTTCAGGAAAACATCCAAACCCAACTCCCCAAAAACAGAAGTAGGGCCCAGCCCTGGGGGCAGGGGATTTGGGGGCTCTTTAGGGGATTTTTGGGGGTTTATTCCCATTTTTTTTGAGGTTTTTGTGGTGCTCTCATCAAGAAATCCAAGAAATCTCCAAATCCATGGAATTTTGGCCACGATTTGACCCAAAACTCCAGGAAATGCCCCTGGGGGAGGCACTGTCGCTGCCTCCTCAAGGTTTTGAGTTAAAGAAACCCCAAAAAGGGAAAGTGAGAGTGGTGATAACAAGGCCAGGAGTGTTTTGGGATAGAAAATACAAAATTTGGAGCTCAGGGGCACCGGTGCTGTTGGACCCACCCAGAGCTGAAATTCAAGGTTTTACGCCAAAAATCATGATTTTAACCCAAAATTTTGGATTTTACCCCTAAAATTTGCTGCCATATCCCAAAAATTGGTGTTTACAAAAAAAAAAAAAAAAAAAATCATGATTCTTACCTGAAAAATCAGGATTTGACCCCAAGAATTCAGGATTTTACAGCAACAATTCAGGATTTTCCTCCATAACTGGGAAATTCACAATTTAACCCGACACAAGATGAAAAATATGGGATTTTGGGGGGATTTAGGGTTTTCCCACAATGGATCCCTCCAAACTGGAACCCCCAAATTCCACCTGTTTTTCCCCCAATCCTCCCAAATTTCTCTCAGCTTTTGGGAATTTTGGCATTTTTTGGTTGAGCTCTCATCGAGGAGGAAACGAAACCGCATCGCTCAAGCCCGGCCAAATCCAGGACAGGGATTTGGGGTCAGGAAGCAGATTTTGGGATCCCAGAGATGGCCCAGCAGAGACCTACGGCAACTGATTGGGCCTCAAGCGCCTGGTGCAGCAGTCAAGTAACCCCAAATCCCAAATACCAAAACACAAACCCCAAACCCTAAATCCCAAATCCCAATCCCCCTTTTCCAGGACAAATGCCCCAAATCCCCCTTTTTTGGGGAAGATATCCCCAAATTCCCCTTTTGGGCTGTAAATTCCAAAATTCTCCCCTTTTTTCTGGGTTAAATTCCCCCTTTCTTGGGAGGAATATCCCCAAGTTCCCCTTTTTTGGAGGAGCAAATCGCCAAATTGCCCTTTTTGGGGGGTAAATCCCCCTTTTACTGTGTTAAATTCCCAAATTCCTCCTTTCTCGGGGGATAAATCCCCAAATCCTTCCTTTTTGGGGCACAAATCCCCAAATTCCCCTTTTTTTCTGGGTTAAATCCCAAAATTCTCCCTTTTTAGTGGTGAAATCCCCATTTTTCTGGTTAAATTCCCAAATTCTCCTTTTTCTGGGGTAAGCCCCCCACTTTCCAGACCAAACCCCCAAATTCACCCTTTTTTCTGGGGGTAAATCCCCAAATTCCTCACTTTTTGGGGGTAAATCCCCAAATCCCCCCCTTTTTGGAGAGATAAATCCCCAGTTTCTCCTTTTTTGAGGGGGTAAATCCCCCTTTTTCTGGGTTTTGTCCTCAAATTCTCCTTTGTCTGGGGTAAGTCCCCCATTTTCCAGATAAAACTCCCAAATTCTCCATTTTTCCTGAGGTAAATCCCTGAATTCCCCCTTTTTGGAGGGAAATCCCCAAATTTCCCCTTTTTTCCAGCCTAATTCGCCTTTTTGGGGCTTTTCCATCCCCTTTGGGGTTGCTGGAGCTCAGATGATTCTGGGCCATCAAGAGCCCCAAAATCTGTGGGTTTTACTCCAAATTTTAGTGGAATTTCTAGCAAACTTCTGATGGGGATTTTTGGGGAGGCTCCCTTTTTTTCCCAACACTCCTTTCCTGGTTTTTTTTCCATTCTTTCCCAGGTGTTTTTTCCATTTTTTCCTGTTTTTCCCCCATTTTTTCCCCATTTTTCCCCATTTTTTTCCCCATTTTTCCCTCAGATCTACTTTCAGATGCAAACGGATTACAAAACTACCAATAAAACACTTTTAACCAATGATTAAGTATTCTTTTCCAGAGAATTTCCACCTCATAGGGCATCCTCCATACCTAATACTGCAAGAAAATAAAATAAAAATAGTTCAGCAGAAAGAGTAAGCTGGTGTTTGTAGCTTTTTCCCCCTCTGCTTTCCTTGATGACTTTCTGGTTCACCCACCTTGCTTAAAATCTGTATCTGGAAATATACTCCAGAGTATGTGAATGAATTATTTATTAAGGGATTTTTTTTTCAATTCTCCAGAAACTGCTGAAACTTAGAGATTATAATTTTATTTTTTTTTAGGAGTCCCCATGTTTTAATGCTTTTTAAAGACATGCCAAAAAGTCTAAGTTTTAGAAATATTGTATAGCATACTTTGGAAAAATCTGGACCCTTATCTAGTACATAAAATTGACCTAATAATAAACCTTAGTGCCATGCATTTTGATTCAGGCAAACACTGAAATGTATAGAAGTAGAGATGAGAAAATTCAAAGGACAGACTCAAATCAACTTGGTGACTTATGAGCACAGCAGTTTTAAGTCATGTCTGTTCTTCGTGTTCAGTGTTTGACTTGATTGAAAGTGCCTGAATATTTCTTGCTGAAAAAACCTCAGTCTTCATTCTGACTTCTGCTAGAAATATAGTGGTCAGCATATTTAAAGAATATACATCAAATACTGTATTATTTTTTCTGGTGAAACCATACCATGAAAATGTTGAGGGTTTGCTCTAGTGCTTCTAACAATGCTCATAGGTATTGCAGCCTGTATTAAAGAACAAACACATTTTTAATACAAGAAATTATAAACCAACAACTGTTAAAATTAATTGATTTTGATGTTTTAAAAAATGGTGAATTTGAAGTGAGTTTCTTACCTAGGATAATATGCTACAGCAACCCTCTTTACTGTAGCACTAATGGCTCTTGCATGTTCTGTCTCATCTCCTTGCCTTTTTTTGTCTGGGTTTGCAGGACAAGGTAGAGTAATAGTGACTGAACTGTTAAAAGCTTGTGCTGAAGGATGGTGGACATGAACCAATGCACTAGCAGATATCACAGAGTGATACATATCATGTCTTGCTTTCAATACTGAAACCAACGATGGCTCAATTGGCTGAATCTAAATATAGAAAGAAATTGTACAATCAACTTGCAAAAATTTTAAATCTTCCAGTGCATGCCTGAATTTTTTTACAAATTGGTTTTTCTTTTGGAGTTCGCTAAGTTATCACAAAAGAGTCAGACTCATCCCTTTAACCCAAGAAAAACCTTACCCAAGGAACAGCACGGTATACAAAGCACAAAAAAAATGCTTAAAAATTCATCAAAAACTGGAACTTTAATTGCCTAAAATATTTATTTTGTTTTTTCCCAATTTGAGTTCAGGTTTTGAAACCCATGAGATTCCTCAGATATTGAAAAATTTCTGAGATTTTTCTAGACTGTATTTTTTCATAATTTTAGTTTCTCCATACTTGCAAATTAACAGCTTAATGGGGAAAGGGAGAAACATAACTGAAGCACAGCTTGAGACTATACTCAGCCTAAGACTAGTACATGTTAAAAACCTTTTGTTGCACTTGCTGGCACCAAGGATAAAGTCAGGTGAGAAAAATGGTTCCATTAACTTGACCACTGGGCCAAGCAATTAAAGTTTTGAGTTGACACATCTTTATTGAAAATTACTGTATTTTCTGAACTGTATCAAAGGTAGATAGATAAAGATATCGCTGACATGTGGTTTTAACAAAGCTGACGGGAAATCTGCGTGTACAGGATGTGAAGCTGCAACCACTTCTTTGTAGACTTTTGATATTGGAAGAGATTGCACTTTAACATCACTGGCACACTCACTTGAGAACTGATCAGCTAACAGGCTTATGGAACAAGTATCACATATTTAAAGCTTACCTTTAACTGCATGGGTGCTGGAGAACTGAATGCTTCTGGATGGTAACAGAAAGAGATTCTAGAATCCACGTTCAGCTTTTGTAAGAGTCCTACCTTTGGAACAGTAAATGTTTCCTATTTAAGCATGACAACACAGAAAAAAACACCCAGATGATAAGTTTTCACTTCGGCAAAGCATTCCTGAATAAAGAGAATGTGGGGTTAAAGTACTGGAAGGACAGAAAGCTGTGTTTCACAGTTTGAGAAGGTAGCATTCTCTATTGAGCAAAGTGTGAAATGAAAATAAATTGATTATTGCTACCTGCATGCCCAAGTATTTGGTGACCTCTAGTCATCATGTGATGTCATTCATATTCCAGTGTATGACTGGGGTGAAATGAAATAAAACTTATAATCTGGGTAATGAATCTGGTCCAGCACAACACTTCTACATTAAAAAAAAGAGAACCATCCTGTGTTCCTTTGATATAGAGTTTGTACTTATACTCATGGAACTGTGTTACTCTGTTGTGATCTAAAAGCACAGTAATTCCCCCTAAGTTTTCCTTCAATCAAATAATGCAACACATGACACTTATTTACAGTAATCATGAAACATTACTCAACTATTAGTATTGTAGGATCAAGCATTTGCTTGACATTGTAAGTGAAGAAAAGAATGCTATTAAATAATAGTTTTCAAACAGAATTAATGCTTGAGAAAGAAAAACTCTGTTTAACCACACATAGTTAGCAATATGATTTTAAAATGACAATTCTACATTAAAAACTCCAGAGAGACTTAACTGGGAACCACAAACAATGCTTTTACACTGCTTTGATGAGAGTTACTCACATTACTGTTTCCTTGGTATCCTTGCAAAGAAAGAGGAGTTAAGTAGTTTGACTGGAAGTTCATATCAGTCACCTTCATCATAATCTCACGATAATTTCCTCTGAAGCACGACATAAATGGGATTGCAATGTTGATAGGGAAAAGTAGTTTTTCAGAATCATAGCATTCAATGCTGATGCCATTGCTGACCAGCTCCTCAGAATCAACCACCACCAAGTAACTAGTGTCATTGAATATATTACACTTCAGATTCTCCAGAACTGTTGCAGGGGCTTTAATAAAACAAGCTATTTCCTGTTTATTTTTACCATTCACTTTGACTAGAAATCTATTAAAAAAAAAAAAAGTATTTTGAGTGGGGTTGTGTCAAGTATTTTTAATTAAATATTTCAATGTAATGATGTGCTATAATGAAGCATAAGACAATTCAGAAAAATATTTTTATGAATAAATGAGAAAATCGTGAAAATTTTTATGTTTTAGTCTGTTTCAGAACAGCTTACAAATTACTGTAAAACTGATGAATTGTAGCCCTTTCCTACTGATTTCCAAGAATTTGAGGATTATTGACTTTACTGGCTGTGACTCAGTCTCTTCTGGCATATAAAAGATAATGCAAACAGAAACTTAGCCCAAAGGGAAAGATCTTCACTGCGCATGTTCAAATTGTGAACTGCTGTTATGTGCATGACCAGCAGTGTTCAGTACATGTGTATTGAGTTTCTGCACCCACACATGTTTATAAGTTAATAAGTAATAATTATGTACATCTGCTCCTAAAAAAAAGATGACTATGTGCTTTGTTCATCCAGACTCTAGATTTTTTTACTTCTTCACTCACAGAAGGATTCACATCAGTAAGATCTGTTTGTGCTAATAATGTGAAGGTACTTAAATAATTTCTAAAAACCTCATTTTTTTTTCCATTTTACTGTCTTCCATTTTCTCTGTTGGTCTGTGCTCTTCACTGTCGCTGTCTTCTGGGTCTCCTAGCTTGAGACCACTCACAGACAGGACATTCCAGGTGGTGGTTCTTATTCTTCCTTTTTTCCCAGCTCGAGCACTCAGGGAGACGCAGAAGCCATTCTCTGAGGTTTTCAAGGCTGTTTATTCTTTCTTATCTAAGGAATTTTCTCTCTAAGTTACAGCAGTCTGACTTAACAAGCTGGTCTGAAGCACACTCTCTGCCCAGAAGGCTGGTCTTATCTTTTTATACCATAAACTACGTAATTTAATGTTTACAGCTAATTTCCAATCTGTGACCCTCACATTACATTGTCCAGTTCTCTAGCAAACCAATCCAGAAATGCCACCCTGGCTCAAAGATGGATGACATGAAAAGAAGAAGAAAAGACATACCACGTGAAAAATCCTCCATCTTAACTCTTAAGCTTCTTACCATAACAATGTCACAAACTCATATTTCTACCTTTTAACAATCTAATTTATACTCTACTTAACTTTTGTGACTTGTAATTCCTCCTGCAATGATGATAGTCTTTTCCAGGGAAGCCAGGGGAACACCCTGGCCTCCAACATTCACTTTCTAGCCCTTTTAAATTGTTTCTGACTACTTCCTTTTCCTCCTTTTCAAAATGATTTGTGATGCTTCTGTCATAAATGTCTTTCAATGTTCCAGACAGAATGTCTTCCTCACTGCTTGTAGGAACATCTTGAAAAGCCAGTTATAGAGGCTTTTCAGTAACAGAGCTACCCCCATGAAGTTTATCCTTTCCATTGCACTCTTTTTTCTTTGTAAAAGAGACGATCAGTAGTTGGTGTTCACCATCTTCCTTTTTCATTGGAGATTCTCTGCTGTTGTCCTGTTCTTGAGCAGATTTGTTTTTGGCTAAGGACGTAACTTTTCCCACAGTTTTTATTTCACTTGTGTGGCTTTGATTACCATTTTGACTTTCTGTCTTGTTCAGGGAAGGAGTTCTTTGGAATTGCTGACTGGAACCGGAAGATGCTGGCACAGAGCCTGTTGCTTCACCTTCTGAACAAAGCACATCTGTTTTTCTAGAAGTGTTTTCCCCAGGCTGGTTCTGAGAATCACCATCTTGTCTGAGATAAAATTGAGATAAAATCCAATGGCACAACACAGAAACAAATAGGGGTGAAAATTCCTTGGGATGGGCTCAAACCCAGCCCCAGTTTTGGGATCGGAGCAGGCGCTGCACACCTTGCAGGTGGTCAGGCTGGGGGCTGGAGAAAAAATGGGGGAAAAATGGGGAAAAGGAGAAAATGGGGAAAAATCCAACATTGGGAATGGCAGAATAATATGGGATCCAAGGAGAAGGTTGGGAGATGGTATCAAGGGATTTTCACCCCATTCAGCCCTAGTTTTGGGATTGGGGCAGGAGCTGCACAGCTTGCACATGGTCAGGTTAGGGGCTGGGGAATGGGAGAAAAATGGGAAAAATGGGAAAAATGAAGGGCAATTACAATGTCAGACATGGAGGATCAGAAAAAAGGTGAAAATCCCTTAGGATCAGCTCCTGAGCTCCCACCCAGCCCCAGTTTTGGGATAGGAGCAGGCGTTGCACACCTCGCATGTAGTCAGGCTGGGAGCTAGAAAAATGGGGGAAAGACATGGAGAAATGGGAAACACCCAGGATAAATCTGCTGTCACAGTGATAGGAAGAAGCAGGGATGGGAGCAGGAGATTGCGATCTGATCCCAAGGGATTTTGATCCCCCCAGCCCAAATTCTGAAATCGGAGTCACATGTAGTCAGGCTGGGGGCTGGAAAAATGGGGGCAAAAACAGGGAAAAATGGGAAAACCCAGAATGAATCTGCTGTCAGAGTGATAGGAATGAGCAGAGATAGGAGCAGAAGCTTGGGATCTGATCCCAAGGAATTCCCACCCTCCCATCCCCCTTTCAGGACCTCCCCCCTCATTAATTCCTACATTAATTAACGCTGAAAAACCTCCCCCAGTGGGAACCCCGAGGGGAATTGGCACCTTTGGAATCCTGGGGCTCGGCTTTGCTGGCGGGGGACTCTGCAGGGGAGAGCTTGGTCCTGAGGCAGGGCAGGGGCAGCTCCAAGGCGGCGCTCCCTGAGCTTTTCTTCAGGATGGGAGGAGGGGACGTCACCTCCATGGCCACCAGCTTGTCCTTGTCCAGAGCCAGCACTGCAGGAATCAGCTGGGAATCCAGCAGGGTTTGGGGTCTTCCAGGGGAATTTGGGGTGTTTCAGGGGGGATTTGGGGTGTTTCAGGGGGGATTTGGGGTGTTCCAGGGGAACTGGGGGTGGGGGTGGTTCAGGGGGAATTTGGGGGGTTCTGAGGGGTTTCGGGGTGTTCCAGAGGGAATTTGAGGGTGTCCAGGGGGAATTTGGGGTGTTTTGGGAGGATTTAGGAATACCGAGGGGGATTTGGAACTGTTTCAGGAAGAAATTGGGATGTTTCAGGGGGAATTTGGGGTGTTTCAGAGGCAATTTATGGGGTTCCATGAGTATTTGGGATGTTCCAGCGGGGATTTGGGACATTCCAGAGGAGATTTGGGACATTCCAGAGGAGATTTGGGACATTCCAGAGGGAATTTGGGGTGTTTCAGCAGGGATTTGGAGCTGTTTCAGGGAGAATTTGGGGTGTTCCAGGGGGAAACTGGGATGGCCTGAGGGGAACTGGGATGAATCTGGGGAAATCTGGGATGGATCCAAGGGGAACTGGGACGGATCCAGGGAAAACTGGGATGACTCCAGGGAAAACTGGGATGGCCTGGGACACTCGTGGCCGTTCTGGCTCCCCCGTGTCGCAAGAACTCACCCAAGCTGTGTCTGGCTGGCCGTAGCCGGGACGGCTCCAGAGAGGGTGGGGTTGGGCCAAGCGTATTCCCAGAGCTCTTCCCAGCACATCCAAGCCCAGCGCTCCAGCTCTCACCTGAATTAGGGCCAAGGTTTAACACCGGGAGCAGCAGCCAGTAGAAAATCGTTCCTAAGTAGTTTAACGGGAAGTGAACCCATTATCCCGGCCCTGGGGAGTCCTGTTATCCCTGCTCCAGGGAGATCCCGTTATTCCTGCTCCAGGGAGATCCTGCTATCCTGGCTCTGGGGAGATCCCATTATCCTGGCCCCAGGGAGATCCTGTTATCCTGGCCCCGGGGAGATCCTGTTATCCCTGCTCCAGGGAGATCCCATTATTCCAGCCCCAGGGAGATCCCATTATCCCTGCTCCAGGGAATTCCTGTTATCCTTGCTCCAGGGAGAGCTGGTCAGCATGGAGCCACATTCCCAAAATCCCAGCTCCTCCTTTTTGGGAGGGCATTCCAAATCCCTCCAAACCAAACATGTCCCCCAAAATTCTGTCCAACTGGCCAGGAAAGTGATTGGGCGGTCACCGGTAAATTGGTCTCCAACTCAACCTAACCCAACCCAACTCAATCAAATGAAACTAAACCCAAGACAATCCAACCAAACCAAACTCAACCAAACTCAACTTCAACCAAATCAAACCCAACTCAACGAAACTCAAACCAACTACACCCAACCACAGGCCTTTCTGTCACAGATGGCGTGGATTTGGGTTGTTACCAGCACTGAAAGGAAATCTGTGATGACAGTTCTCAGCCATGGAATAATTAAGGTTGGAAAAGAAGAATCACTGTTGGAAGACATCTCCAAGATCAAGCCCAACCCCGACCTGCTCACCCAGGACCATCAGATGCCCAAAAAGTGGGAGATTCCAGCCCCATTTGACTCCCAAAATCCCTCTGGAAACACAGGGAAGCAGGAATTCCATTCTCCACATGCCACCCCGGCCCCAAATCCATCCAATGGCCCCAAATTTGGCTCCTCCAGCTCCAAGGACAGTAGGTCCAACCCAGCCACGGGGCAGGCAAAGGAGCCTGAGGTCAATAATCCCAAAATTTCTGGGGAACGAGTGTGACGGATGGAGAAAACCTGGAAATTCCACCAAAAAAAAGGGGCAAATGGAAGTTCTTTTCTCTCCAATCTGCCCACAAATCCCCACAAAAAGCTGGGATTGATCCAGTTCCATGGGATTCTCCTGGAATGTCCCCATGGGAGACATGGAGCCTTGGGAGATCCAGTGGCATCACGGAATTGATCCCAAACAAGCTCGGGAAGGTCCCAATGGGAGCAGATCCATGGGATTCATCCCAAATGATTCCTGGAATGTTCCCAGGTGATCTCTGCCCACCAAAGCCACAAGAAGACTCCCGAGCCCTGATTTTGGAGGAAATCCATGGAAAAAGGGAGGAAATTCCTCAGCCCACCACTCACCAGGGGCCAGAAAAATCCATCCGGGGCCAATTCCCACCTGGATGGGATCCACAGCTCCCTTCAGCATCACCAGGATAACACAACCTTCCCAGGATTTTCCAGGCACCACAAATCCCCCAAAAATGACCCAAAATCTCAGAGAAATTCATCCCTCCCAAAGTTTTCCCAGTTCCCCCTTCCCAGGAACAGCTGCTCCCCTGCTTTTCCAAGGAAAGAGACCCAACCTGGGGCTGGATCCAGGAGGAGTGGCTGTGCCCTCCCCATGACCAGCAGAGCTGGAAAACATTGCCAGGGATTTCTTTGATCTTCTGATCCAAGTGGAGGAGGAGAAACATCTCGGGAGACAGGAATCCGCAGGGAAGAGGGAGATCCATGGATTTGGGAAAGATTCCAGGGAGGTCAAATCACTCCAGGAGAAAATGATGTCCCAGCCCTCTTGCAGATTCCAGGAAAAGTTCTGGAAAAAGGTTTTGGAGATGTTATGGATGATGGGGTGGGGGAGAGGGAAAAGGAGGGGAATGGGTGGTCAAAATTAAATTTCCAGGGGAATCCCGGGAATCTTGTCAGCTCAGGGACTACATGTGAGCTGGGGAAGAAAAAAAAAACAAACACCCAAAACATCCCTGGAAAAATCAACAAAACAGGAAAAAAATCAAACCCGGCCATTGTTCGGCACCTGCAGCTCCCAGGGAAAAGGAAAAGCTGGGAAAGCTCCTGGAAAACTTCCAGCAAATCCCCAAAAATGAGGTTTTGTCCCAAAAAACGAGGGGTCCAGGAGAAGGAGGAGGATTCCCAGTGGGAATGTTTGCCTTGGCAGCATCTCCAGTTTTCCAAGGGTTTTCCTGACACCTCCTGGGTTTTGGGAGCTCCTGAGGTTTGTGGAGCTCTGGGTGGGATGGGGGAGTCCAGAGCTGCATGGGAAACTCCAGTAAAAGCTTTTCCTGCAGGAAAAAGGGAGGGTCGGGATAGAGGGGCTTTCCTGGGATCCAGGAGGTGATCCTGGGCTCCTGGACGTGATCCCAAACTCCAGGATTTGATCCTGGATTTCAGGGCACAATCCCAAACTCCTGGATGCGATCTCAAACTCCAGGGTGTGACCCCAAGCTCTGGATTTTCTGGCCCAAAACCCAGGATTTTAACCGTGACTATAGAGCCCAAAACCTGGGATTCTTATGGCTCAAACGCCAAGATTTGACATCCAAAACCTAGGATTTTATGGCCCAAACCCCATGATTTTAATCAGGATATTATGGCACAAAAGCCGGGATTTTACACACAAATACCAGGATTCTAACTGGGATTTTCTGGCCCAAAAACCAGGACTTTTTCAGCCAAAAAATTCCCATTTTGACCCTGCCTGGAGCCTTTGGGATGTCAGCCCCACTCTGTGCCCTACTTTGGGAAATCCTAAACCTTTCCAGGTTTATTTTTAAACCATGGCCCTGTTCTGGATCAGGTTGGGGATTTGGGAATTATTTGGGATGTATTTATAGCCCTGGGCACGGCAGGTGCTCTGAGCCCGCGAGATCCTTCCTGGCCAGAATTTTGAGGTAATGAAGCCAAAAAATCGTTCCAGACACTGCTAACCCCAATGCAGGGGTGGGGTGGCCATGGGGTCAAGTCCTGCAGACCCCAAAGCCAGATTTTGGGGTTTCCCCGTGGCACCAAAAGGCTTTGGGAAAAGTCCCCAACCCCGAAAATCATTGGGAAGAGTTCCTGGCCCCAAAAGATTTGGGAAGAGCTCCTGACCCCAAAAGTTCTCTGGCAGAACCACCTGACCCCAAAAATCTTGGGGAGCAGCTGCCAACTCCAAAAGTCTCTGGGAAGAATTCCCAACCCCAAAAGACTTTGGGAAGACTTTCCAAGCAAACATCTTTCCAAAACATTTCTGGGAATAGGTGCCAACCCTAAAGTCTTTGGGAAGAGCTCCTGATCCCAAAAATCTTTGGGAAAAGCTCCTGATTCTAAAAGCCTTGGGCTCCGAGAGCTCTGTCATGGGAGCGAGGGTGCACTGAGGTTTGTTCCTGTGACAGTATGGGGTTTTTCCTGTACCACTGTGAGGTTTTGTGACCCTAAACACAACTCTGGCCCCAAAATACATCTCTGACCACCCCCTGACCCCAAAAATGGCTGAAATTTGGGGTACGTCAACACCAAGAGAACAACAACGTCACCAAGAGAACAACAACATCACCAAGAGAACCAACAGCATCACCAGGAGATCCAACACCAAGAGCACCAACAGCATCACCAAAAGAAACAATATCAGTGCCAAGAGAAACAACACTGTCACCAAGAGTCAACACCAGGAGAACTAACACGGAGAGACCCAACACCAGAAGAACCAACACCATCTCCAAAACAACCATCACCATCTCCAACATAACCAACACCAACAGCCAGAGACCCAACACCATCTCCAAGAGACTCAACAAAAGAAGAACCAACACCGAGATATCCAACACCATCTCCAACACAATCATCACCATCGCTAACACAACCAACACTGAGACAACCAACACCATCTCCAAGAGAGCCAACGCCGTCTCTGAGAGACCCAACATCAGAACCAACACCAAGAGACCCAACACCATCACCAAGAGAACCAACACCATCTCCAACACAACCAAACACCCACCACAAACTCATCCTGCTGCCACCACTGGCTAAGACCGACCCAACCAACTGACGGACCACGGTGTGCCTGGAGCCACTCCTAGCACTCACCGGCCTCATCATGCACTTCCAGGGCCACATCGGGCTCCTACCGGGCCAGTGAGGAGAAGTCAGGCTTGTGTACCCTCCCCTCGCCGCTGGTGGCCGCCAGCTCCTCCACGCCATAGAATGCGTCCTCCTCCTCCTCCAGCTCTGTCTCCATGCCAGCCAGCGCCGGCATCTCTGGGGTTTTTCTGGCATCCTGGAGGAATGGAGCTCTTTGTTTCCTCGCCCTGGGGATGGTCTAGGGCTGGGAAAGTCTCTGTCTTGGGTTCTGGGGGCATCAAGAGGGCTCTGCCTCCATCTCAGTAGCACTCTGAGAAATCCAGGATGCTCCTCTCCATGCCGTACTGGTGCTGCGGGGCCGCACGGAATGGGACGCGGCACTGGCACTGCAGGGAGGTGCTCGGGGATTGCCATAAAAATGTGCAGGAAAGGGGAGGAAAAAAAAGAGAAAAAGGTCAGGAAAGAGGTTGGGATTGGCTTTGGTGTGACGGAAATGTTCTGGTGCCACCAAAATGTGGCTTTTTCCATGGAGTGGTGAAGGGAAATGTCACATCCGTCTCCCTATAATTCCCAAAAATCCCTCAAACTATCCCAAAAACTTCAATCCCACCACGTATCGCTAAAAAAAGCCCCCAAAAAAACTGGGAAAACCCAAAAAAATCTGGGAAAGCCCCAAAAAAACCTGTGAAAATTTCCCCCAAAAATGGGAAAGTTCTCCCAAAAAACTAGGAAAATCCCCCTAAAAATGAGAAAACCCCAAATGGGGCATCTCCAAATGCCTCAGAATGTCCCAAATCCCACCTGGAACATGCCAAATCAATCCTGGAGACACTCTGAGCTCATCCCAGGGTTTTGGGGCCCTGAGAGAGATCTCATCCCAGGGGGTTCCATCCCTCCCTGATCTCAGAATATCCCCCAGAAGATTAGAGTTCAAGACATTTCTTCAGTTAGACTTCATCACCTTTAGTTAAACTGTATGTAATATTTCAACCCTCTAAAAAATCCCATTCATTTTCTGAGTCAGATTTGGGAGCAATTGCTAGGAGATAGGAATAGCTGGAGCTGAGCCCCCACTTTATGTAGCATCACAGTCAATATCTATCTTGTAAAACTTTTTTGACACTTTCATAAAGTGCCAAGTCATTGGAAATTCTATTAGCTATCTACATTAAATTGAGTGATTTCAGAACCTTTCTTAAAGCAGTCAAAAAAAAAAGAACCAAATGATCAAAGGTTTGTGGTAGAATACTTGTTAGACAGCAGTGCTGCACTACAAAGTAAAGCTTGTTCTGGGGTGACCCCATCTACAGGTAGATATAGAAAAAGAAACAGTCTTTAAAAAGACATCTTTAGCACACTCTGTAAGTGCACCCAAATAAAGACAATTGCTGTATTTTAAGCATAGTTATTGATTTTAGGAGGTTCAGTAGGAATTTGCTCAACATGTGGTTGAACATTTGTTCAATCTGCTTGCACTCCTTACTGTTGAGCTGCCTGCTTTACAACATGCCTTCTCTAGGCTTATCTGATGACTTTATTCACCCCTTATTGCTTACCCATACAGAATTCATTACTGAAAATATTTACTAAATTCAATCAAAGCTCTTTTTCAGTTTTAACAAGGTTATACTTAACATGCACTTGTAGTTAATGCAAATTCTTTTTTATGAACCTACCAAAGAAAACATTAACGTTTCAAGACAAAATAATAGTGACACTCCACAAACCTATATATTTTGTATAAAAACATCCAGACTTCCTCCCTATATCTTTTCAGAAAACTGTCTCGCAAAGGAATTCAGCCCATGTCCACAACCTTCTAAAAGCAAACGCCACTGTATTCATGTTCTGACAAATGTATTGATCAGTTGCAAAGTAATGGATAAAATTTGTTCATTTCAGAAAGAAGTTGCAGTTAACTGTCATGTAAAAAGCCCATTCACATAAACACATAGAGAGCCTTTCATCTATACAATTACATTTTTTACCTATTCAGGTTATCTTTGCAGCGTCATTTTCAGTCTGACCTGACATCCCTTGGCTTGAGTTGTCCTCATGTTGTTTCCAGAATATGGGCATGAACCTTCAAGATAAAAGAAATTAGTAATTCGTGCATCTACTTCACAGGCATGAGAACATCACACCAAGACAGAAATTAGCTTGCTAGTAAGTG
>VXBU01003966.1:0-13747 GCA_013400315.1 Bombycilla garrulus
CCTTTTTGTGAATGGGTATCACACTGGTGAGCTTCCAGTCAAATGAAACCTCACCATTGAGCTAGGATTCTTGGTAATTGATGGAGAGTGGCTTTGCAAGCTCATCTCCCAGCTCCCTCATCACCCTGAGATGGATGCCATCTGGTCCCTTAGACTTATGAGCATCCAAGTGGATCAGCAGTTCTCTGACTGCCTCCTCCTGGATAACAGGGGACCATTCTGTACATTGGCACCATCTACCAAACCAGGAGGACAAGTGGTCCTAGGATAAGCCGTCTTCCCACTAAAGACTGAGGCAAAGAAGGTGTTAAGCACTTCGGCCTTCTCACCTGCAGTTACTAAGTTCCCTCCCGCATCCAGCAGAGAGCAAAGGTTGGTCTTACCCTTCCTTTTGCCATTTGTAAAAACATATTTTATTATCCTTTACAAAAGTTGCCCATTAAATTTGAACTGAGCTTTGACTTGTCTGATTTTTTCCAATATGCCCTAGAAACCCCCTTAAATACTTCCTGAGAGACTTGATCCTCCTTCCAAAGATGATACATCCTCTTTTTATTCCTAAGTTCCTTCAAAACCTCGTTGTCCATCCAGGCTGGATGTTTGCCTCATTGACTCATCTTCCAGCACACAGGGGCAGTCTGTTCCTGCGCCCTCAAGATCTCTGTTTTGAAGCACGCCCACCTTTTCTGGACTCCTTTTTATAAAGGGCTGCTTTCCCAAGGAACTGTCTGAATAAGTCACCTAAATAGGACAAAGTCTGACTTCCAGAAGTCCAATGTAAAAGTCTTATTGATGTTCCTTCTTCATTTCACCAGGTATCAAGAACTCTATAATTTCATGATCACTGTGCCCCAAGCAGCCTCCAACCACCACATTTCCCACCAGCCCATCTCTACTTGCAAACAACAGATATAACATAGTCCCTCCCCTGGTGAGCTCACTTACCAGCTGCAACAAAAGCTTGTCCTCCACACACTCTTAAGAACTTTCCAGAGTGCCTCTTTTCTGCTGTATTAAGTTCCCAGCAGATGTCTGGTAGGTTAAAGTCACCTACATGACCAAGGGCTGGTGATCCTGAAACATTTTCCAACTGCTTTTGAACAAGTTGTCCACCTCTTCTTCCTGGTTGGGTGGACGAGTACAGACTCCCAGTAGGGTGTCAGCCTTGTCGGCCTTCCCCTTAATTCTTACTCATAAGCATTCAATTTCATTGTCACTAGTTTCAATACCCATGGCATCAAAAGCCTTGCTAATATAAAGGGCCACCCTCCATCTCTTCTCCCTTTCCCGTCTCTTCTGAAGAGCTTGTAGCCATCCAGTGCAGCACTCCAGCTATGTGAGTCATCCCACCACATTTCTGTGATGGTGACTACATCACAGCTTTGCTCCTATGCCATAGCTTCCAGTCCTTCTTCTTTGTTACCCATACTGTGTGCATTAGTATACATGCACCTCAGCTGGGCTACTGATTTCACCTCTAATGCAATTTTACCAGCCTTGGGTCTGCTTCCAGAGAGCCCAGCTGCATCTCCTTCCCCCTTCAAATCTAGTTTAAAGTCCTCTCAATGAGTTCCACTAGTTCATGAGCTAAAATGCTTCTGCCCTTAACAGAGGGATGGAGCCCATCTGGTTCCAGCAGGCCAGGTGCTGAAGACATTTCCCCAAAGAACCCAAAATTCTGCTGATGACACCAACCCTTGAGCCACTTGTTGATAATGTGGGCTCTCCTATTCCTTTCACTGTTTTTCTCTGCCACCAAAAGGACTGAGCAGAACACTACCTCTGCTCCTGCCCTATCAACTACTTGACCTAGTGCCCTCAAGTCCTTTTAATTGCTCTGACACTCCTTTTTCCAATTTCATCACTGCCAGCCTGGAGTATCAGCAGTGGGTAATAATCAGAGGGCCGAATCAGCCCAGGGAGTCTCTCAGTGACATCCCATACCCGGGTCCCAGGGAGGCAGCAGACCTCCCTGTGGAGTGGATCCGGTCTATGAGGCCTCTGTTCCCCTCAGAAGGGAGTCACCCACTATGGCTACCCTTTTTTTACTTTTTAATGTCAGAGATGTGATCCATCTGACAGATGAAGCATAACTGGGAGGCTCACTGGGCAGATAATTTTCTTCTACACCATCTGACTGATCACCTCTAGATCCAGGGCCTTATACCTATTCTGAAGTGGCACTTGGGTAGGTGATGAGGGTTAAGAGGAAATTTTAATTCTGAAACAAATTCAGATAATAATTGTGCCTATTTTAAAATAAAAAAGGTCATAATTTCATGAAGTTATAGTTTTAACTATTAATGTTTAAATGTTGAATTATATGCAGACATGCTTGAATACTACGTTTAAACAGTACTGCATATTTTTATATTTATATGGACTAAGCAGCATTAAGGACAGTTTCTTGCCTAGTTAAATTACTAGCAGTTTTATATATTCCCATCAAACAAGAAATTATTTAGTTTCACATAGCTCTGAACAAAAAAATTAAGCAAGTCTAACATAACAGATATGACTAATGAAATCAGTGGAATTTCACTGTGGAAATTTTAAGTTTGCTACATGACAGTTATGGTGACACTGCAATCAACTACACATTAGGAAATTCATAGATGTAATCTCCTTCCAGTTATGGGCATTTGATAGGCACCAATAAAAGTAATTCTTTATAAATGAGCTGGATTCCTGATTGTTAGAAACAGCTTTGCAATGGGAGCAATCCTACAAGTAACCATACCTGTCACTACCTTATTCAGAATCAATGTGTTTAATTTAAAAATATGTCAATGTGCTTATTGCAACAGGGTTTTTTTAAATGGAACCCTGAATATACTTCTCAAGTCTTTAATTCTATATACACAACAGCTTTTAATTGTTGGGTGTTATTTACTGCAAAGCTGGAAAGGGGAAAAATATGACTGACTTCACATTTTCCAGCTTAGTGCACTGGAAAGACACTGTGTATGGTCCTTCACAGCAGGAGTTTTAGAAGTTGTCCTGCTTAATCTGTTTAAGTGCCAAAGTTTGCCGTTCAGAAGGGGAAGTATATGCAGCAAACAGATGTATCCATCCCACTGTACTAAGCCTTACAAAGGCAGTTCTCACACCAAAGACGATACAATCCCACAGGAGTATACCTCCTAAGTTTTCTAACAAAAAAATAGTTACATACCTGGTATAAGTAATCCTCAAATACAAAATAGTAGTCATCATTGCTTGCTGTCAGCTTTACATCCTGTAATAAAAAATACAAGAGTTTGAAGCCAGAAGACCTCTCTTCAGACTCCCATGGAGTTTAAACTTAATATGGTGAAAGACGACGCTGTTTCACCATCATTCAAAGAACTATAGTTAAGCTTAGACTCAACATTTTAAAATTAAACAAATTTATATTAACTTGATGATTAAGTATTCAGAGTTGAAACTTGAAATGTAAGCAGTCACACCCTATTGGCTCTTTCTCACAAATCCAGTAACTCCTTCAAAGGAAGATGCCATTCCTTTATGATTTAACAATTCAACTCAAATGTTTTACATGAGAGACAACACAGGCACATGGAGTAAGTTCACAATAATATGTTCATACTGATTATTTTTACACTCCTCAAAACCAAATCATCTAGTATTTTCTTTGTTAAAAAAACCAACAAGACAATACCAGTGTGATGAACACATAAATCACTCACTGTTTAGTGAATTACTTACTTTGTAAATCAGGCTGTCCACTAACAGGTTGTGTTGAATCACATTTGACTTAAGCTGTTCATAATACAAGAGGTCCTAAAATTAAGAATATTACCATCATCTGTCTGAGACATTACTTTTCTATTTTATATTTTATCACATTTATATTTAAAGAAAAAACACTCATTTTCAGCAATTGAAAAAAAAAAAGAGCATGTATTCAACTGAAAAAAAGTGCTGCATATTTATGAAGCATCTATCATGGTTTGTTCAAGTTTAATCCCTAAGAATTGAGATTTGAGACATTATAATATGACTTTACGTTCAGGTAAGTAATGAAATGAGAATGAAGGGACTAGTTCAAACCAAAGACCCACATCTTCCAACGTTTGGCTCTCTCTACACCTAAAATCTTTTCAATGCTCAAAATAATTATGCTTTATTTCTGTTACCCTCTACTTTCATGCACCTCTCCACCAATACTTCTGTCATATCTTTAAGCATTAATGAATTGCTGCAAGTATTTGACATTAAACTAGTATGAACCTGTAACTGTTCAAATTTGTGCAAAGATGAAATGATAAACATACATAAAAGAACTGGTGTAGAGTACAAAAAACTAAGACCTGTTTTTAACCTCCAGTTATTTCCTCAATGTCTACAAAACATAGGCACAAGTGAAATGGGGAAGAACCAGAACAAACTTCTCTGCTTTCACTTATTCTATCCCTTCCTTCTTAGAAAGAGCTTGCAAAGGAAAAATAGAATTAAATATCACACTGTCACCCTGTAACTCCCAAAACCCTAAATATCTCTCTGCCATTATACCTACAACTGAATAACAACTCCTGATTTATTTGAACTAATTGAAAAATAAAGCCAGCCATCTCAAAGATCCTTCCCAGTTCATAAAACTATTTTGATTTCGAGGTATCAATATAGACACCACAGAAATACTTGTATATTCCAAACTTCACAGATTTACTGCTGAGTTCATTGATAAACACAAGTCCAAAGTAAGGATCTGAAGAACAAGTGGGAAGTAAAATGAAATCTCAAGAGGAAGAGTGAATAGTACACATTTAGAAACCATTAGAATTAACCTATTACTAAACTGCTAAGGTGAAATGAGGACAAAGGCTGTATTTACTATGTATTGATGCCTTCCACAGGCAAAATATTTAAATTTTCCTTTTGAGAAATAAAAAGGGAAGGTATAAATATTACACAATTTCTTTAGGAAGGAGCAGATATAAATATTTACTAAATGCAAAGTATCTGCAGTATGAACATAGAATTCCGTTCTTCAAAGCTACAAAGAACTACCCGAATATTCAAGTCATCATTTTAAAGCATCAATACTGCAGTCTAAACAAGTATAACACTGCCAAATTAATAACAGGTTTTTTTGCCACCTCTAATGACTGTCTATATTAAAACACAAGAAGCTTATATTAAAAAAAAAAAACTTAACCAAAACCAAAGAAACCACAAACCAAAACCAAAAGCCATGGTCAGAGGGTTGGGACGAGATGACCTTTAACGTCCCTTCCAACTCAAACCATTCTGTGATTCTAAGAAGACCAGAAGGACAAGCTGTTCACTTGAAATAGAACTCACGCAAAAAAAGTTTCACAAACAAATCAGAAATTATTAAAAAAGGACTTGCAAAGCTAACAATTATAACCATTATAACCATTCTAGGACCCAATACTTGCCATTCATTCTCTCTTAAATTGTGATAAATTTAATTGTGGATTGCTGTGATAAAAAATTAAGCTGGGCTTGGGAATCATGTCAGGTTTTCTTTGGCTACAAGGGGATTTTGCTTGTCTCTTACTAAGACAAGAGGCTCGTGATTGATGCTGTATTGATAGATTTATTCTTTAGATCTGAATCATAAACAAGATTTACTTTCAAGACACAAGACTCTCTAGTGACCAGCCTCTCACATAGTGAGGAGTATTTTGGCCTTTAGAAAAGATTAAAGTCTTCTTTTACTAATTACTGGCTGCATTTCTTTCTCCAGACGAGAAATTCCACTTCTGTCAGCTTTCAGGAGTGTCCAAAAATGTGTTACATTTCTTATGTTATTTAAAATATTTTCAATTATACAACAAAAATCTTACCATTTTCATCTGATTCAACATTTCTTCATTGTCTGTCAAATCTTGATGTAACATTGATTTGTAAACTTTTTCCCTTTTCTGAAAATATGTTGCATTTTTATATAGACTGTAGCTTTTCTGAAAATTATATACTTTTATACCACACCTCCAAACTGAAATAAAGTGCACTTCAGGATTGCAGTGACCAGCCTTCCTAACCTTACAGAGCCACATCCCAAAATTTCACGGAAAACATTCCACTTGAGAGCATAAGGGAGCTCGGAAAGGAGCTCATGGGTGAAAGAGAACAGTATCCTTCAGCAGAACCCAGCAAAGCTACTTTAAAAGCAGAATCTGGACATTCACCTTCTCTGAAATAAAGGTTTGGATTACTCAGCAGCCTCCATGCCATCACAGTCCAGCTGTGTCCTGGCATCAAATCCCTGGCACTAGAGCTACACTCTCACTGATGAACTGTTGGAAGGTCATGACCCAGTTTTAGTTATCCTTGCCATGTGATTGCACTATTGCATTTGCCTCTCAAATCTAACACAGACAAAGTAAAAACCTAATCAGATTACATAAAGAGAAAACAGACAAAAGAGTTAAAGGAAGACCCTCCTGGTAAATCCTTGAAGGGGTCCAAAGCTTATTCTCCTTTTACCAGAAATGTGTGAAATCTACTTGTAAAGTACACCCTTTTCCAGTCAAAGATGATGACAGTCTGTTACTGTAACTAGGTTTTCTGCTGTTTGAATGAATGGTACAGTGGGGACATTTGGCTACTGATCCTAATCTAAAAAACCCTTCTGATAAGCAGATATCCATAATGCCCCATTATGAACTTACTACCTCACCTATTTATAAAGTTTTTAAACTTTTGGAAACTACATTCTGTAAAACCTATAGTGAAGGAAAGCAATACTGATTTTTGCATGCTGGAATTTTCAGAATTAAGATTTTCCACCTATTAACTCAAAAAAATTAGAGGGGAAGAAAAAACCCACCAGATAATGAACAAATTTATTGCCTAAGTGCTGTTTCAGTAGCATGCAGAGAATAAACAATGGCGTAACACTATGAACAGGAGGAAAAAAAATTAAACATATTCTCAGTAAGTGTGTGCTATCCATTTTGTGCAATGAGACAGACATCCCACAGGAAATAACAGTGATTCTGTGATTCAAGATCATATGATTAAAATATATATACAGAAAATTGGACTGTTTACACAGACAATATTAACTGTGACACTGTTCACCTTCAAATGTTTGTCTTTGCAACCTTAAAAAGGCTCTTTTAACACAGTTCCTGTAAAGTGTACCATTACAAATGAAAACTGAGAAACAATTCATTGCCAGGCAATGTGTTTATACATTTCTAAATAATCCTGCATACCAAGCTCACAGTTTATCATTTTTATGATTACAATGCTAGATTGTTAGTATCATCCATTGCTTGGCTGTATATTAGCTTTATACAGAGGCTGAGCTTTACTGAATAAAATTTTCCAAACAACAATATTGGATGCTAGCACACACAATGCTGCCCATACCAAACCCTCATAATGTTTCACATTAAAGAAAGGAAATTCACAGTTAATGTGGTTCAGAGATTCATACAGCTATAAATGTAATACAGCCTAAATTGCAACTGAGAAATATTACAGCAAGGAATGTCTGCAAACAAACAATTCAACTCCAGCAGAGAAACTTCACAAGAGGTAAAGAAGTGTTAAATAAATCCATAAAGTCCATGTGGAATTCAGCAGACTATAAAACAGCTACATGTACATGGAAACTGCTTTGCTATACCTTACAAAAACTAAAGGCATGTATTCAGTCTATGCAAGAACATCTTAGGGTGCTAGCATTTTGGCAGTAGTCACAGCTTACTTCAGTGTAAGAAACATTAGTAAATGCAATGCTTAAACTGAATCATGGTTATTCAGCTTATAATATAGCTGTGACAACCCACATCCTGTTCTACCTGATCCACAGGCAGTCTGCTATGTCTCACACAGAAAATTGATCTTTTAAACACATGTACTCAAAGTCTATAAAACAACTTTAACTTGGAATCTATGATAAAAAAATGCTATGTAAAAAAAGTCTTGGAAAAGAAGACAGATTATGACAGCTGTTACATTAGAAGAACAGTTTCAGTTTCGCATGACAGAAGAACATTTACATGCACTTATCTCACAGCTTATTTTCTCCGACATAGTGTATCTTGTCCCAACTTGATAATTTCCATTTTTTATGGGGACTGAGGGTTCATTTTGTATTTCACTGTTTTTCAATTCTTTATTTCAACAATCTCAATGTATTAGACTAATTTACCAGTCTGCATCACTTTATCTGCCCTTACCACTTTGTCTCAATGTTATGATTACCATTTTCTAGTCACTTGCCCTCATCTTTCTAGAGTTCTTTCAGCATCATCACAAAGTATTGTTTCACCACTAATACCCTGCACACGATCTACTACATTCAGTCTCAAGGCTCTGGATCCTGCAGAATGTCTCCTAAAGGAAAACTTCTACTGCATTCAGTCACAGAATAATGTATCTGTACATAGTTAATTTTTCTTTTTCATCTATAGCTGACAAATACCATTTTCTAAATGTGTAAAAAATTATGACAAGATAAATTATTATGTACGTATAAAAGCCTCACATCAGTTATTCAAAGCCTTCCTCAATTATGCAAAGACCAGAAAAAGGAATTTAACTTTTTAAGGTATATTAAATAGAATAACTTTGTCATAGCTTCAGATACTGCAAAAAATTTCATTGTTGAGGACTTGCACCAAATATAAGGTACAATGAAAAAACTGTTGTTGTACAAAGGAACATGGAAATAGCCCACATTTTCCTTGCTCCTCTCTAAGTCTTTTTGATTGTATATATGCAGAGTATATGCCATTATACATGAAGCAATTTATAAGATATGTAAATGCATATGATGACAGAGTCAAACAACCAGGAAAAAGATATAACACATCTTTTTATAAAACTTAGCAAAGATATGAGAGGTTCAGTCTTCTTCCCAGATCTTTTTTCTTGCACCCTTTTGAAAAGGTCAGCATCATATAGGAAAATCTCAGGAGACAGTCAGATCAACTGAATGATTTGTTCTACAGTATTTTGCTCACATATCTATTAAAAATTAGGACAAGTGGCAAAGACCTCACCACAGCACGGAGCTTTTTAAATCATAAAATGTTTATCAGTTTCTGTAACAACTCAGTAGAGCATTTCTGTTTTGGAAAAAATATCACTAGCAGATATGTACTTGCACTTTTGTGTTCTCACCTAGTCTTCACATTTTACTCTCCCTTTGCTACTTACCTCTGGCTGATTAGAAATGTTAAGAATGAGGGCCCACAAATCAGCTCGGAGTGCTGTTGGACATCCCTGACGAACATACTGCTGAGCTGCAGCACTATCTTGCTCTGCTAAAACTGCAAGAATCAAAGCAGGTAAAGAGTTGATGTAATGTAAGGCTTCTATCAAATACCTTAGTTTTTAACTTTAAAAATTGGCTTACCATGCTGTAAGCATTATCTAACAGGAAAATACTGAAAAGATCTGGTTTCCACAGTGCAATTTTTAAATAATTCCTTGGAAAACAAGGCCATTTATATTAATCAGCAAGGCTGTACTACATTCTGTCATAAAATAACACACAGTATGTACACATGACTATATCAAGGCTAGTTGTAGCTACTAAGCCTGCATCATGCAGAACAAGCAGCCATTTATAGCCACAAAATGCTCCTGGTTTAACTGTGAGTGGTATCTCAGTTCAAATAGGAGATTGCCACTCATTCTGGCTTTTTTTGTGTCTCCCTTCTTTTCATGTTAACTATATGAGTATCTCCACAGATAACTGTGGGACCAGAATTTTCCATTCCAGAGTGTGCTGTCATGTTCTCTCATTACTGGTATATTTACTCTAGAGGATAAAAACCTCAAAAGATGTTGATCTGCCTTCATACTGACATAAAACAAATACTTTATTGCTGACAGGTTTGCTTATTTGGGTCACTGTTGTGAAGCTTTAGGCTACTCTGCCAAAAGGGCCTCATGCTGAATACAGTACTGTATATACCATAAAACAGATTATCTCATTCCCTACTTAAATCTACAAACTTGAAAGACATACATCTTTAGCTATCATAATATAGTAAAAGTGTTCCTCACCAAGGGTATGGGATTAACTGTACCCTCATACCCAAAACGTCTTCCACAAAAGAGAGAGAGAGTTAGGAGAAATTTCTGTGTTATTATCTAGGCATTACATAGGTGTTGACTCCTACTTGGAAGTTTCCAAATCCATATCCTCTAATTTTTCTGAATTGTCTATGAAACTACTTGCTTTTCTATATCTCATTGAATTTGATATTCACAGTATCTGATATGACTCAAAAGGACAAGGTTTGGAATTAAATATCTATTTAATTGATTTTTCTTTCCTTCCCTTATTGCTTAAACACTGAATAGACCAGCTTGCCAAATTTTTGTTTAACTTGCAGGGCTCTAACATGGACATTTCTATAATCCTTTGTTACTGCATGAAGAGGGCAAAAAAACCCTATTCCTACATAGAACTTCAGAAACACAGTGATTCATCTTTGTGTCCATGAGTATTTACCTTATTTTTTCTTACTGACATTCAAAATATTAAAAAGTAGTTTTGGTATGTACAAGGTGGGTTTCACTAGGCACAACAAAATAAAATCCTCAGACTTGGTAATACATCTAATATAAAAGCAAATCAGTGCCTCAGTGGCAAACAAAGCCATAGCTAACATCTATTAGAGCATGCAGAAGGATTCCCACTGATTGAAAAGAGATTTCAGTTTATGGTCAAGGCACTTAGCTTACATATTTACACAATTTTTAGTCTTTAAATATAGGAAAAGCTAAGGCGTTCCCTAGAATAGAGCTGCTCAGTATAGACAAGAGATGAAGAATATGAACAACAATGTGGAGTTGAATGAATAGCCCAAGAAGTCCAGAAAATATAGTTTCTTTGGAAGAATAGGTAAAGAACAGAGAGATGGACAGTACCTAATGAGTTGTTCTTAGATTAGAAAATTGACAGTGCAGGACAGAAAGATAACAACAAAAGAAGTAAGAAAGAAAGATCATTGTTTTGTTACTGCAACAAAAAAAATTAGGATGGAGCACTTTAGGGACAGTATCCTGCCTATTTTTCCTTTGATGCTAATGTTCAGCAGGAGTCAGAAGAGACAGTAATGAGTAAATACTGGTGGATTTCAACACTTCATTGTATGTTTCTTCAATAAGCAAACTTAAGCTATTAAATTATTATTTCTTTTAACTTCCCCTTCCTTTTGTAGGTTATTTCTTAACCCACAAAAACAATCCTGGAACTTTTCAGAAAAAACAGTATAGAGAGACAAGTAAGTGAATATTCCACAGCGGATAAGAACTGTAATATCCTTCAATTGCAACTGATTATTAAAAAGACTATTCTGACACAAAGGCATAGATCCCATTACAGTAATGAGAACTTTGTGTGCAGAGAAGGGACTCTATAGAAGTGGAGTTTTGATTTTAAACTGAAATTTAGTAGTAGAAAAAGTTAAGTTGTCACCAAAAACATGTCTGTGTGCTTCCCATTTTGTTTTTATTGAAATATCTGTGGGGCTTTTTATCTGGTAGTTACTGATAGACTGCAAATACTTGGTTTCTTGTCCCTGTCTAAACGGCAACAGTATTAGTGACTGTCTATCTAAATAATAATGGTATTACTGATAATGCTTTGGGCTAGTCTAAATTCTTAAAATTCCAAGAGTTACATGCAAATGCAAAATTACTAAATACATGGTTAACTACCAACAGTTTAATACATATAAAAATTAATCCATACCTTTCTGCCCAACATATACATGTTCATTTTCAAAGAACTCTAGAAAATAAAGACACAGAAAAAGCATGGCAAAAAATAAATGAAAAAGACACTGCAGCTGATAATGTATTTTGTATTTTACCACATGTCATTACATTCAGTTGCTATTTACTGCTAACATCACTAAAAATTAACCTGCACCAGAGTCAAAGTTGTTTTTCAAAAACTGAGTTTCAAAACCATAAATATCAAAGCAGCACTATACTACATGATTTTCAATGAGGCAAGATGCCATTTAAAAAGAAAAATCTCATGATACTACAGTGATTTCCATTTTTTATATGAAAAGACCATTTCCTACAGCAACATATGCATACATGGAAAACCAATACATATTATACACTATCTAAGTTACTGAATATGAATATTTAGATATGTCTTGTAATATTTTCTTGAAAACAGTTATTTTAAATATGTTTGTATGCATATTTGTGTGTATATATATATATATATACGCCTACCTGTTAGCTGGATTAACATTTACTGAGAATATCTGTATTTCTGGAAACAGGCAATATGATTCTCTAGATCCTGAAGTGTTCTAACATATTGAAATTAATGTATTCTCTACTTAAGGTGATGACTTGATGACTTTAAATCTTCTCCAAATGTGACTCTTCATATATGCAATGTTTTCTATTATTAGCTATATTTTACCACAAAAAATCACTACAACCATAGTTACATTACAAATATTTCTGGTTTACTATGGGACAAATTTTTTGATAATTTCAAAGGATTTTACTCATTAGTGTTCTGTTTGAAAGACTGGAGCATGGCATTAGCTTACCAGGAGGCACTTGTGCTGAATCATCAATACCTAGCTGTCCTATATTTAAGTCTAGTTCACTAAAGTCTTCTTTCTGAAAAGGAACAGAACCATAACAAAATAATTAATATGTTTAGTTCTCTAAATCACTTGAGATTTCTTCTCTGAGGCTTAATGTGAATATTCTCTGAACCAAATTAAGTTCTTCTAAATGCATACATTTGAAATAGAATCTCACATCAATTCTTACTCTAGTTTTAATTATAAGCCCCCATTTGCATGTCAAGTATGAGCTACACCTGGATGTAATGAAGTGGTGAAAGGAAGATCAGGTTAAGCATCTCTAATTCCCATCTCTTTTCCAACCCAGCTGAAAGATTTTCTACTAGCATAACATCTCCAAGAGCCTCATCAGTGAAGCATTTAGAAAAACTCTCCTATATAATACACTAGTACTAAAACATTTATTTTCATTTATAACCTGAAAAGGGATTTAAAATTATATTGAGAACAAAGTCAGAAGCTACTCATTGTCAGGCTACTGCTCTTGCACACCATCTGCAGAATTGAGATGTGCTACAAATTTGAAGTTTCTTGTACTGAAGAAAAATTATTAAGTGAATAAGATAAAGAAGTGTATTTTTGGCAAAAATTACACCTGTGTGGCATAAAATGAAAACTTCCATACTAGCAGAAATCCTACTGTTCATGTCTTATTTTTCATTAAAAATGTTTTTTTCATAGAACTTCTTTATGCTCTGTATTTTAACTACGTATCATAGATTTATTTTCACTTTCAAAATGAAGAAATTTACAATGATACTAATATTCTTTTTTATTTGTTAGAACAATTTTCATTAGCAAGAAAAAATAACTGTTACAGAAACCTCTTATAAGAAAAAAATATACTTACCAATTCTGGAATATCTTTAACTTTTAAGGGAACCTGAATTAGTCCCAGATGATTTCTGNNNNATGATTTCTGAAACTAGGCTGCTCTCCATTTTCATAATTTGGGTTTCGAAGATTCATCAGTACCTTAAATATTGTAGCTCTGTCATTTCTTGCTTACATTCAGAACTCTTCTCAACATCATCAGCATTACTAACAATATAGTCAGCATAAAGTAATTTCCCACAACTTATATATATAGACACAAATCATCAAATTCTATCTCAACATTTTCAAAATCAAAAAGTATTGAAATTTTTAAGGAAGCTAACATAATCTACTTTGAAAAG
>VXBU01003966.1:14883-135421 GCA_013400315.1 Bombycilla garrulus
TTTGAAAAGTCAGCTCAATAAAAAAGCAGAAATAATTTTTAATATTCACATTTAAGTGCTGGCTACATAGTAATGTCTTGACTAAAATTTACTTCCTCATTTAAGCTGTGCCAACAATATATTTCTGATGGCTACAGTATCCAGGATATTCTTCGGTATTACTTTTCTTTGAAAGAATTTTTATCCATCTTCTTACGCTGTCAATCTTACAGAGCTTCCAAAACAAATGCTACTTAATTTGCTACTAAAATAATTCCTTACTAAATAACAATATATAAAATATCTTCTTCCTTAAAAGAACAACAAATTAAAGAATTGGAAACTTAAAGCAAATATAATTTTAAGGACAAGGAATCACCTCAAGGTAAGTAACTGTGATCTATAAAGGACTTTACAGTCTCTTACAGGCTGTTATTTCAAGGTATAGATTTTGATATGATGTAGAACTGCAATGATTCTTTCTAACATTTCCAGCTCTTAAAATATTCTCCCTTAACATCATACCTCTACAATTCTCTCTCTTGTAAGTATTCTAATACCATATAATCTCACAGTCAGACTTGCTGATTTAAAGAAACTGCAAACTCTGGAAAGAAAACAGTATAAAAGAAAAGGAGAGTGATCATGAGAGTCACTGAATAAAGCTAAAAAGACTGATTTCTTTACAGATCCAAGATTAAAAATACTGTTGGCTGTAAAAATACTAATGGCTGTTAGTACAATGATGGAAAACAAAATAAATAAAACATTTTCAACATTATTTTTGTTAACTGAACAAAAGAGTAATATGTAAAACGTACTGTTTTACTACAATATTCTGTGCTTGAGTCATAGAAAATTATGAATAATATTGACATTTAAGTCTTTGAAGATTTCACAGTCAGCAGTTTTTTAATGGTTCAGTTTGATTACATACAAAAACCTTGAAGTTCCACACAGTCCTATTTCATGTTTGATTTTTTTACAACCTTCCTAGATGACCTACAATTTCAACTGCATACAAGTCTGCAATCTACTATCAGTCTATTAGCTTCAAATACTGTGATTTATGAGCTTAATATATTGGAATTTAAAATGTAAAACGGTTTACAAAATCAGTTGAGAACCGCTCTCCAAGGAAAAAAAGTTGGGCCCAGACTATGCTTTAGAGAAGTTTATCACAGGTAGAATTTAAAACCGCAGTTTAAAAAAAGGGACAATAGCATTTTGATTTGTAAACCAAACACAGATTCATAAAAAGCATGCCAAATTTCACTTTCTAGAAACAACAACCAGTAAGAAATACACTTGGCAATCATTTTTCCCACTTCATATGAAAGACTATAATGGATACAAGCCAATGGCTGAGTATTGTTCCATAGAGGCTTACCTCAAGAAAATCTTTAGGTGCATAAACAGGCCGGAACAGACTTAGATCTGAAGTAAGATGTCAGCGACACTATGTTAAAACCAAAAGATCAAAAAAACATATGCCATATCTGTAACACAATCTAGCTATTTAAATAATAGATTGGAGCAAAGATCAAAATAACATCATCACAAATATCATGGCAAAAACCACCACATATTCTGTCATGATTATTCTACTGATAATTGCCTTATTTTTTGTAAACCCCAGATAAATGAAGAGGACAGTGTTCTTCAAGGTCCCTTCCATACCAAAACATTCTATGAAGTGAGCAGTGTCACAGGAAGGTTTTACTCAATCCTCCTAAGTGTTTAGACTGAATCAGACTTAGGAAAGATATGATTTTCAAAAATAGGGTATTTTTTAATGGTTTAGATTGTTGATTTACATGTACTGCTGTCAAACAAAAACTGGGGAGCAGTACTAAAATATCCATGAAAAGGTGGTAATGTGATACAAACCAGCACNCTCCCTTAACATCATACCTCTACAATTCTCTCTCTTGTAAGTATTCTAATACCATATAATCTCACAGTCAGACTTGCTGATTTAAAGAAACTGCAAACTCTGGAAAGAAAACAGTATAAAAGAAAAGGAGAGTGATCATGAGAGTCACTGAATAAAGCTAAAAAGACTGATTTCTTTACAGATCCAAGATTAAAAATACTGTTGGCTGTAAAAATACTAATGGCTGTTAGTACAATGATGGAAAACAAAATAAATAAAACATTTTCAACATTATTTTTGTTAACTGAACAAAAGAGTAATATGTAAAACGTACTGTTTTACTACAATATTCTGTGCTTGAGTCATAGAAAATTATGAATAATATTGACATTTAAGTCTTTGAAGATTTCACAGTCAGCAGTTTTTTAATGGTTCAGTTTGATTACATACAAAAACCTTGAAGTTCCACACAGTCCTATTTCATGTTTGATTTTTTTACAACCTTCCTAGATGACCTACAATTTCAACTGCATACAAGTCTGCAATCTACTATCAGTCTATTAGCTTCAAATACTGTGATTTATGAGCTTAATATATTGGAATTTAAAATGTAAAACGGTTTACAAAATCAGTTGAGAACCGCTCTCCAAGGAAAAAAAGTTGGGCCCAGACTATGCTTTAGAGAAGTTTATCACAGGTAGAATTTAAAACCGCAGTTTAAAAAAAGGGACAATAGCATTTTGATTTGTAAACCAAACACAGATTCATAAAAAGCATGCCAAATTTCACTTTCTAGAAACAACAACCAGTAAGAAATACACTTGGCAATCATTTTTCCCACTTCATATGAAAGACTATAATGGATACAAGCCAATGGCTGAGTATTGTTCCATAGAGGCTTACCTCAAGAAAATCTTTAGGTGCATAAACAGGCCGGAACAGACTTAGATCTGAAGTAAGATGTCAGTGACACTATGTTAAAACCAAAAGATCAAAAAAACATATGCCATATCTGTAACACAATCTAGCTATTTAAATAATAGATTGGAGCAAAGATCAAAATAACATCATCACAAATATCATGGCAAAAACCACCACATATTCTGTCATGATTATTCTACTGATAATTGCCTTATTTTTTGTAAACCCCAGATAAATGAAGAGGACAGTGTTCTTCAAGGTCCCTTCCATACCAAAACATTCTATGAAGTGAGCAGTGTCACAGGAAGGTTTTACTCAATCCTCCTAAGTGTTTAGACTGAATCAGACTTAGGAAAGATATGATTTTCAAAAATAGGGTATTTTTTAATGGTTTAGATTGTTGATTTACATGTACTGCTGTCAAACAAAAACTGGGGAGCAGTACTAAAATATCCATGAAAAGGTGGTAATGTGATACAAACCAGCACCTCTGCAAAATCCTTTTTAAGGAACTTGGCTATGAACTAACAAGAGAGTTAGCCTTGCTCTCCCAAGGTATGATAGCACTGATTACTCTGTCCAAGAGTTATTTTATCTTTTGTCAAGAATACATCTGAGCTCAATTATCCATAGTTCTTAACATTTTTTGTTAGCCTGAGTTTAAAATAAGAGGAGCTGTGTCCTAGTTGAATAAATCTCTAAAGCACTGGAATATGGAGTATTAAATAACCTCTCAGTAACGATTCAATGTTAGTACAATAACTTGAAACAAAATAACAATGAAATAAATATTTATTAATGCATCATGACACATTACCAATGAAAGAAATATCAAAATCAATTTGCCTTGAAGAAATTAGATTAACCTTTGATTGGTAAGTACGATGTGCATGCTGCCTTTCTATGTACAAAAATGTAATGCATGTAAATTTAGTTGACCTTACCTGGCTCATCAGTTCCCATTTCATTCCATTTATTAAGCAGTTCTTTTTGTTCATTTAGAGGCCTCTGAAAGGCACAAAAAAGTGTATCTTCTTTTTTTAACAGAATTAATAAAAACATGCCTATTTCAAATATGTATTCATTTCAACAATACATTAATGCAGTGTTCTACAAAATAGCAATACAAACTTATTTGCTTACAAATTATCCCTACCCTGAAGGTACATTACACTGCAGAAAGCCCATTTCCTGGAAGGAAAGAAACTCATTAAACAGTTTCAAGTGATTAGCAATGAATTTAGGATATTTAGTATTCAATTCCGTGTTACTGAGGATTTACTGCCCATTCCATAGAGCTATCAAATTCCTGTCCCTGGCAGTCATGAAAACCAAATACAGCTGCATCCTTTAGCTCCTGATGAACCACAGAGGTTCTGCCACCTATCACAGAGGTGTAACAGGAAAAGGAACAAAACATTCCAACGCTCCTCCCTAATTCCATGACCTTTAAAATTAAAGCCTCTATACTATTAAAAAAAAAAACAAAAACAAAAAAACCAGGCCAGAATGAATGACAAACAAAATCAGCAATATACCGGTATCTCTCTCTCCTCATGTACCAGTTCAACTACAGCATTCTCTGCACACAAAGCACATCTGTATCGGACACCAGCTGCAGAAGCTGAGTTTATACAGCACACAAAATACTCTGTTAAGGCAATGAACACAATAATTAGCTTTCCAACATGCTGCTCCCTCAAGAGGATAATTACTATAACAGCAAAGAGGAAAATCTACTTAGAGCCTTCATCTTCTCCCAAGCTGAGCTGATGCATTCATTGCCACCATCTCTGAAAATTACTCTGCATTAAAATTATTTAGATACTGAACCTGCAGCTCTTGATAACCATGTCTAAAATGAAGATAACATTACAAGTGTGCAAGACAAGGCTTAATTTCAGAGAAAATGCCAGTTTGAAAACAGAAAATTAACAATACATTACCTTCTGTGCTAGTGGGATATTGAGTTCTGTGCACATGCTGTTCAGACTTTTCAGAATTCGCTTCTCCCAGCTTCCCTAAAATACACACAAAAGATAAATTATAAGGAATTCCTTTTTTCCTGAAAATTGAATTTACTATGTAATAACAAGCAGTTTTTCGAAGTCATATACATATAAAAGGATAGCAAGAGTCACTGACTGACAGCTGCAAACATATGAAGGGAATATTTACATGCTTCTTTACATGGAAACAATAGATCAAATGGATTTCATTCTTTACAACACAAAAAAGAACCAGAAAATTTGGTTGCTCATACTTCAGACCTTTAAAAAAGCATGTATTTCAGAATTACAGATTTTTATATATGCTTAATGATTAAGCCTCTTTATAAATCAACATTTAACAATTTTTCTTATAAGTGGTCAATCAAATGTGCATAGCAAATACCTTCTCCACTTAAGGGCCTGAAGAGACTGGCAGTCTTTCTCCACAAAAACTATCTTGGATGTTGTCAGAAATTAGGGAAAGTTAGAAATCTGGTATTCTGTAATGCTTAAAAAAATAGTTCTGCTAATGCAGTGCTCAGGAAATAGTAGTCTAATCAGAGAAAACCAGAAGTAGACAAAACCTCAGTGGCCAGTGGACAGCTTAAAAAGCAACCAGATTCTTCTGACAATTGCATTATGCTTCAATAGTGCCCACTCCATGGCTAACTCCTCTGAAGTTAATGCCAATTAGTATTGACTTCCTTGTCAATGGACTCAGTACTTTGCTTCCGTGATTACAGCACCACTGGTGGGTTTTATACTTAATTTAGTTTTCTGTGGATGACAAGCCAGACCTTGATCACGTGAATGCAAAGACTCCACTTAATTTCATTTAGTTCTATTTATTACTTGCAATTTGCTCTGGACACAAATTTTACAACAGTTAGTTGCTGTTTAACCAGCTCCTCAAAGTTCTGTCCAAAAGAGGTTGCAGTTTATTAGACAGGAAGCAAATAAAGGGAAGGGCAGATGTCCCATTGTTCGGTTAAAAAAAAATTAAAATCTTGTCTATAATTGTTTCATTTTAGCTTTCATTTACAAGCTTTTTCTCATCAAAAAACCAGCTGTATTTCACCAGAATTTTTTTCCTCACAATCAGGTCATCACTTCACTTTCTTTTGCATAAACAAAACAGATCTGAGTTTCAACTACAAGGAGTGTTTCCCAAACTGCATACTTTTTATCACACTCTGTAAAATATTTTTCTTCAACTGTATTATCATATTTAAATTACTTTCAAATGCTGCACTTACACAACATCATGCTACAAACTGGTTCATCTTTCACGAAGTGGTAGCATCAAGAATTTACTATTTTGCTAAGAAGTGAGGTTATGTTGCTAGAGAAATAAGAAGTGAGAAAGCATGAAGATTACTAGGCTATATAGGATAAGAAAGCAGAAATAGAGAATACACAGGTTGTAGTAGCAAAAAACAAAGTTAAAGGTACAGTCTTTCTTGGTAAAAAGCACGGTCTAGATCAGACGGCCCAGCCTCCTGTCCAGCCAAATCTTAAGTGTCCAACGGTGTCTCCCTGAGGAGATTATTCCAATGGCTGGTTCTTCCCTATGCAAAAAATTTTCCTCTTCTGTCCAATCAGAATCTCCCAAGAGTAACTTGTACCCATTACTTCTCATCTTTTCCACATGATTCTTTGTAAGAAGGAGTCTCCATTTACAAGTACCCTAAGCCTCCATTTCTCAAGGCTGAACAGCTCTCTCAGCCTTTCCTCACATGTCAGGCTTCCCAGTTCTTTGAACATCTCTGTGACATAATGCAGCTTTCGAGACCCAGTAAAAGATATTCAAATAAATGCAAAAAAGACAAAACCAAAGTGAGGGTTATACAGCCTCTCCAAGCAAGACACTGTGCCATCTCTCCAGGACAGTAGTTACCTGACATGAGCAGAAACAAAATGCACTGTTCTTGACTAAAATAAAGGCAGAGCTCATGAAGCCATTTTATTGATGGGAACAGTACATTTAACAAGATGATTCCTCTAGTCTTACGAAGAAATTCAACACTAAGAAAACACACTATTAGGATATTGCTATGGTTAAAATTATTCAGTAAAATAGCTGAAAATGAGGAAGGTAGTACTGCAATTTGGAAACAATTTCATAGCATCACAGAATGGTTTCCAACACCTGAAGAGCCTCCTGAAGTGGGGGGAGAAGGATTATTAAAAAGGGCATGTAATGATAGGACAAGGGGGAATTGATTTAAACTGGAAGGGTAGGTTTAGATGAGATATCAGGAAGACATTCTTTACTTTGAGGGTGATGAGATAATGAACAGGTTGCCCAGAGAAGCTGTGCAGGACTCATGCCTGAAACTGTTCAAGAGCTGGATGGGGCTCTGAGCAACCTGATATAGTGGGAGGCATCCTTGCAAGGGAAAGTTGAAACCAGATCTTTAAGGTCCCTTCCAATGCCAACCATTCCACCATCCTATAACTTGCAGCATTACTACTCATTGCCATTAATATTCTGTTCTTCACTAGAAGCCTGGTTTTTTTTTTGAGGTAGGGAAAGGAAGTAATATAAAAAAAATTTCAATCTTCCATCTATGAGAAAACAGAACCAATGTGAGGAGAAAAAGGGTTAATTATGAACATTTTAATACCAATTCTAGAAAAAAAGTATTATTATAGTTTTATTCACTGATTCTAAGTAATTCCAGTAACTATCAGAGATGGTTTTCTGGAAGTAGTACCCATATTTCCAGAATTCAGAAGTAGAGAAAATATAATTAAGATAGAAAAGGATAAAGAAATTGTCAACAAACTTGTAATAATGAAAACAGCATCTTAAATTATGACTGTATCTAATAAAAATAGATTATGACAAGTATTACTTATATGGACAGCATTTTTCTATGGGGAACAATTTTGATGATAGAACCAAAAATATTTTTTCCAACTGCTATGATGCTAAATGAAAATAAAGTAAAAATAAAATAAATCTACCTACAAATAAAAAAAAAAACCCAGTCTTTACTGTCAAAACTTTAATTAGATTTTCAATACCTATGGAAGTAAATTATTAAATTTTCACTTTTATTTCTCTACCAAAAGGTATTATCAACCCGTACATTTGTATTTTAGCTATTTCCAAATATTTTAATCAAACAAAATCACTGAAACACTGAGTTTGTAAGCTTTTTTTATTGTTTATTCATCTTTAATCAAAAAGAGTAACAAAACAAAACCTAGCTGTGATTCAATTGCTCTGATGATGCTTGTTTTCTTACAGGGCCATTATTTACAGTGATAAATGTGTGTCATCTTGAAAATCAAACACTCACGTGCATATCAGTGGTTTTAGAAAAGATAAAGTTAGTTCTCTAACTGTGCGTTTATTACTATCTCACATCTACCATAATTTACCAGGATTTCTCTACGGAAAGGATTCATAAGTGTTTATCAAAGAACTGTATTTCAAGAGAGAATTTGAAAGAGCATCTATTGGTTTGACTGGGATAGAGTTAACTTGTTGTGGTAGACTACATTTGATGTTTACACTGGGTTTTTTGGTTACACTGAATTTATATGATGTTTGCACTAAGGTTTCTAATTGTATTTTTCCCCACACTATATCTGGTGGTGGGTCCCATTCCCCCCTTACCCCTGGATGTAGTCTCTCTCCTCTGTCCCAATTGGCCAGTGGTCCCTCTTCCCAGTGTCCCCCTGTTTCCTGGGGCGATAAAACTTCCCGAGACAAGTGACTCACCCTCTCTTCTCTCTGCTCCTGGGCAGAAGACTGCTCCCTCCCTTCCCCCATGCTCTGCCTAGGGATAAAGTTTTGGATTAAACCAGAATTCTGCAGAAAGATTTGACCGTCCTTCTTCTTCCTCGTCCTTGTAGCGATTCTCCCAAGTCAAAGGCTTGCTAAATTAGCCTTCGGGGTTAAGAGATCAGCTACATTAACCTTCTTCGTAGTAGTTGGTATGGTGCTTTCTTTTGGATTTGTGACCAAAAGAGTGTTGATAACACACCAGTGTTTCAGCTACTGCTGAGAAGTACATACATAGCTTTAAGGTCTTCCCTAATGCTTCCCCAATGGCAAGGAGGCTGGGAGTGCACAAGAAATTGGGAGGAGACAGAGCTAGGACAGCTGACCCCTAGTGAACAATGGGATATTGCAGACCATACAACCTCATGTTCCAAATAAAGAAGCTGGGACAAAAGTTATCTGATGACAGAAAGTAAGGAATGTACGCTTATTTTGCTTTCTTGACATGCATAGCTTTTGCTTTGCCAATTGAACGGTCTTTGTAACATGATTTCTCACTTTTGCCCTTTTGATTCTCTCCTGTTTTTCTGGGGTAAAATGAGTGAGTGCCTAAGCTTCCTACCAGGGTTAACCCACCCAGAGGACATGGATAACTAATATTCTCTGAAATAAAACCAAATTTTGAAACTAGCAAAGACAGGACTTCCCCTGCTCATTTTTAAACTACTGGGATAACAGGCCTTTCTACATACAGCTAAAAACACTGCAAGTATTACATACACTTTTGTAAAATAATAACCCATGAAACTGGTACAGACAAACATGCATATAGATATAACTCTTTAGTTTTTACATTATTAACCTAATAAGAGTGATTCTTTTCAGGCAGCAAATTGTGGCATTACATGTCACACCACATAAGAAAAATTTATTAAAGCAATCTTTAGCCTCAAATCCTAAAGACTGAAATCCAGGACAGAGAGATAAGACTCAGGAGAATAAACACAACATGATTGTAGAAGTAACACAATTTGTTGAGTATTTTGTAGAAGAATACTGCAATGTATTTCTAGGCACAGCAGAGTTAAATCTACTTATATCCCTACCTCAGATGTTTTAGTTAGATCATATTCTTGAAGCTTGTTAATTTTTTTTACATTTTTATGTGGAATTTTGTTGCTCCCAGATTCCAAGCAACACAATTATGACTCCAATAATTCAGGCTTGTGCGTCAAGGAAAAGAGTTTATTATTCTTCTTCTACTTCTACTACTACTTCTACCGAAAGAAAGAGCTGTGCTCTTTTATAGAACAGATCATTAGGTACAATTGTATGGGTCAAGTAAAGACAAACAGGGGACTGATTGGTAAAAGAAAGGAAACAATCCTCTGAAAGTGAAACATCACGTAGCTCACATAGAGCTGAACACAAACCACAGGTGCATATCTCTGTTTTCATTCCTGACATTCTGCTCTCCCAGAATAGCATGAGAGCTGATTTCTTCTCCTGAGCCCTCTGCAACTTCCCAGGCCGGGCCTGGGAAGAATTGAAGGTTTCTCAGGCTCTGTCACGCTGTGTACGACCACAGATTTTATTTTTTTTTTTTTTTTGTTTATTTCAAATGGCATATATTGGCAAAAACATAAAACAAACAAAACAAAATATTTTTTTCCTGACACCAAAAATCCTCAATCTTTACAGTCCAGATTCTCTTATTCTCCTTCAATATGCCTTAAGCTCCTTAGCTCTGTGTTTTTCAACTTCCTTTCACATTTCTAATACTAATTATATCTCTTCTTTCTGAAGATCTTGTTATGTCTGCAGCCTGTTATCTTTCATTACAAAACTGCCTGTGTCCCTTCCAAAAATTTTTTCTTCTCAATGAAACCAAATTCTCTTCTTTGACATATTCACATCATCTGTATTCTACATTTTTCACCCTACCTGCCACTATATCCTGCTTCTTTCATTGCTGGAGAATTACTTGAGCATTTTCTGTATTTATGTAAAATGTCACATATACAATATTACTAATAACTTTGAGGCAATTACAAATCTATGCTTTTCCTAAGGTATAAAACCTAGGAATAAAATAACATTCTGCAGAGTAAATCTCAAAAAGTCTAATTAAAGCTCTGATATGAATGATAAAATTGATAACCACCAACCTGTGCTTTCCTCATATAGGCTAAAGGTTCTTTAATATGTTCAGGCGGTGCTGCAGGATGACAGGGCAAAGGAAACCTTAAGAAGAAAATATCATAAACTTTAAATAGTCTGATGTTTTATTTTGCTTAATTAATACTGTATTTGTAAACCTAAATATAACTTCTTTCATGAGAGCACTAGCAAAACCACAAGTGTATGCTGATCAAAATTGAGTATTACTTTTAGAAGTATTTTTTCCTCATCCATTCTATGGATACAAATAAGTTAATAATATGCAAGAATTGGTAACATTTCAACATGAGTTTTTCTTTTACTAAAAATAATACTCCCTTATAAAGTCACATATTTATAAATAAAATAAAATAATTACATTAACAAATCAGGTATTTTAAAAATGTATTCTCTTCATGTTGTCTTTATGATTCCCAGGTACTTTCCCTTTCCAAGTCATCACATTTTTTCAAAAGACAATTTTTTTTAGGGTCTCCTTTTAAAATTCAATAGCAAATAGGTACATGTCAAAACTACTTAGAAGTCTGAAGTGTTGACTTAAGCAAAGTTGAATATCCACTCATAAACTTCATTACGACTAAATATAAAAGCTGGAACAAAAACTAAAAACCAAACCAAAACACTGATTTCTCTTTCAGTTGAGCAGGTTATTTCCAATGAGTTTTTGCCAAAGATTTCATCCAGCTTAATTTTAAGTGTCTCAAATGTCTTTCAGGAAACATAATTTACACATAGCTGCTCTAATAGTCAGCTTGAATTTTCATTTGTTTGAATGCAAACAGTTCCTACCATATGCTTTTGGGAAATAACCCCCAAATTTCTTCCCATTTTTAACTGATAAGGTCATTCTTGTACTTGCTGCAAATTTGTCATGGACTATTCTGTCCCAGAGTGTAAAACAGAATCAATAACAACAGATCTCAGAAATGCTGTTCCTTGGCTTTTCCACAATGCTCATGAAATCATGGTGTTCAGAGTTAATTTCAATTTTCAAGGGCTAATTTTGTTATTTTGATGTTTATTTCCGTGCATTAGCCCTAGAGACAGGTAAATATTTTCCCTGGAAAGATATGATGAAGATGAATCCTTACTAACAGATAGAAGCATTTTGCTGAATTAAGTGCCTCATACTACTAAATATACATTGTGCTAAACTGGTAACTCTAACAAGCTTATTTAAATTAGCACAAATAGATTTGCATGCACATTTCTTATTTTATGGTTGCATTTATGGCTACATCTGTTATGAAATTCACCTTTTCACTATGCCAGAATGTAAAGAAAAATTATGCTTCCCAGAAGTCTAATCCGAAGTTTGCTGAACAATAACAAAAATGAAACTTGACAGATTTTACTGTTTATAACCATATCCCAAGCATGATTAGCAATGACCTGGGAAGCCTAGAGATCCAATAACTTAAAGATTTAAAAAATAATTAATACAACAAATATGTGCAATGCCATGACAAATACCTCAATTAAAACTCATTTGCAGCAACTACCTCATTTCCATAAGGATTATATTATGACCCTTGGTACCTCCAGAAGTAAAGCAAAAGGAAAATGCTAAAGTAACCACAAAATGTGGTTATATTTATCTCAATTATTCCTTAAAATGCACTTGAGGCCAATATTTTCACTAGGATGAAAAAGAAATAATGGCACTTTAAAAACAGAAAGTAAGTAGGTACCCTTGCTATGACAGTTATTGCAGATTATAGTAACACACCATACACCTCTATAAACAAACGGATCAAAAGTAAATCATGTGATAAGAACTCATTAAGTGAAAATACAAAATAAACTCACACATTGAGTTCACTATAAACAGCATTCTGAAGCTTCCTTTCCCAACCTGTTAAAATAAAAAACCAGAAGGCAACTTTAGGAATTAATACTAATGAAACATCAATCAGAGGCTGCTTTGCAGTCACTGGAGTTTTAGTCTGGTCTCAGTTCATGTCTACCTACCAGAAAGACAGGAAGAAACAAGGAAACCTTAATCTAATCAAGACCGGAAAATCTGCAAGTTGAAACCTCTATAGAGACCAAATATTCTTTATTTCCATCTGCTGTTCAAATAACTACAATACAGTTTTGGTTAGAAAAATTACATTCTTTTTTTTTTCAAAGTCATCATTTTATTAAACCAACAATTATTATTAATAGACACGGTGCTCCTGATGATTATAAATTTTAGATCATTTATCATAAAATCTTCACATTACAGTAACAAAGCCTACAACTTTCAATGCAAATTGTAAATTTAACTAAAGGTAAAACTTTCAAGAGTATCTCCATGGAAGTTAATTTCCATTTTCAGAAGTGACTGAACTCTTGTTTCACTCAGAACTTTCAAAAAAATCACCACTATCTTATAAAATGAAAAAAGTATTTTGTATATGTTTTTCAAAAGGCAGATGGAATCCAACAATGCTGCAGTCACAGAGCCTGCTGCTAGGCCTCCTTGGAGAAATGCCTAGTCATGGACTAGGCTCTGCTTCCCGCCTAAGACCCTCTCTTATCTCTCTGTAATACTATTGGCTACATTCCAGATGTCCTAAGACTATAGGTTATTTCACCCTGACCCTAAACAACTGGCTAGTTTCCCAATCCTAACTAACCCTATAAAAACCCCTACTTCTGCCCAGTTCAGCAGAAGACGCCGTCACTGGACACCCCTTCACGGAACCTGCATTAAACCATTCTGTGGAACCTCTACACGGCCTTCTCGTCTCTTCTTCCCTGAGCTAGCCTTGGCAAATCCTAGCAGGCTAACAGCTGAAATCACTGAGAGCTGAACCACCTGACCACTTCAGGCTGAGCTTGCTAGGATTGCCTGGTAGCTGGGAGCCTGCTGGAGATCTCCAGGACAAGAGCAGTCCCTCCCGGGACCTCACTATCCAGAACCTCTGCAGCAGCACGGGGTCTGACACCCTGGACCCAGCCTGCATTACAACAACACTTCCCCTTTTAAATTCTCTCTCTGATTTAACAATCTGGAATCACTGAATGTCTGCTTCTGGCTATTGTCAGTGACAAGACACCAAGCTCCACAAACTACTGTTTTCATCACTTATATCACATATGTTCTTACATACATCTATCCCATTCACAAACATATTAATGAAGTATTACAAACCTGATGTCTTCAGAAAATCCTTAATATCCTCTTTTAGTGATTCCAGTTTAATTTCTGGTTTGTGTAGGCTAACCTAATATGAAAAATAAATAAATAAATAAGCATCAAGAATTAAAGAGAAATTATTCAAGTTAAGAAGTAATTAATGAACATGCTTAACGTCACATACAAAGCAAACTCTTTCCTTGAGCAATGGCTATAGCAGTCAAAAACATCAGTTAACTTTTTTCTCACTCAACGTCTTTGCCTTTTTCATCAATGCTAAAAGGTGTATGTGGGGAAGGAGAAAGAAAGAAGTAGAATATACAATGAACGTATATAAACATATGTTTCATAATCTGAGCAAACACCCCGCATATTTAGCCCAAATCCTAGACTATACACATTAAGGAATTGATCATAAGGTACACATGGAAAAAACTAGAAGCCAGTCATTGTATTTCACCTGAAAGAATAAAACTGAAAACATTCCATAATTTTTCACTTAACCTCCCACAGTTCACCTCTTCAAGGTAAGAAATGCCATTTTCAAACCAAAAAAAACGACTGTGCACCGAACATTCCCCACTGCAGCTCTGAGTACTTAGTATATACGACCTCTTGCAATGAAATGCACTCACACTAACCAGCAGTGACCAGCTTTACAGCCACACCACGACACAACCACACAGATGGTACTGCACATCTTTCAGCAACAGCAGGACCAGCTGCTACAGCATCTCCTTCTTCTACTCCTAGACCAAGAGGAGAAAACGAATACATCACAAAGGTCCAAAAGGACAACAAGCAGAAATTCAGAAGTTTCTGTGAAGTGCCTTCTAATACATATTTTCCTAAGCACAGTACACAGCAATAGCTGAGTAACATCAGATAATAAAGCTAAAGGTTTAGGAAAAGAATAACAATGCTGCATGCTAACTTGAAAATAACACCAGAAGATCTGTGTGTCCACAACCATGACAGCTCCAGGCATATGTCAGAAGCATATGGCCATATCATCTATATAGAAATGTGAGACATCTCTCATCAAAAGCTACTTAACAATATGCTGTAGGTGTTTCAACTACATATTCTATTACAGCAAGCTTTCCTGTTGCAATAGAAGTCTAATAATTATTTAATTTAAATAATCTTTCACCACCTTGTGAAATTTGCTAGCCCTAGCAGCACTTCTGACAGCAGCATGCCTTAAGTCCACAACACACAACTAAAACTCCAAAATCCTGTAATTATCCTCACAGTTTATACATAAAAAAGGGTGTTTCTGCACGGGAAAAGTTGATCTAGGTGAACTCACAAAGCAGAATTTTAAGGAAACCTTTATGTTTTCCCCAGAGGAATGGGCAATAATGGAGAGAATGACAGCACCAGCATTTCTGTCCTTATTTCAAGTCCCCTTGCCAAAGGAAGGCATTTATATTTGGTTTACTGATTGCAATAACAAAGAGACTGTAAGCATGCTTCTGAGAAAGAAAGGTCATCATAAGCAGAGAACAGAAGGTATGGTGAGTTGCATAACTCTCATGTAAAATGACAAACACCTATTACATTCAGCACAATGGTAAAAGTTGGTAAAGGATCATAGCTAATATTGGGAAAGAAAGATTTTTAGGTGAGTTCTTGGGCAGCTCACAAAATACCCTTTTGAGCAAAATTCTCAAGGAGTATTTTATGAAGAATTCCTTCTGAAGCTACTTTGATGGAAAGACCTATGTCCTTTTTGGACATCCGTCAGGTTGAGGGTTTTCTCTGCTGCAAGGCAGTGGTTGTGTGTGTCTCCCGCAGAAATGTTAAATAAAGTAACACACATCAAGCAGGGCACATTTTGCCACACTGCTCTTCAGAAGTTTTTGTGGACCCTTTTGTAAATGTTCAGCTTTGTCTTTGAGTTAAACATGGCTAATTCTAATCTCAAGGTATTTACCTGGCAGGCCTGACACACTTTTTAGATATGCAAAAAAAAAAAAAATATCCCCTCACAAATACAACTCTTTGACAATAAATCACACAAAAAAAAGAAAGCTCCTGTACAATCTGCTGTAAAACAGGTTAATTATCTTGACACTGAAAACAGTAAAAGAAATGATGGAAGTACAATCAGAACAGTATTCTAATTCTCTGCTGTTCACACACCTGTGAGCTCCTGGCTTATTAAGGAATATAACACTCCTACTGACAACAACTGTGGGGGTTTTTTTAGATTCCTGGAAATTCTGGAAATTGATACAGCATATGACATTAGAAGGTGTTTAGGAGTTCAGTTCACAGATTACTTCCCATTTTCCTTGACAGGCCAAAAGAACAGAGGTCTCTCTTGTAAACTGCTGCTCCCAACAAAGCCTGCTGCCCAGCTGCATAACATGAAAATCCAGTGACTCTCCTGTATGCAGCAGAAAGGCACCCAAAAAGGAAACAAGACAGCATGCTGGGGAAAATTTTCTCCAAGGATTACACTAGTGCATCAACCTGCACTGGTTCCCTTCGCCTCTTCATGCCCAGGTATTCAGTCAAGTATTATTTCATTAATTCTAGCCCTGCTGCAGCCAATATTCTTAGGCTAATCTTTAATTTATCAAAACCTTTCCTGCATCCTTTTTCTATTCTTCACTCTCAGCTCTACAGTGAAAATTCCCCCACAAATTATGGAGGGACTTTTGTCTCCACTTTCACCAATTCAGGGTTCACTTGCAAATGCCGCCTCCCACTTACACTCTCCCTTTTATTTACTTGTGTACTACAATCAACACATTCCTAAGTGCTAAGCAGAACAAGAGGAACTCAATGCCCACTGGATTGCTGATCAGTTTTCAAATCAGAAATTAGATACTTGAGAATGTGGCAAACAGTTCAGCTGGCAGCTGCAGCCAGCTCTAACACAGAGCACACTCAAGCTCTGTATAACATAACAAGGGAAAATACTCATTTTGGTAAGTGAAAGGAACTCTCCTCAAAACTGCTTTGTTGTAACTTTAACAGTACGGTACACCTCTGGAATTTATACAGGTGTTTATGGGAGCTAAATTGAGGAATCAAGAGGACTTCAGCAGAACTGAAGTTCCAATATTACTAGTCCAGGTCTCGCACATAATCCTATTTTTCCTTTGGATTAACTGATCCAACTTATTTATGTGTTGTACCATGTTGGAAAACACATTTAGGTATTTGTATTTTAGGTAGGGTTGGTTTGTTTTAAACTGCTTGGTATAAGATACTGACTAAGTCTCAGCTGCATTTTCATTCCCTGTGACTTTTTGGTAGCATGAAAAATATGCTGACAAATTTTATTTATATAAAGAAGCGTTACTATAACTTTACACAGATAAAAATGCCTGCCTAAGATTTACTGGGACAAAACCCCACACTGATGAGATTCATATTCATGAACTGAATTAATTCCCTGCATGATCAAAACACAACAAATACCCAGGTAGAACTACCAATTTCAATACATACATCTTGATGAAAGGGCATCTTACTTCTATAAGAAAAATATTATCTGTTACTATAAGGAGACTACCACAAGCAGGGTAATAGAGAGTGAGCAATATAGGGGAACAATCCATGAAGGCAAAGGGCAACAGCTAGAACAGGGGAAAAGTCAAATATTCAGAGGCTGAGTCAGGCCAATACCAAGCCCTGAAAGGGAATAGGGATGAAAGTCAAATATTTCAGCAAGAAATAACAAAATTATTTTTAATAAATGTTAATGCCTAACAGCTTTTCCCTGGAAAACCAGCATTGTGCATAATCTTATGGATAGGGCACTGAGGTCCAGGTGTGGGATCTCTCTGCTCCTCTGCAGTCTTGGTCAGCTTCTTGTGAATCAATGCACATCTGTCCCTCCCACATTCCTTCACAAAAGGAGCTATCATTACAGCATTTCTTGGCACTCCCCATTGTCTTCAACTGCACAGAACAGCAGGGTAGTTTGCGGACCTTTACAGTTTTGCCAAATTTGTTGGTGCCTAAGGTACCACAAGCAATCTTGTGCGTACGTCTTTGATTTTGGCAAGGTATCCTGCTGAGACCTGGGCAGGCACCATTGTAAGTGATACTCTAAATATACTCTCTGTTCCTGAACACCTAGATGGAAGAAAATCCAGACACTCAACAATGATGTAGCTGAAAGCAAGCAAAAGGATAGCACAACTGTAAAATAATAAAGCTGGTGGAAATAGTAAATTGATTCACAGAGGAACTGAACACAGAGATCAACCTATTTGCAAATCAGCATCTAAATTTGAAAGTGGCATTCAGTCATCATGACTGGAGCAGCACTGATCATGCAAGAGATGATCCATCAACTACAGCACTCAAAGAAATACAGGAAAATAACCAGAGGACCAGCAACATACTGCTAAGAGGAAGCTTGACAGAACAAAGTGTTCCAACATAAGTCCTGTGTTAAACTATTTCTTCTCTCAACAAGAATAAACACTGCAGAGAAGTGATCCAACTACAGTAAAATGTGGAATCACATTAGGTGAACACATTTTTTTATCCTGCCGCCAATAGTTCTGCAAATAACTTTACACAATCCTAATATTTTTACAGGCTATCCGCCATAATTTCTCTTCAAAGCCTTTTTTGTTTAGATAAACATGTACTCTCTCAAAGCATTTATTACTGTTCAGTATGGTTTTGCATAAGTGCACAATGTTTTTGGTTTTATTGCTATTATTTCCCAAATTACAATAAAACACAATCCCCAAATATAATCCATCTTAGAAGAAGTAAATTCAATGAAAGCTAATAAATATTCACTTTTCCTTATGTACTTCATTCTACCATAACTGGACTTTATCAGGACCAAGCTGACTTGGTAAAAACCACTTCAAGCAGAACCACAACAATTTCAACATAAACACTCACTAAAAACTTAAAAATCTGCAACTTTAAGGGAGAGATTTTAGTTTTGGTTATACATTTCTATAACAGAAAGAAGAATCATTCTGAGCCTAACTAAACAAGTTTCAGTAAGTGTGAAATCCTGATTACACTGACAACTTTCCAACCCTTCTACATTTCTACATGAACTACACTAAGGGAAAAAGTATTGTGACTTTCTTACACAAGTAAAAATAATGTAGCAGATACAGAGAGCTTCAGTCTCATATGGGAGTAAACAGCTTCAAATGTCATGCTGTGCTAAAAGATATAAAGATATTTTACTGTTGTAATTTTAATGTTTAATTAATTTTCTAGGTTTTGAATATAAAATTAATGCTGAAAATATACACACACAAGGCAAAATATAAAATCCACATTACTAAAAAAGTACTACTCTGCCAATCAAGCTTGCATTGCTTCTGAACTCCCTCATCTGATCAACGTATATTCAACGGCATTCAATTTAAAATTTACCGTAATGCATATATGACTGTTGAACCACTTGAAACAAAGGTACAAGCTCTGTCAGCAGTGATCGTAAGTCCTTTGCCAAATACAATGCATGAAAATTAACCATTAATTATCTATGATGACTCATGAGCCTACATTTGTTTGCTAATTTTTATTAAATAAATGCTACATTGCACAGAAACATTCTCCTTCTTAATTTGATCTTTTATTTAAGTTTAGATTGGTATCAATTTCTTTTTTATTTTTTTAACTGGCAAAAAAGGTCATGAAAAAATATGCTGAGACATCTTGCAAACCATTCGCTCCACATAAATTATTTGAAGCTTATTTACCTACACTTTCTTTAGAAGCACAGTCAGGCACTACTCCAGCTCCATTCTTACTAGTGGTCCCAAAGCAAGTCCTCTCCTCCTTTGCCCCATCTGAAGTCTTGTAGGACACTTACCTCTCCCTTTGATCAATACTGTCATTAAACCCTTCTGGTTCTATCACTGGTCTGCCCAAAGAATGATGGCAGATTCCCCTCCTCTGGACAGTGTCGCTGGTCATGACATCTCCTCTCCACCCTCCTCTGTACCTTCAGGTACCTCCACCAATGCATTCTCACCCCCAAATTTGATTGCTCACGTCAGGCGGGATGGGGTCTCATGCCTTATTTTTATACTTACATTACCCTTTTTAGGCTGCTATAATGGCCCTTATCATGCTTTTTTACAAGTTCCCCTCAGGTTATGCCACACCAGACATACCTACAAGAAACATCTGAGAAACTTATGCAGGCAGTACCAGGGGGTCTCCTTGCACTGAGTCTTTCTTGTTCCATTTAAAACATAATTTAGAACTTTTATGTTTTATTTAGAACCTTTAATTTTATTGAGACCTCCTGTTTTACTAAAGTTCTTTAGGAATAAAAAAAATACTGAAGCTTTTGTTTGTTGGTTGGTTTTGTTGAGTTTTTCTTAAACTTTGTTATTTGCTCCTGATCACTAGAGATTCTGGGCAACTCTGAATGAGACTGATTTCTATTAGAGGTTTGCATGGGACAAAAATTAAGATTGATTAATCTTAACTGATTAATAAAGCCCAACTTCCTTCAAATATTATGAAAAAGAAAGTTTCTGAACTGCCTGTAAATGAAAATGTGCTAAGAAGATAGCACTTTTTTCATGTCTCTGAACAGTTCACTGACACAGATTTTTCCTAAAGCAGAATCTTAGCAAGATTTCGGATATTAATCTGTTTTAAAACTGCATTTTGTCCTTGAGATGTCCATGTCTTAGTTTTTCTAAACGCCTCTATTCTCTACCTTAAAAATATTTACAATTCAGAAAGGAAAGGGAAAAATTAAGATTAAAACCAAGCAAATTTGATTACAAACTTGCACAGTGAAGTTGTGCCCAGAAAATGAGGTCTCTCCTCTGCTACCCCACTAACGCCAGCAGCAATTCTACCTGTTGAAAAGTTACTACCTAATATTTTGGCTCTTTGTCACTGTTACTCTTTCCTTTCAAACACACTACAAATCATGTTCAGAAAAAATTCAAAAGCAAATGATAGGCACATTAGCACTCTTACCTGCATTAATCTCTCTTACCAATTGCAGTAATATAGCAAATTCAACCTACAGAAATCAACCTAACATTTATTTACTTATTCATTCATCACTTACAAGCATATGACACTACTTCTATTTCAATCCTTCGGATAAAAATGTGATTATCTTGGTATCCCCAGAGGTCAAGCTGTGACAGCAAATCATTTGATGCCCATGCAAAAGTTATTTCAAAGAGACTGTGTATCACAGTCCTTGACACTAGCTCAGGCTCCCAGTGACAGCCAAGCAAAGCACTGGTTTGATCAGTTCATAACCACGGGGCTATTCTATCACCTCTCACAAATAATGTCAGCATATTGTGTTTTCCCCAAAATTCTATTAACTCATCAATGAAACTGTTCATTCTGAGCCCTCCTTCCTAGAAAATAAAAGAAGAGATTAATTTAAAACATGGCTTTTCTAATAGCTACAATATTATTTGTGAGACATGTCCTCCCAAAACTTCAGGCAATATTGTAATGGACCTTACGATCCATTTTGCCTGTAATGTTTTCAGAGACAGTCAATATTTTTGAGGAACAAATATCAACAACATCATTTTCTACACCAAGAGATGAAGAATATTTGTGAAGTATAACTGCAGTATAAATATCCGAAACAAAAATAAGTTTCACTCTGATGCACTGACTTCCCAAAATACAGTGTGCATTTTCCAAAATAGTTCAAATTCCCCTAGAAAGGAATCACCCTTCAAAATTACAACTAGTGCAGACTGAGCATTGTTAACCAGCAGACAAAAACTCCATCACATCCTACCAATAAACTGGAATTCAGGTGTGATGCACAGCAACAGCTCAGATTTCATATTTCATAGTGCAACTCCAGCAATACCCCATGTAACGGGAGGAATATCAAGCATTAGCTTAATACATAGTGAAGGAAAATTCTGAAACTTTCAGAATTCTGTACAGCTGCTAGGAGGTGGACAGGAGACAAGCCACAGACGGAGGGACCCTTGCAACTGCATGGTACAGCAGTAACATGACTGCCCAAGCTTTATAAACAAATCTGATCTTCTGTACATGAAAGAACATAAATGTGTGCGAGGTCAATAAAAACCCCCTCCATCCAGAACACACAGATCCCTGACAAACACAGTGTACATTTGGCCCTACTAAACGACAATTTCCAAGAGATAATTCATTTGATTAAGAAATCCCATTGTTGATGTATCTTTAAACTTTCAGATCACTACACTAAACTATAGCTCTGATTTAGCTTTCTCTTATAAACCCTTCCAACACAACTCTAAGAATCAACTTGAATATGTGTTGCTCTCTTTCTTTTCTTACCCCTTAGCACCTCATATGACTAGGAGGGTCATGACCTACATAAATACTTTTTTTTCTTCTCCAAGGAATCTGTAAAACAGTACTCTGAAAACTTCAGACTACAAACACCACCATGGGAGAGCACTGCCCACGTCCTCCGTGTCCACCTGCTCTGTGGACAAAACGGCTCTGTGAAACAGCCACCCACCAGCAGCTTCTAAACACCCTACCAAGTCCTGAGGACACCAAGCTTCCTCCTGTCTCAAAAAACCCATGCAAAGTATCAAAGCCTGTGAAATCAGGCCCTGCCAAAGACAGGGATAAAAGAATGCACCTGGAAGGGAGTGCATTCAGGTTTGTTAGGAACAGGAATGGAGCTGTTAGAAGAGAGCTCTGTTCACCGCCTGTTTTGAGGACAACGTCTGACTCTCCACACTCACGTCAGCCTATTTAGGATATTCAATTTCCCAACATGTAGCAGAACGCAGATTCTAAACTCTTTCATAATCCCAGCACCCTTCAAGTCATGCACATTGACTTATTCAAATATTTAGAAAGCCATGTCAACAGAAGCAAGGCAGAAACACATTTATAAAAACATTTAGAGACCAAATCAGCAAATGTAAATACAAAACAAACAAAAGACAGGCAGTGATGTCACTTGCCATAAAAAGCTTCAGGGACATTCAAAGAGGAAAACATGTTTCATTTAAAAATGCAACAAAATTAACGGAGAGATAATGGACATGGCATCCTAAAAAATATAATAAAATGAAAATTAATTAATTAAAAATCCCCTGTATAATTTTAAGCAATGTTTAAAAAAAAACCCAAAACCAAAAGCACAAGATTTTATAAAACCCAAAATATTTCAGCAATGCACAATATTTGTTACAGCACCATGACTAGGTTACTATGGTCATGAAAACTGATGCAATTTTAATCTGAAACATCCTAAATTAAATTCAGCTGAAATACGAAAATCTGGCTTCAAGTGCAGATAAGTTATTAAATACATAAAAAAAAGGCAACTGTTTTCCCAGCTACTAACATTTACTTCCATGCGTGGTGTTTTTTTCATTTATTTTCACTTCCTTTCACCAAATCCTCATTTTCTCAGGGACACCAGGGGAGCGGGGGAGGGTGGGTGGAATTTGAAGCTCTCCAAATTAAAGATTAAAAAAGCAATTCGCTTCAGGACTTATATTTGAAGCAGTGAGATTCCAGACGGATAGTCTTCATATGCACTGCGAAATCCTCGGGTCCCAAGGGGAAAACAATAAACACGGCTCCATAAAGCAAACACACGGCTCTCCGGCCCCGCCGAGGAGGAAGAAGAATGGGAAAAGGAGGAAGAGAGGGAGGGGACGAGCGGCGCCGGGAGGCCCCGGAGACGCTGCCCACGAGGAGGCCACACGGGCCAGGAGCAACGGCCGGGAAAAAAGCGCCGGGGAGGGGCAGCGCGGAAGGGAGGCGTGCGTGGGGGCACAGCGGCAGCTCAGGGCTCACCCGGGCCTGTCGCTCCAGCTGCGAGTGGAGGCTGGAGCCCTGCAGCCGCTGCACGACCCTGGCGATAGTGAGGGACAGCCCGCGCTCCGGATCCAGCATCGCCGCCCCGCGCGGCCGAGCCGCCTTCGCCGCCGCACCGCCGGGTTACCCGGCAACGGCGGCGGCGCCACCCTGCGGCCGCATCCGGGCGGAAAGCAGCGCCGCACTGAAAGGTTCCCCCGCCGCCGCCGCCCCGCCCTGAAGGAGGAGGGAGCTCCCAGGAGCCGTAGGTGCTCCTGGTCGAAGGAACGACAAAAGTCAGAGGGTCCGGAAACAGTCATAAAGTTTTATTAGAAAACTACTGTAAATTGTTATGTACTGATCTCCTGTATAAGCACAGAAAGAAAGAAAGGAGGAGAAAGAGGTGACGAGGCCTGGTTCCAGCGCAGCCATTCAGCTGCTGGGGTACCCACGGTCCCGGGCGGGTACCTCTTTATGGACAGGTGTCTGCACCTCGAAGACACGTTTCTGTGTGCTTCTTGAGGGACACAAGTCGCCCTGTACTGATGCGCAGTTTTATTGCACTTTTGGATGTTTTACCTTGTGTGCTCAGCACGGTTGAGGCGGTAGTTCAGGATCGGTCCAGGGAGCCGACACTCCTCGTTTAAGCCGAGCAGGTGTGTGGCACTTTGTGCCCTTCCCTGCCTGATGTACACGCAAGGAACTTTCGTCTGCTTAGCCTCTCCGGGAAAATCTATTCCCATATGCATCACTAACAGAATCATATAATCAAATTTTTACCTGGTAAACTGATCTACTAAGTCAAAATACCCATTTTTAAAATTCCAGAAGGATTTAATAAATAAGCTAAGAGAGGAGATAACACGAGAAAGCTGATCGTTGACCTTTGAAGCATTAGGTCCTATTTTCAGCTCTGAGGATGTGAAACAAAGAATGTTTCAAAATTGTGAAACATAAGAAGTAACTTTTTCACTGTTGGGAGTGACAGATATGAGGAAATTATAGCTGTCATCAGTTACATCAATAGAAAAAACAACTGCATATAATAGGTATAAAAATGCACCTGAACTCATTTGTCTGTAACCAGTTTTGATTTATCTGTGAGCATTTCTGGATAAAATGAAGTTTAAAGAAGCATAGTAGCAGAAGATCAGAGATGAAGTTCTTCAATAAACTGAAAAAGTCACTTATGCTAATCAAAATACTGAGGAGAGGTTGCTTCTCCATTCATGGAGAGTATTAATCAAGCACCCCGTTGTCTACCAGTGCCTTGAATGTCTATTCTGATTTACATCAGGTTTTCCATCAGTTCTTTTCTTATATGCATGTATGATGTTAGCGACAACAGTGAGCAAATTTTTTTTCCTGTGTATTGAGAGAGTTTGTGATATTTTTGTCTACATTCCCAACTGAACAATCATACAAAGTGTAATAGCTTTCTGTGCTAGTTCATTAAAAAAGTCTGCAAAATGTTCCCATACAGAGAGTACCTCACCTCATTCTGGTTTGTTTGTTTTGGTTTGGTTTTTTTAATTGACGAAGATAATTTGTTTGTGTGGGAACCTCACCTGTTAAGGAAAGCACATGCAGAAAACTGGAGCACGACCATAAGCTCTGCAGGTCAATAGCTGAAGTCCAGAGTTTTACATTTCAGCTGCAAGTGTGAGAGAAAGCCCTCCCTCCTTGCCTGGCACAGTCCTCAGCAGCGTTTTCCTTTCCAGTTTGTGAGCAAACCTGTGGAGTGCCACAGGGATGGAAGTCTTACATTGTGTTTGTTGAGCGTGTTATTTGTCAGGGCTGCTTGATAGGTGAGGGCTTAGAGGCTGGGTACATTCCTTCTAGTAGCACAACAAGGTCTCTGGCTGCTTTCCATGTGATCTGCAAGCACCACATTTGGCCACATAGCAGGTCATGGAGTGGCACAGAAGCCACAACACCTTGCTGATTAGAAGTGTGTGTTCCCCTCCTACTGGGGAATATGGGGAAACCATACATGAAGTGAGTTTCATGTGCAATGCGTAAGACTTTGCAGGTCTGCAAAAGCCATCCTGATCACTATAGGTCAAGAAAACAGGACAAAGAACTAATGTCAGCTGTGGACAAGTAATTTCCTGCAGTTGACTGCCTCTGCTCCGAGGTTGTCTTTATAACCCTCTGCATATGCACATCTGTCAGTCTTCATTCCCTGGTTTTTTAAGCTGTTTCCAGTTTGGTTTCCTTCCACTGGGTTTCACTTTGATCAGTTACATCTCCAGTATGGGTAGGAAAACTTAGGTCTTATAAATGCCAATCCAAGCTTAAAAGTAGGGCAATATGAAGAGGTAATCTACAGAAATTTACCAGAGGCTGTTAATAGCTTCTTGTGTATCCCTAGTTAAGAAATCTCATGCTTAAGTGTGTGTTTCTTTTCTGTTTCCTTACAAGGAGTGTACTGCGTAGCAGCTTAAGAAATACAGGCTCATTATTATAAAATATCATTCAAATAACAGGCATTGGCAGAAATCCCAGCTAATGCCTATCCCCCTGGTATCATACAACTGGTTTAACTTGGTTCATGTGATAAGCTTTTGACCACGATGCCTTTTTCATCATGATTTACTTTTAAACTGCAAGTAAGCAACTGCAGTACAGTCAGCATAGAGTGGTTTTATGATGTCCAGTACCATATACCACAGATAGCTTGTTGGTTTTATCGGGAGGTGTGGTGTAGATGTCATAGTTTTTCTGGTTTGGGTTGTTGGTCTTTCCTTCTCAGTGTCTCAGTCTTACACCCTTGAACACCAATTATCTTCCCTTTGTATTCCTCCTCCATTTGCCATTTCAGTGCTCTACAGTGTTATACCTTAGTTTACTGTGTTTTGTGTCAAGTTACTTCACTTAACTGTACTTGATACTGGTATCCCAAGTGTCTTTTATTAAATCTGCCACAACAGGTCTGTAAAGCATTGAGAATTTGGAAATGGAAAGTAAAAATTACATAGTCAGTCAGCTTAGCTTTTCCATGTAATAGGGTAATATAAAACTAGGCTGTCTGCAGGTATGACCAAAAGAGGCAGTGGTGTTGTATGACAGATAATGGGTGAGGGAAGACAACAAAATTCCAGCAAGGTCAATAAAATCCCAACAGTCCCACTCACAAAATCCCAGCAGTCAACAAAATCCTAGTACTTCCAGTCAGCTGCTGGTAAGATAGTCTGCCTAAGCAATTCAGAACACGCATGCTGCCCTGATCTCACCTTCACCTTTCATTCTGTTGCTGTGAGAACTGCCAAGTCATGAAGTCTCCTCTTAGGGCTGCTGTCTCTGCTGGGGGAGCAGGGGTGTGGAGGAGCTGGAGTGGGAGCACTGCCCCCTGAGCTGAGGGTGGGTGCCTTCATGCACTCAGTGCTGGCAGTAAATAGAAACAAGGTGTACTGCAGAATAAGACTGAGCGTGCAGTCACTGGGACTTGCTGCAGTAGGTGAGCTGCATCCCTTTCCTTTGCACTCTGCATGCCAAGGGGGTTAATGCTATCCAGGGAGAGCTACATATTGCATTCAGCCTGATCATGTATCATAAATATTGTGTAGCTCTCTAAGTTATTCCCTTTTTTCTTTTGTTTGTGCTACAGGAGACTCTACAAGGAGTATGATAGTGTGGGCAAACCTCAGTGGCAGTCTGGGTCAGGTGTAAGGATGGCTGTGTCCCAAGTCAGCCAAGTGCCCCAGAGACCCACGTTTAGATGAAAAAAACAAAACCCAAAACCAAATCAAAACCACAAAACAACAACCCAACCCAACAACTTTCTATTTTCTGCCAAAACAAAAGGCTAAGACGTTAGAGGAAAAAACCCCAACAAACTCAAACAAAAGCCACACACATCCTCCCTTATGCACACAAACCCCAATTCTGCCTTTCTTCAGACAGGGTACTTTTATCCCCACTCAGATAAACTGGATTGTTTGTGTAGTTGGTTAGTGGCTTTTTCATCTAAAGAGCTACTCCTGCCCAAAACTTCCTTTCTTCTTTCTCCACCTGGAACCATTTTAATTTGTGATGGCTCAAAATCCATAACCCCAGTGTTCCATTTCAAGCCATTATCAGAACTTCACCTGTGAAGTAAAGTGTCGGGTTCCAATAGAGTTCTCATCCAAGCAGGTACTTTCAGAGAACATCATATTCAGTCTGTTATTCAGTGTGCTCACTCTTTATATTGGACAAATGTATATTAAGCTTTAATCTCTGTTATGGGCCAGTCCTGCAAAGCTCCTCTTTATAATATCCACTAGTTTCCTTGTACAGTCTGAATCATGATATATTGTTTGGAGCTGATAACAAGATGTATGATAAAAGAAGAAGAATCTGCCAATGACTCATCCTCCTGACTTTCAAACTTTATTCAAATTACCAAGAAGTGACAGTGTGTATTCTGACAAGTTTCAATACTTTCTTCAAAATAATCAGTTCCTGTTGAGTAATGAGATTTTTTTTCGGCCCAAATACCTCTGATGCAATATGAAGAATGTAGGAAGTTTAGATGACGTATCTTCACTTATCAGAGCAGAAGACGTCTCTTATTGCAGAATGTTGTTCATGAGAAATAATATATTTTCTCTAATATGTGGCTGAACTTGAGAGCTGGACTTTGACTACCAGTGATGTCAAGGATTATCATTATAGTTTTAGGAGTTTCATATTGCTTCAGTTCTTGATTTTAGGTAATTTCCTACCAAACCTTGGCTTTAGATAGTGTAAGCCTCCCTAGAGAGGACCATGTGTCTCGGGTCATAATATCTCTTAGGGGTACTTTTTTGTAGCAGCTCTGAGTCATAGAAGGAACTGTGAGTTATCAGATATGTAACAAAACTAACATGCACAAAGCCCCTGTTTCTTCTAGCGTTATTAGGTTTAGTCTATTTTTCATGTGTTCTATTATTAGTCAAGTGACATGGGGTTTAGCAGTAATATTCTGTATCTTCTAGTTGGTAAAATCCCATGCGTGCACTTGGCGTGCATTAAGATATAATTATGCCGATGCAGGATTTCTCTGACTTAAAGCAGGAATGGAGTCTTTCGATCTTGATACACACTGAAGAGAAATGCATGCTGAATCACAAATACAGTTGATTCATGGAGTAGTTTATGCACTTCACACATGACATATATATTTTTTTTCTTTAAATTGTATATTCACCTGAGAGCAAGTCTGTTGGGAAGTTTACACAACTGTTGTATTTACTCAAACCTTTTAAAAGATATGATTCAGCATTCATGAACCAGCATTTTCTCAGTTCACACATAGCAGCTTATTTTAGCTATTTCTTTTAAGGTTTTTTAAAAAATCTGACCAATTGGTCTGTAAAGGAAGAAATGCAGTAGAAAGAACTGTCTCTGTGGATTCTTAGCTAACAGCTCCATGTCAGGACTCAGGTCCTGTTTATCACAAGAAGTATGCTTTTTAAAATGGGAACAATCTGGTCTAGTGCATGGCATCCCTGCCCTTGGAGGCGGGGATTGGAACTTGTTGATCTTTAAGGTTTCTTCCAACCCAAGCCTTTTTATGATGCTATGAAAATATCTAAAAACATATGTGTGGTGATGTTTTACATCTACTTTTGAAAAATATCAAACCTTCTCATTCTCTGTTTATCTATTACACAATATTGAGCAACATTCCATTGAAACAGCTTCTTGATGCTATAAACTACTTACTGCGGTAGGAGAATTTCATTTTCTGCGGAAAATGTAATAAATGTCTTAAGGTATTCTGTTATACTTTTGTTCACGGCCTGGAATATATACAATTTACTACATAGTCATATCAGTGCGTGTTTCAAGTCTTCAACAACCAGCAGACTGCTTTGGATACATTATTTAGCGTCTAGATCATAGCTGCCTTTTCCTTAATCACTGAGAGATAGAACTATAAACTTCAGTGGCAGAACAAGGATCTCTTCTTGGGTACGTTTTATTCTTCTGATTAAGATTTGATGACAAAGTTGATTAATCCTTTCTCTTCTCTCTTTATTTTTTTTTCCATGTGAAGGATTATTCCATTGTTTATTTCCTTGTTTGATAAATTTTTAAATAGAAAATTCAAAAGTGAAGGATAAACCAAAAGGAACTAGAAACTCTTGAAGGGTTTTCGTAATGGTTATGTTTCAGCTACTGTGACTGTTCAAAGAAACAATCTAGTTTTGATCATGAAGAAGATGTAAGGATTTTTCACATATCCTTTACCTTGATTTCCGCTTTCTTAACTTGATGTCCACTTTGTTGGAAAGACAGCTGGAAGTGCAACAAAAAGGAAATGTTGAATGAGCAGAAGATAGCAAGCAAACCTCCATAAGTTCCTCATAGTTTTGTCTCCAGTGATGGTGCTTTCTTTCCCCTGGATGGACAATGCCATGTATCATCAAAAGGGAGCACTGGGCACTGATTAAATATGATCACCAACTATGCAACAGAATCTTCTCTGACACATCTCGAGCCATAGTGGAGGCCTAAAGAATCCTATGTTGAAATACTTTTAGTTGTTCAGTATTAATTCAAAAGAGATTATGTAAAACTCAGCCCTAATTTCTAAATTTTTACTATTTTTTCGGTTTATATACAGGAATACACTATTGCAGAAAATTATCTGAAACATTGATTACTAATACTGCCTGTTACAGGAATTGTTGTGCATAAAGGAAGCACAACTAGATGACCAAACTTTTACTGTGGAAATAAGTTCATTATAACAACATGCTCAAAAATTCACCAAAAAAGGAGTGGAACAGTGGGATGGAGGAGCACATATATGTGAAGCACAGCTCTGAAGGCCGGTTTCAGAGCCATTGAGTGGCAAACTACCCTGCTTTCACTAACCCAAAACATAAAAATTAATATACGGATCTGCTTAAAGGAAAAATGACACCAAAATATTATACACAGCTCTAGGGAGCACAAACAAACACAAATTATTTGATTTCAGATGAAGCTCTGCACATTGAAACCAAAAATTTTAAATATAAAAATGCAGTTGGGTTTTCTGTTTTGCATCACTGTTTAGAGGTCTGTAAAGAAATCTTTTAAATGCACAACAGATTTGCTAAATCAAAAAAAGGACAGAGGTAGTACCTAAAAAATTGTATTATTTTGTTAATTACAGGATACAGGCTTGAATCTTGCAGTCTATATTGCAGCATGTTCCCAGAAAGACCAGGAAGGAAAATTAGAAAACATTAAAAAAAGTGAATGTGCTAAGGGGCTCAGGAAGTGTTGAAATAAATCGTATTTATTGCAAAAAAATGGCAGACACAAAATATGAAACTGATAAACCAAAAACTGTACAGCCTAGCTGAGACTATCAGTCATTAATATGAGTAAGCAGTCATATAACAATGCAATTTATCCTTGATCACTTTTGTTTTTCAAAGGAGGAGCCCCTCTGGCCAACATTCCTACCTGCTGTTTAGCAAAGGTCATATTTTCTAGAGCAGATGGGATAAAATGTGCTCTGAGCTTAAATAAATACATGTATACACTCTAGTAGATGGTGTGGAAAAAATTGCCTGGTCTTTGAAACTGAATTGAGGTTTGCACTCATAGAGAGAAGAGCGGGGGGATTCCTGGATAATGTATAGCATCAACCTAAAATATAGAATTAAAATACCTCATTGGTGTTGTTCAATAGCAGAAGAACTTTAATTTTGGCAAAATTAGGCTAATAACAAAAGCAGCACAATAAAATTTTAGATCAAAGGTGTGATACATAAGCTCGGCCCCCCACACATGTATTTGCATACAGAGAAAAAACAGCATGAGATCATCATAGAATCATAGAATATCCTGAGCTGGAAGAGACCTCAGGATCATCAAATCCAGCTCCCGACCCTGCACAGGACCATCCCCAAGAGTCACATCATGTGCCTGGGATTGTTCTCCAAACGTTTCTTGAACTCTGTCAGGCTGATGCTGTGACCACTTCCCTGGGGAGCCTGTTCCAGTGCCCAAACACTCTCTAGGTGAAGAGCCTTTTCCTGATATCCAACTTAAAGCTCCCCTGACAAAATTTCCTGACACTGGCTCTTTTAAGGAAGCTACTTTTAAAATGTAGGATTGTTTTTCTGTTTCCAGATATATCTGTGAGGTTTGCAGCAAGAATATGGATGGGACAAATATTTAAAATAGATACTACTAGCTTTCATAATCTTATCCAAGAGGCACAAATCTTTGAGACTTAACCAATTGTTTCCTCCTTAGAACTGGAAATAACACCACTGTCGGAGATACTGAACCTAGCTCAGTTGGATTGCCTAAGGGATGAACACTCCAGACTTAAGGTGCCATTTTCAAATTCACGGTTTTGGTTAAGTTGGCATAAAGGAGAAAACTATGCACAAATAAGATGAGCAATAGGTAAAGAAGCATTCATGACGATGCACTGAAGAAAGAACAGAAGAAGTTGCTATCATGTCACCAACTAAATGAGCCACCGTGTCAGGGTGATGGGAAAAGTGGAAGCAAGGAAGAATCCTAGGGATTTTTCTCATTCTCCTGTACTATTAAGGGAAATTAAATTTACTGCCTTCTTGATAAATAAGTGGATTTCATCAAAAAATATAAATTCATACTGCCAGTTTCTTGTCAAACAGTGTTAAATCTGTAAGGCCTCGGCTATTTAGTAATATGTTGGACTACAGGAATAAAAGTTTTCTATTATTTTATGTTGGATAATATTGTATATGACCTACCATCTACTTCTCTTGAAACAGAAAATGAGAACTTGATTTACCAATTTATATCACAATCAGATTTTTTTTAGAATTTATTTGAATATTTCTCACAGAATCCAATTTTAAATTTCCAGTCTTCTCTTTATAAGGTCTTGTGAAAAAGATGTTCTGGTATGAAATGGCTCAGTTTAACAGTAATGAAATAGTGGTTTTTTTTTTTTTTCTNTTTCCCATTTGATTCCTAATAACTTTCATGAGCAGTCATGGAGGATTAAGTGAAGACTTTGGGGAGGTCTATCTCTACAAATTATAAAATTGCGTCTGACAATTCTGACTTTCTAACATAAATGTAAATTGAAATTAAAGATATAAGATCACTGTTAGATTATGCTTTGAGCAGAATTATACTTTAAGTACCACTAGATTTAAAACCAGAGTGGGTGACAGTATAATCTGGGAGTATTTCACTAGCGTATTGCATAGAATATTTTAAAAAACCTTTACTTGCTCCAAGAACTTCAGTCAGCAAAACTTTACTGATCTTTTGTCATTCTCTCATCAGAAATACCTTTCTTATTTCAATTTATTAATTTTTTCCCCATTGTAGGATTGCAAAATGAATGCATTTGAATAAAAGGAGAACATTGTGAAGAGGTAAGGTATCCAAGAAGAGACACAGTAGCCAGAAGGTGTGTATGATCTGTGAATGTTTTGCACTGCTTTTTCTGTACAGAGCACAATTAGCACCAGAGCAGTTGATTCCAGAAAGGGAGAAACCAGAATGGCATGAAATTGCAAATATGAGATAATGACTTCAGGCACACACACAAAAATACTAGAAAAAATCACCCAGTTAATTGCAGTTAATACACCACAAATTTTCTAATGTTTGTTAAAGCAAAATGAAGAGTTTGGCATGTAACTTTTCTGTATACAAGGATTGCATCCAAGAGATGCAACTTCTGATATGTTTAATTTATAAACCCTGGATATTTGGACACATCATAGCAGCCTGACTGAATCTGACTCTGTCAAAAAGTGAGAGTAAGGAATTCAGAGCAGAATTTGTCCTTGGAGTTTTGTTACTTCCTTCTTTTGAGAGTTGAGACTTCTTGGCAGATTTAAAACAGTTTTGTAATGTAAGCAAAGACAAAACAATGAAAATAAATTTAAAACTTACATACTTTCAGTCACATTAACTCCCTGCACTATGTAATACTGTATAAACATGAGCAAATAGTCCAAACTAACTATAGCAATTGTTCCTCAGAATATATTTTCTTAAGGATTATATGGACAAAAGCGTGGTAAGTAAGGCCAACAATACTATCATTTAACACCCCACCTGTGCTAAAACTCTGGAAAGTATTATTTTCAGTGTTTCAGTATTTTAATAATGTTTTGAAATCACTATCAAATACTTCCAGGACAGCTTAGCTCAATAATAAATTAGAGTATTTTTGGTCGCTATGGACTTGACCTGCCTCCCCCAGTTTCTCAGAAACTTATGACTGACAACTTTCTGCATACAGTTATTGGACAGCATTATACCAATCAAAGAAGTCCAAAATGTAAAGAGCATTTAGCTAGTTTACAAATAAAGCTAAGCATCCCAGAAATTAAGACCTGGAAGAGAACTTCCAGAGAAATTAAGAACTGGAAGAGCTGGGGTAAATTGTCTTTGCTCCTGAAGGTTTCCCTGTACCTCCTCTTACTGTGTTCAATAATCAGTCCAAAGTGCCAGCTAGCAGAGTTCCATTTAACTGAAAAAACTGGCCTGGAGATTGTCACAGTAAGAGAACAAGAGTCAAATAATAAGCAGGCCATAAGCCTAATTTAAAATCTTACTTTCATTATATAATCCCACAATTTGAAGGGGACAACCTGTCATCTCACTGTCTGACTACCCTTCTGTGCAAAATCATGACAATGGGAAACCAGCAAAATTATAGACATCCCATAGTCTTTTGCTTTTCTATTTATTAGATCAAAATCCTACTTTGGTTACTTAGTTTCAAGGACTGTAGCTTCCTTGTGGGCTTTGCTGGCAGGGGTTTATAGAGTACAGTAGCTGTCTATGTTGTACCAGTAGTAATTATAGGTCGGTCTTCTAATTGAGACACATTTTGCAATATCTGCTAAAATTTTTGTTCTTTACCCTCTCTTCATGGTTTGAATTGTTTCAAATGATTAAATTCATATTCAGGTATCAGTTGTTGAGAAGAGGTTTAGCCAGTTAGTTACCCTTTAAAATCAGAGGCTGTGTGCCCCTCTTCAGTACTGAATAACAGAGAATTCATCAAAGTATAATAAATTGTATGTTCTGTTTCTTGTGAAGACTTGTGCAAATTTATGTAAAATCAGATGACTGGTCATAGGAAGTTTATGTTTCCTATAAAAAAACTGAAACTTTAAAGAATTACTACTGCTGATTAAATTTACTCATTTTATGTAAGTGTAATTTTCAGTGTTTGTCTAATAGAGACGATGCCTCTTGATTCCCATATTTTGGGTTCCCTTAAAACAAGGATTAGATGACTTTTGGGAACTCAGGTGTCAGTGAACAAAGTTCAGTAGTATTACCGTAAGGGAATTTATCATCAACACACATTGATACTCCTCTAAATATGTCAGTGTTAGATGAGATGTTATGGAACACTATAAAGTAATTTCTCTCTGTACATAGTAAGACATACAAACTTTGGGATCTTAAATTAAAGCCCTGGCTTCAGACATGCTGGTACCAACTCACCCAATAATATCTGACCTTCTCCATTTCCTCCCTGCTAATTGCACAGCCAGTCTCTAAATTACATAGTTGGTGTTGTGAAACTGGCATCTCTTTATCTAATTCTGTGGAAATGTGTAAATCCATTTGATCTTAACATAATGAGGATAGCATGGCATCTTTTGAGACCAGAGTATCAGACAGCAGCAGTCTGAAAAGACTGCTTTACCCACCTCTTCCACTCTCCCACTGAGTGGCCTGTGCCAAATACCTTGTTTTTTTCTTTCATCTTTAAATTGAAACTCATAGCAGCCGGAGTTAACTAATTTCATCAATGTACCTCTGTGAGATATGCTAATGAAAATCTCTTGTGGCAAAATAGTTGTGACTCTTTGTTATGAGCCTAACTGGAATCTTAAAATAAAAGACTACAGTTCTCAGTTGTTACCAGATGGAAGTTTATTTAGCAGCCTGTTGCTGTTTTGAGCTTTGTTAAGGAGTTGAGTACTGTCAATAAGAGTGGTACCATCTTGTTGCTGACATTATAACCTATTGGGATTGTTTCTGCTGGCAATCTCTGATTTTTTATCCATTTTTTACAAGTGATGCCATGACTGTACCTCAGAAAAGTCTCAGATGACCAGTACCTTGGAAGTTGTAATAGATTTTGACTTTGACTGATGTTTGTTTAGTATGCAAAGATTTGCTCAAAGGAGAACATAAATGGTACCAACACTCGTTGGTGTTAATATAATCCAAAAAAGTGATCTCCTGGGCCATGTGTTGATGCAGGTTACTTGGCATGGGGTTCTAGTGCATAATATGCCCACAATGTAAGAGTATGCAGGACTCTTTGTTTGCATCTCTAGCTTAAATACTGAACTGTTTTTTTTCTAGCAAATTAATATTCACAGGGTGAAGGGACAAAAAGGGTGGTACAGCATCATGTATAGCCTGCAAAAGAAACATGCACCTTTTAAAAATATCCATGTTCCTCTTTCATGGGTGTGTATTCATTCCTCATAACACTTATGTATCCTTTATGATAAGACAGACAAAAAGGAAAAGGATCAGCTTCAGTTGTTCAGAGAGCACTGATGTAACTAATGCCCTCAGTTTTTAATGATTAGAGGGCCAGATGTGTGGAGAGAGGAGATGCAGCTGAGCTCAGTGATAGTCTGAGAAGTGCCAACATGAGTAGCAGCATGCGCAGTGAACCATTTGGGAGGAATGAATGCATAATGACTCATCCCAGACTTCAGTAATGTCACAGGGCATCAGAAGGATTGTTCTGAGAACTTATGTTACACTGGACAAATTGTTTACACATATTTATTTGAATCAGTTTCCCTAAATTTTATATGGAACTTGCATAAAAATCTCTGGAGCAGAAATCCCTTTTGCACCATGAAAGCCCATAGAAACTTTACCATGATTATGAAATTGGACCTGAGGATTTACAGAGAAAATATGCCTTATTCATTCAATTCATCAGAGAACTTTGAACACTGTACAGAACTCACAGCCATCCCCTGGGAGGTCTCATTTCCTCTCTTCTGATGAAGGTGGTAGGACACCCACCTGGATGGTGCCTGGACCAGCTGTGTTGCATCTCATAGGTGGGTCAGGTAGATGGTACTGCAAATATCCAGGAAGTTCAAACACTTTTAACTGGCACTTCAAAAGAATGAAGTACTCCAAACAATTTAAAAGTATTACTTTGAGATGTGTCTCAATAATAACGTGACCTAAATACAAGAATTTCATCATCGAAGACCTGTGGAGACTTCCAGAGGTTTATTAAGCAACATGCCACGTAATACATGATCTTTGCAGAAGCACTGCAGGGGCAACAGGAGCACCTTGTTCACCTTTGATCCCATCTATGGTTGGTGAATGGTATTTCAGAAATCACTGATAGTACAGCAAGGTGCTCAAAAGTAGATTTCAGCCTTATGTTATTTAGTTCAGATCAGTATGAAATAAATTGTTTAAATGCAGTTACTGTGAGACACTGATAGGACTTAGGCTCAGATTGCCTTGAAAATGTTTACAATAAATGCGTTCATGAGAATTTTGTGTGTTCTCCAAAAGTGTGCCTTAGATCTGATCTCCTGGTAGTTTGTGCCTGTGAGAATAATTCCACTGAATCAGAGGCCTAATCCCAGCATAAACCTGGCAAGTGAGAGCAGAAGCACCAGATAAAGATATGCTTTTCCAAATTTATTATTTTACAAGTGGACTTTCTATTTAAATTAGGATATTTGTAAAATTAATGAAGAAACAGAACAGAGTATTCTTCAGGAAAAAAGCATGAGGTAACTGTAAATTGTGTGGTTTAGTTTTAGATGAGCAAAGATCCACACACATAGCAGGAAATGACAGCACAGCAACTGTTTTGGCTGCAAGGGCAGTGTGTTCAGTATATGACATTACAGAGGAGAAAAGGATTAAGACTAAAATTAAAAGAAAAAGAAAAAGGCAGATTATTTTGTTATCATGGATTAGCAGTCCTCCTTCAAATATAGGGAAAAATATTTTTGTATACTTTTGTCCATACTATGAATGCAGTCATATTAAGATACCTGAATTATTTCTTAATTAAACCAAATTTTAATTGTTGTGTTGCTAATAAAACACCCAGCTCCCGAGAAGTTCTCATCTAAAACCTTCAACACCCCAAATAATGCATGATTAAATACAAGTGGATAGACACTCAGGTTTTGTTTCTCCTAAATGATAAAACTACATCTGCAATAAACAAGCATTTCATTAAAATCTCCTATTTTTTTCTCTCCTGAAACTTGCAGGGAGACAATGAGATGATGCTTATCTGCATGGAGAGTGGTCTATCAAGCAGTTAGCTAAATGTACTGGAGAGAAATGGTACTATAAGGGCAACTCAGAACTGTCCAAACATGAGTACTATTGGCTGTACATTTGAGTAAATCGATGCAAAATAAAAACCTAGAAAAACAAAACTCTTTGTTCTCAATATGTTTAATGCAGAAATCCATTACAAAAGGGGAGTCAAGAGTTCATAGCAAATTCTTCCTCATTTACTCTGTCAATTTAACTAGCAGATGCTGAATCAAGCTCAGCCCAGAACCAGATGGTATTAATCCAGAACTTCTAAAGGAAATAGTAAAATTATTAACTATGATGTGCAATCTATTGTTTAGAACTACCTTGTTGCCAGGGGAAAAAAATGTGTAAATGTGATGCCAATGTTTAAAAAGGACTCAAGGGGAACTAAACCCTTGGAATTGTCTGAAAGCCTGGCTTTCATAGAAGGAAAACTGATGAGGACTCTAGTAACAGATAAAAATCTCTGGTCAAACTTGTAGAGGAAAGCTGCACCTTACACATTCAGAGTCCTGAGCATGTGAACAAGGTGATCCAGGTTGCTTTAAAGAGTAGCTCCACGTTTACTGGGGTTTGCACAGAAAATCATTCCCTCACATGTTCTGCTCTTGCTTTTGGTTGAAATTAGTATCTTCTGGAGTTAGTCATGGCTCAGTACATATCCCTCAACTCTTCAAGCCTGTGCTGCATGTGCTGTCCCCTACCACTGTGTTCTCAGCTCCTTTGCTGTCTGCGCAGCACACACAGTGAGCTGTGTCCAGTGCAGTCTGGTCCAGTTTGCCTTTTTGCCAACTCTGTGGAGCCTCCAGCTGTGGCTGCTGGCCTCATTGACTTCATCCGTCTTGCATGTGCTTAGTAAGCCTGTGTTGGCACTGAAGTGGGCCCATGCCTTGAGTTGGGGCTCAGTGAGGGGCTCCTGCTGTACTGGGGAAGCTGGTCCTTCACCATGTCCTACATATGTTTGAGACTGATACGAGAGGCCTGCACTGGCTTTACAGGGTTAATCACTGTCCTGCAGCCCTCGCCAGCCTCTCACTCCCTGAGAGCAAGGTGGTCAGTGGGACCCCAGAGTGGTATGGACCACTGATGGCAGCTGCATTCAGGAATCCCAGAGCTACAAAGGATAATTGAGAAAGTAAACCTTTCAGTGTAACTTTTAAATCTACTTTCCTACAATACCTGTTCCCATGATTCATACTATAAAGCAGAGCTGGCAGGACTGGAAAAGAAAGCCAGTGTTTGCAGTCTGTGTATGTGAGCTTTGAGGGGTCAGGACTAGTTATAAAGAACCTGCAACTGCTCTGCTTTTAAGTAAGATTTTAAATGTGAAATTTATTTTTAATTCAGCAATAGTAGAGATTAATTTTGAATATTAATTTGCATTTCTGCCCATAAACAAGCTACGTACTGGAAAGTAAAAGCCCATGAGTTTGTGAAAACACCAGTGAAGATGAAGTTTATGTATTAAAAAAGCAAAACTTTTAAACCATCAAGATCTTTGTGTTTTCCACTAATGTGTAACTAATGTGCCACAATTTATCAGTTTTATCAAGTTCGTCAAGTCATATACAAGTTTTTGCACAGAGGAAATGTATAGGCTTCTGCTTATATTAACTGACAATTCTAATATAGTTTCATAAGATTTGATCCACTAAGTGAAATTAATGACTTTTTCTGTTGGCTTGCTGGGGTTTGGATCAGGCATGTAGAGCACTTTCGTATGAAACTAGCGCTTCGCCAAATGAGATAAATGTAGCTGCTTTTATTTTTCTGAGTCTGCCCTATCTTCAGTTTACTCTGAAAAATATGAAGACAAGAATCGTTTCCATGTAAGGAATGCAAAATCTTCATTATGTTTTTCTCTTCTCTGTCCTTTTATTAACCGACCCTTACCATTTAAAATGTTAGTTGAGAGACAGATTTATCACTCTCCTCACTCACTGGGTCTCATTTATAGGCTGTGGCATAACAAGCTGACTCTGAAAAATATTGCAGAGACATGAGTAGAAGCGATCTTGCAAGGGGTTAATGCTGTAATCTTTTCCTAGCCTGTTTATAATCCCAACAGTAGTGCAGTAACAAAAGAAGGTGGATCTAAAAAGTACCGGAGGGGATATGTGTGTGGTGTGTGTGTGTGTGCATACGTGTGAGTGTGTATATGCACACACGCTTTGCTTTTCTGAACTGCTGTGTGTGACCCTGGAATAAATCTTGCTCAGCCAGAACAGGACTCTGTGTGCTGGGTGCTCCTGCCAGAGAGTCAGAACAGCTTCCTTGCACAGCAGCCTCTCCTGTATTTCTTCTGAAGACTTCATTCAGAAACACATTTTTTACTGAAAGCATGGGCAGATAGTTACAAACGCACCTTCTTCTTCATCAAAGCTAACCTGTGGATGCTGAAGAATGGAAATAGTTGATGCTAGTATCATCCTTGGGAATAGTACCAACATTACTGATTTCCTCTGCGATATCATCTTGGAAAATGACACTTTTTTCTGTGTGGATGATGCACCTTATCCTTCTAAAGGTATGTATGGAAAATAGATTTTTTTCCAGTCAGTTTTGGTTCTTGCTGGATGTAGAGATACTATAGAAAGAAAGAGCTGTGCAAGGCGTTTCCTCTGAGAGAGTGCAAAATCAACTGCTTGCTTTTAAGTTAGTATGAGAAACAGGCAGCAAAAAATTTAGTATGTGCTTGTTTTCCAAGTTCAAAATTGAACTAGGACAAAATTTAGATATAACGGAAACCTACAACAGTATTACTTTGGAGCACAAAATGCAAACATCTGTGCTAAGGACGTGGAGAAACATGATTTTTAGTCAATTTAATAACAATGGAATGGTCAGATCTGATAACCATGTATGAAAGCAATTTAATATGAAATTATAGCACTCTGAATCTGAAAAAAATTTCTATATATTAAAACGGCTTTTCATTGCTTGATCTTTTCTTTATTTTGCATAAAATAGGATCTCCCATGGTGAGTAAGTGGTACACAGTAAGTAGTAGAAGAAGCACATGCTTTAAGTTGTATTTGACTCTCCAAATGTATATTGTATTGCTTATATTGTAGATTAATGCTATGAAATTTAGGGGGATCAGAATACATTTAAGAATTTCAGTACTTTCACTGATTTTGCATTGGTGTAAAGACGTAAACCTTCATAAAAATTAAATACAGAAAGGCTTTTACCTTTTGATTAAAGGTTCAAAAATATAATATTAATCTGAGTTGAATACTGTGTAACTGATGTTTCCTGTGACAATTTTCAGATTTGCATCAGATAATACGGATTCTGCTGTATTGCTTGATATTTCTGCTTAGCATTTTGGGGAACATTCTGGTGATTATGGTGCTGATCAGAAACAAGCGGATGAGAACAGTCACCAACATATTTCTGCTGTCACTAGCAGTCAGCGACCTGATGCTCTGCCTTTTCTGCATGCCTTTCACTCTCATTCCCAACCTGCTAAAAGATTTTATTTTTGGAAATGCTGTTTGCAAAACTGCCACTTATTTCATGGGTAAGTCTGGGAAGTTCATACCTATTTTGAAGATGATTAATGAGACAGATGAGAAGCTATATAAAGATCTTCTACCATTGAAGTTATCAGTATTATGAAGAACCAACTTTGTAGTGCAAATCGTCATGGTTCTGATGTCCTTGGTCTGATTCAGCAAAACACAGAGGCACACACTTAACTGTAATGATATACAGAAGTGTTTTGCTGGATGTGAAGGTGTTGCATGATCTAACTTTAATGAGGAACCCTGCACATGCACTTGCTTACACATCACTGAAAACACTCTTATCAGTGTTCAGATCACCCATCAGAAATTATGGGCTTGTGAGGGCAGATTTTACCCACACATTTTTGGCAGCAGTGCTACATAAAAAAAGAAAAAGATAAATAGGCCAAAGTAGGTGTAATTTGCAGAGCTGGAAGTTAGAGCAAATACTTTTTGCAGACAGACTAGGTGTGTGATCAGAGCTCACCAGAAGATCATAAAACACAGATATAGATTTTAGAGGCTGACTTTAAGAAGCATCGGTTTTGTATGCCTTGCCATACTCCTTGTGGTTGTGGAGCCAGGAGCTAGGAGTTTCAAAATGTCTGGTTGTGTAGGTGTGTGCAAGTGATTTTTCTCTCACTTTAATATTTCTTTTGCATTTGGTTGTTCCTTAACAAAAAAAAAAAAAAAACCAAACAAACTAAAGAAAACCAAAACCAACCAAAAAAAGAAAAAGAAAAGAAGAAAAAAGAAAAACAATTTTAAAAAAAAGGAAAAAAAAGAAAGAAAAAGAAAAGAGAACAATATGTAAAGTTTTTGCTGCTTTGGGAGACCCTTACTTGATTGCAGAAACTTCAGGTTCCCTTTCAACCCATGACCTTGAGAACTTTGATGTAATGTGAAAGTACACACCTAAAGTGTGTGAATGGGAAATCAACATATTTTTGTAGATAAAACCAATAAAACTAAAGGCCATGTTTAAACAATTATTATGAATTGCTGGCAAAAACACCATAAAGCATTACTGAAGCATTGTCATCTTCCTCTTATTGCACACAATGTAAATTACTTTATTAAAAAATCCAGTGAAATAGAGCAGCATAAAGTTTCTCATTATGAAGCTGTTTATTTTAATACTCAGAATGTGAAGATTTCCCACAAAAGGTTCAGGTAAGAGAGGCATCACCTGACAAACAGACACCGACAACTATTGCATCAACTATGCTCAATTTTTTATTTTAGGATGTAGGAAGACAAATTTTCAATTACAGATTATTTCTGTAAAGCAAACTGTAACAATATTGGCATTTTATAGTCTGACCCACATTCACAAAGACAAACAAAACTTGTTCACTGAAAGAAAAATTTGTGGCAAAGATAAGAATAAATATTTGTAATTTTACAGTGGTGAACTTGGGCACCTCAATGACAGAAGCACAGACAACTCCACCATATTTTATAAAATATGAACAAAAGAAATTAAGGGTATTCGAAGGACAAAAATTCTGCTTCATGGCTTCATTTTTCCTTCTTTGGAACTCCATTAGGATCTAAATAAAAAGTTGTAATGGATTTAACTCTCTTGAATGAGAAACTCAGATCACAAGTCAAGCAGGACGCTCAAAAAAATTTAAACAATAGAAAAGGGACTGTGAACATCTGTGTTAAGAGAGTAGTTAACTGACTTCAAATACTTTGTTTGAATTTCAATGCAAGTAGTAGAGTAAACCACAGTGGCGGAAAAGAAGAGTTAGGAGTAAAATTGTCTTCTTTCCCTGTTAACAGAATTTTGTGGTCTGACAGAGTGTGTATTTTTTTCTTGGACTTTTGGAGTAGGAGAAGCACAGAGCAGGAATATCAGTGTGGAGCAGTCTGGAGACCCAGACCCACTCGCCACACATTCTTCACCAACTTAATCAGTGTAGTGTTTATAAATACTTTGGCCTATAAATAGTTTGCTATATTTTTAAATTTTTGTATGCATACAGCAAGCTAGCAAGACCATTTGAACATAAAATAACCTTTAAAACAAGAGAATAACCATTTTTTTTTAAATTTATGTATATAGGTGTCTCTGTAAGTGTCTCTACATTCAACCTGGTTGCCATTTCTTTGGAGAGATACAGTGCCATTTGCAAACCGCTGCAGTCCAGGGTATGGCAGACAAAATCTCATGCCCTGAGAGTGATTGCTGTGACCTGGTGTGTCTCCTTTACTATCATGTCACCATACCCAATCTACAGCAAACTGGTCCCTTTCACCAAGTACAACAACACCACAGCAAATATGTGTCGGCTCCTTTGGCCAAGCGATGTCATTCAACAGTCTTGGTAAGGCATAACAGGCTGTTAGCAAATGTATAATTATCTGCTGGAAAATAGGATTTCATGGTAGCAATAAGCCTATGGAAAATCAAGTATTAACCTTCAGCAAATGTTTACACTCTATCATTCTTATTTAAGATGGAAAAAAACTCCTACATTTTTAAGCTGCTTACATTTTGACATTTGAATGACTTTTCCCTTGCCATAGAAAAGACTGCCCAACATGGCAATGATTCTCCCACCATGGTCTGTTAAGCCCCAACTGTCACTGTAAAGAAAGCATCTGTCACTTGTAGCAGGAATCTGTGCTTTCACTCATTTACCCATAAACTTCAACATTCTCAGATAAATCCTTGATTAATTTTTGAGAAATGCAGACACTTACAAACACCCCTTTGTGTGCTGTCTTGCCTGTTAATTTCTTTGAAGGTTCTCTGTAGCAGAGTAGTAGAATATGAAGCTGCAGATGTCTTAATTGAGCAATTGTCTTATTCAAGCAACTGTCTTATTCTCTTATGGAGAATCCTTTTGGCTTCTTATAGAGAATAGGGGCAGAGAGCAGTAGGGAGAGGCACACTCCCAGTCCTACACATCCAGGCAGGGTAAACAGCAGCACTATCAAAGAGCATTAGTACTGAGACATGATGTCCTTGTACATTGACTAAACACTGACTGGCACTGAGAAAATGGAAGACTTTTTTTATTCTTAAGGTCAGTTGGAACTGGGAAAAAGATTAAAGTCTGCACCATTTTGGTATGATGTATCCACAAATAGAATAACTTTGTGTTAATGCTTTCAGTAGTAGTCTCAGGTATTTGGCAGCATCAGGAGGAAGGGTACAGGACAAAATTCTCTTCTCTGTGGTCTCCTTATGGATTCCCAGGTTTGTTACTGAGTTTGCACCAAAGTCACAGGGATCAGGAGAGGCACAGGCTCATGGATGAATTTAAACATCATTATTTCCCCAACTGGTGACATCAGAGAAACTGACTAGGAGAGTAGCAGATGTGAAACCAAATAAAAGCTGCTTACTTTACCAAAGAGATGCCAGTCCTGGGATCCCTCCTCAGGAGTTCTGCAAGACTCCAGGGATAAAAACACAGGTTGTGGCTGCTCTCTTTGCCCATGTGTGCCACAGCCCTCAGGAAGTCAGATGTCTTTGAAACAGCATAGTAGAAAAATTTACATTGGAAAAAATCTCTAAGATCACTGAGTCCAACCATTAAAATATTTTTAATATACCAAGGATCCCTTGGAGAATCAGTAGGTGCTCATTTAGCTTCAACAAGGCAATTTTTCACTAATCCCAAACTACAGAGCATGTGATGCTCATCTGGTTACAGCAGGGAGTTCCACTCATGGGCAGAGAGAGCTGCTGCCCCCTTTAACCACTGTGGAGTGCCCATCTGCATAGGTGGGATGAAAGATGTTTTTCAGCCATTATAGTCTTTTTCCTGCTGTGCCTTTCTAGGGTAAGCAGGAGAAGAAGTAGGAAGCTTCAAATTTCTGATGTGTCAAAATGGTATTTTGTATTGGCATGAAAAAAATTCAAAAACTCTTGAAATCCTGTCTTCCCCAATTCTCAGTTGTATAAAAAGGAGATTTTCTGGTTTTGTGCCATTCCCTATTCTCAGTGTGTTTTTTAATTCCATAGGTACATTTTCCTGCTACTCACACTCTTTCTTATTCCTGGGATTATAATGATGGTTGCGTATGGTCTAATTTCTTTGGAACTCTACAGAGGAATAAAATTTGATGCCAGCCAGAGAAAATCTTCACGAGGTAACTATAGATTTTGATTTGGGGTGGGTGTTTTTACTTGCAGTTGAAGATACGAGCAGTCATTTTGAGGGTAATAAAAGCAAAGCTTTCTACTTCCAAAAGTGATCATTATGGTTAGTTATGTCATGAACTTGCCAACTGCATTTCTTGATTACAGTTACTCTGCTATTAGCAAATAAACCTCACCTATGGCTTGTTTGCAAAGATTTGGGACAGAATACATGAAATTTCTAATCTGTTTATTATAGAAATACCAAGGGTTTTTTTCTGGCCATGGATGAGGACCATTTATGTCAACAAATGTAACAATTAAAATTGTCAAATTAAAATAGAAGCATATAATCTTGAAAACTATCTTCTGTCCATACTGGACTAAGCAACATTCTTACACCTTTTTGCATCAGTTTGTATAGAGGTAAGATGTGAGAATATCGGGAGTCAGTGGATTCAGAGTAGCTGATTTTTATCAGCCGACTGACTCAGAAGCAGGCCAGTCCTTTCTTTGTAACAGTTACGGAGCTATGAATTATATTGTTTATTTAGATTTAGACTGCATTCTTCATTTTTATTAGGCTCACTGTACAGAGATATTTTGCCAACTATTTAAACAGCACTTTATATGTACAGAAAAAAGAATAAGTACCTGCAGTGCCAAATACGAAGATGGAGATGGATGTTACCTCAACAAAACCAAAAGAAAAAGGAAAATGCCACTGCAACATCTCTCTGCTATGAGCCACAACAAAATAGAGAGAGTGAGAAGCAGCAGCTCTTCTGCCAACTTAATGGCAAAGAAACTTGTCATCCGTATGCTGATGGTGATAGTGGTTTTGTTTTTCATCTGTTGGACTCCCATCTTCAGTGTCAATGCCTGGCGAGCCTTCGACACGGCTTCCGCAGACCAGCATCTCTCAGGGGCTCCCATCTCCTTCATCCACCTGCTGTCCTACACTTCTGCCTGTGTGAACCCCATCATCTACTGCTTTATGAACAAGCGTTTCCGCATGGCCTTCCTGGCCACCTTCACCTGCTGTGCCAAGCAGAAGCCCCCCTCAGTACGGGGAGAGGCTGCTGATGAAGAGGAGGGGAAAACAACGAGGGCTTCCCTATCCAAATGTTCTTACACACACATGTCTGCGTCTGCACCCCCCTGAGCTGCACCAGGGAAGGCAATGAGTGGTGAATTGTCTGGTCTTGGAAAGTGACTGTGGCATCAGCTGAAAGTGGTTTAGTTCTGAGTTAATGAAACACTTCAGCTGACAGTAAACACAGCGAGAATTTTATGGGAAATTGATGCTATCACTGTCTGAGTGTTACATCACTTTCCCTTCAAAAGTACAGAGGAGGAAGAGAGCTCTGAAGATAAAGGACTTTATGAAAAGCCTTAGAAGTTGTTCTATTTGTAATAAATTCCAATGCAAAAATTGGTGTCCTCTACATCAACAACTTTGCTCAGTTTTCAGATGCAGTTCTGAATATCTCTTAAAATTTTCAAGATGCAAATAGATTCTCCTCAAACATGAATATATGTAATGCAGTCTTCACTTCACTCCAGCTATGCCTCATAAGCAAAAATCTTTGTTATATTTGTAGTATCTTTTCACATTATTTTAGAGCTGATACATGTTGAGATAATATTGGTGTCAATCTCACAGGAATTCTGGGGTGGTCAAAATGGGCTTGCACATGTGAAATTAATGCTTTTAAGTAAAATAATTTCTCTTTTTTTAATAAAATTGAAATAAATTTCATTGGCTTTGTGAGTGGAATGCATTCTTCACTCAGGCAATAGCATAAATTAACAGAATATAATGTAGTTTTCACTTATATAAACCACATAGAACAAGGACAAAGAAATTACTTTCTTCTGTGCAGCTGAAAGCACCCATATATGCAAATGGTGGGGTCTAAGATGAGCCACAAAGGTTTGTGTGGAAAGTTTCACACTGGGAAGCACAGGAATAAGGCAAGGAGGTATTTTACAGACGATGCAGGACTAAAGACACAGGTTGGTGCCTATGGCATGGTCCCCAGTCACATTTCACAAATACATTCACAGCCACTTCATTGCCAACATGGAAATAAAGGCATTGGGTGCAGGATGGCAGAAAGGGCAGACACAATCAGGAAAGGCTGAAAGGCTTTGTCAGAAAAGTTTTTCTAAACTTCGGGGCAGTTTTTTTCTTCAACTACATATACATGTAAACATATTCCACACAGAGTAAAATAGCTTTGAATGATGTAATTATTGGTGCTTTGTTGATCAAGGAATCCAGTCTCTTTCCTGTGCAGCACATAGGTGAGTGTGGGTGTTCAGGTCTTGTCCTTTGCTCTGTGGAACTCAGATGGAGAAGTTACATCACTTATTTTGGTTTGTGAAAATATCCTGTTAGAGATGTTTCTATCTTCCAGCTGAATCAGTATCATTATAAACCCTTGTTATTAGACGGAGATTAAATTTGAGCACAGTGTGGAATGTAGATGTGGATATTAAATATAAGCCCTCTCAAGGTTTTTAATCAGGAAAATCTGATCTTTTTGCAGAATGATTTTAAATTAGAAATATACTGTGAGTTCCAGCACCCAGATCCATGTTCTGCTCTCAGTTATTGCCTAAAATGGTTCGCCCTAACAACTTAGGACACAATTTTGGCTATTATTTTTTTTTCATCAAGCTTGTCCAAAGACAGGAAATTAAAAAAAAATTCTAAACACTATTTATGCACAATCCATAGAAACAATGTTTTTTGCCTTCCTAGTTAATAAAGTAGCACTGCTCCTGGAATGGTACTGAGACTACTGACATCAATCTGACCTTTTTCAAATACCTGACAAATTAAATTATGGGATTTAATTCATAGCAATGAAATGAAAATTTTTCTTCACTTACAGGTACACATTGGAACTCCGTATAAACCTGTCCTGTGTGTTGAAACTGAAGGAACAAATTTAGCTGCTTTGGAATTTATGTGGAACAGTGACAGCACAAAGTGTATTTGTGAAGTATTTTATACCATTTGAAAATCTGGATCAATTACAGATAATAGTTTAAAAAATGTTGTTTGAGTAAGGAAACCCTCCACATTTTAATAACATACTGGATGTAACTACTGCTGGTTATGTGCTGTATTGCAGGACAGCCCATGCCACAGCTCTGTGTACTCTTTCAAAAGCAAATGTAAGTGTAAATGCAAATGTAAATGCAGCTTCTCCAGTTCCTGTAGAGTGACATAACAGGACATGCACAGTTCACCTGCCCTCACTGATTGAGTCTGAGGATAGTTTTTCCAGATGAAAGCCAAAAGCTATTTTCAACAATGCCTTAATGAGATCTCAGCCCCCCATGGCCTCCAGTTGCTGTGGCTGAAAGGAGCAGAGTTTCTGATTGATTTCCTTCTCCTAACTGTCAGGGAGCACAATTTGGAGGTGATGAAATGAGGCAGGCAGGAGAAGATCCTGATGAACTGGTGGCTGGGAGACAATCCAGGAAGGGTTGAAATGTGCCATTTCTCCAAGGCCCATCTGTGTGTGTGTGTCACTAATCCCTTCCACTGCCCCCTCTGCGCCTATTTTCTTATTATACCAACACAATATTTCTTTTGATCAAGCTCCCTAAGCCACAAGCCTTATCCAAAATTCCAACAGGAAGTGTGAATTAAGCTTTTAAAATGCAGTATTGCAATCCAGCTATATTTTATTCTTCTGCTCTAGTCTCCTGGCACAGGAAATTTCAGCCTTTCTGCATGTTAATGCCATTTTTCCTGATCTGTGCATTGCAGAAGTCATTCCTGGGTCCAAATATTGCCCTCTTGTTGTTAAAGAATCATGGCATCCTCCCAGTACCTTTAATTCAGATGCTGATGTCACTGAAAAGGTATCTTCAGCAATAAATATAGGTGGAATATATATATCAAAATAAAAACAGCTTGTGAAATCTTTTCATTTTAGAAGTAGTTTACAGAGGTTGTGGAGAAAAATCCTATCCTACTACAAGCAGTCTCTAAAAGCAAACTATTTTTCAGATGTAGCAGGCATATGGCAAAACAATGAATTTCGGGCGCATAATGTCCATAAATCCTGAAAGTTTTTTACCTTCTTTGCCTTTCTCCCAACTCCTGGCATTTTCCCCCTTCACTCTGTCTTTCTCTTATCTCTTTCAGATGCATGACACCATGTGATTTTTGTGCTGCATGCTTGTCAGTCTCTAGGTTGCTTTCCCACCACCATCAGTTACTAGATGATTTTTTTTCTCTTTGACAGGTTTATTTTTCTTCCCAGATTTACTTTCCCAGAAAGCACTCTCATCTTCATTTCCCCCCATCATCTCTGGCTGACAGACTCCTGGAGCACATTTCTCCAAGCAATATATCCTGCCCACAACACAACAGCTCTGCAGTCCCTCCCTACCATCCTGTCTGAGCTCGCACAGCAGCTCTTGAACACCGGCTCTCCAACAAGCAGCGTGTAGTAGTTCAGAAAACAAAAGTGGAGCATTAAATAGCACCCAGATTCTCCCTTGATACTTCTGTTACTATTGCAACCTCTATTACCAGGGCACGCCTTAATACTGTTGCCTTACAATATTGCTAAATACAGGACTTGGTGAGGGGTCAAAGCAGAGGTATTTCACTCTTGCCGAGACAAAATACCTTAATGGAAAGCTGCACGTGAATTTTGAACTCCAGCCACTAAAGACTGACACCCTGTTATACAAGTCATGGCTTCTTTTCCAATACCACCAAGCCCTTCTTGACAAGGTGGGGAGCCTGTCTGTGATCCCACCTGCTCCTGCATCCCCTCCTGTTCCTCCTGCCTCTGAGCCCCGGGAATGGTGCAACCCCAGTACAACCACCAGGGTTCATCACAATGCTGGATGGACTGAAGTGATCTGTTCTGGCCTTGGATAGATCACTTCAGGACCAGTCAATACTGAAATGGATGTTGAGCTAAACTGAGACTTGCTAGTGGCAAAGATGCCTATTCTCAAAAGGAAAGTACAGAAAGATAAAACCTAATAGTTTTGAATTTGAGAAAGGATTATGTGAGAGCAGAGGCTGTAGCCTTTTTCTTACAGCATCAGAAACAGGGCAGTAGAGAGCATAAAATGAAAGTTTAGACTTTTGTTTGGGTTTTGTTTGTAAAATCTTTTGCTTTTCCACTTCAAATATAACATGGACCAACCAAATACCAGTTCACTCAGATGTGCATGTATGTCAGCAGTTTGCTCACCCTCTGGCCACAGTTTTCCAGTCAATTTTTTATATGCATTATTAATTTCAGTTAAACAGCTTCAGCTTTTTATGCACAATCCATCCAGCATGCACCCAGCTCTTTTTCTCAGGGGTTATGTACAGCATAGTGATGTATGCCTTTAACATGCCAGAATTTCTCTCTCAGTGTTGCATAAAAACCTCTAGAATTACCTTTTTTATTTTTTTTCTTCTGCAATGCTTGTAAGGCTGCCTTGGGTACCTCCTAAAGAAAAAAATGCAAAGGAAAAGTTCATTAATTGTAAAGCTCCTGTTTTGCTTGCCTAATGGCAATTCATCTCTGCTAAGAGCTATTTGTCTGCATCTCCACAGATAACTATTTCATAAAGAGTTTTCCTGGCTTCCACTCCCGGTTGTGTCCAAAAAGCTAATTTTGAGCTAGTGAGATGTCAGTTGTTCCACTGTATGGTGAGACAAGAACAAAACATATTCATTAGCATCAGCTGGTAGTAAACATCAAGTAGGATTCATCCCCTACAGGGTAAACACCAGTTAATTGATGTCCTGCTATTTCAACAGTTATTAAAATTTTTAAAAATATTTCCTGATAGAATGAAGAAATGCAATTTATATACAACATCTGACTTAAAACAGTAATCAAAAGTCACTGCATAATTCCTGTGAAAGTCATACAAACAGCAGAGTTACAAAACAGTCATGAAGAAAAGTCACACGTACAGAACCTAAATTCACAGGAAAGGGGCTACTCATGCTCTTTGCTTGCTGTCAGAGACAATCTTTTATTACTATTATTATTGAATGGACATTGGCTCAGGGCCTTGTTCTGAGACTATTTAGCAACTGCTAAGAGGCCGCATTCCTGACCAAGTGAAGAACGACACACAGAGGTGAAATCACAGGAGAAACTGTGCTAAACAGATAACAACACCCAAGAGAGAACTTTCCAACTAGCTGGGAACTTTGCATTGACTCCTACAAACCTCCCATGGTCCTTCTAACACCTGAAATCATCAGGATTTCATAGCTAAACTGAAGATAGGTGTGGAGCAACCAGAGATGCTCCTTGCTCTACAACTGGCTCCAATCTCATACCACACCCCTGTGGGGACATCTGGCAGTGTTGCTGTGACTGGCTTGCTGTTATTGCAAAGGAATATAGGATAGCAGTGGCATCCAAGACACTCTGTCTTTGGAGTTGCTTCTTCTGTTGGCATCCCAAAAGATGGTCCTGCCACATGCAAGTAGGAAAAAGGACACTACAGGTATGGCACTGAAATTAATTCATTGTATCAGCAAGGGGACAGCTGTTGTTTCTTTGGAGAACCAATATTATGTCCATTCTAGCTTCCCAGGGTGCTACAAATGATTTAGTGTACCTCTGGCAATCCTGTGGGCAATGACAGAGGTTATCACAGGATTAGGAAGAGGCTGTGTCTGTAAGACAAGCTGTCTTTTATTTGCTGTCCAGATGTGGTCAGCACTCATATTACAAGTTGCAAAAAAATCAGTGGTGACCACAGCAAATAAGACTAAAGCTAACAGACAGGTTCTTACAGTGCATTTTTAACAAGAAGTAAGTTCTGCCAATATCATATCAAAGCCTTTACTTCAGAGATTGACAGTCTAAGGGAAGCATCCAGAAAATATATCTCAGAGTCCTTGTGTTTATTAAATAGGAAACCTGTTTAAATACTGTCAGCTGACTGAGGTAAAACAAAACAGTCCAGAAAAACCTGTCAGGCGTAGTTCTGTATTCCCTGGTATTTTTCTACCATTTTTTCCTTTTGTATTCAATTCCTTTTTTTTTTTTTTAAGCAAGGAAAAGTAAAAGCTGAGGGAAATTAAAATAATTTTTACTGAAAGGCAAGGTTTTCCACAAAAAATCAAATGTTTATTAATATCCAGCATGACCACTGCACTGATTTGTCAAATATTTATTAAAACCAGGATAGACTTTCATTGCTACACACTGAGGTCAAGAATAAGATGCCTCCAATGACAGAAGCTGTGTTAAGATGGAATGGGAGAGTGAGTGAGCTGCAGGTGCACAGCTTTGTCTGGTACTGCTTTTGTGAAATCTGTAAGAGATTAATGAGACTGGTAGAAGAGTGTTTGGGAAGATAGTGATTGAAGTCAAAACTGAATCGGATGTACTTGCAGCTGAAATGTGGCTCTGCAGGACCCAAACAGGGTTGAGGCAGGAATGGAAGGGAAGCTGAACAGGAAACGTTTTGGCCGTGTGGAGTGGTGGAAACAAAATGTCATAGTGAGGATGAAAGAACATGGTCTTGGTCTGTGGAGAGAGATCAGTGCAAACACTTTTTAATTTGGGATTGTCCTTCTGAAAGTAAAAGAAAAGGCAGATGTGCCCTGTATGGGAAGGAGGTACATAGTGGGGGAGGAGGCAGGGAGGCAGTGAAAGGTTTCTCCAGGCAGCAAGGAAGAAGGAAAATCAAACTTCATTCTTGGTAGAGAAGCACTCATTTTAGGCAAGGTGGAAAGTGAGGATTTGAAGAGATAACAACTACACTGGAATGAATTTCTTTTCTACAGGCCTTGTATAGGGTTTTGCAGCTGAAGGGATTCTGTCAGCAGGACAGACTTGGCAGGCAGAGCTGAGGATCTCAGTCTTGTGCTCCAAGCACAGGAGCCAGAGGGAGAGGGAAAGGAGTTCCTGGGCCATGGAGAAGCTGCAGCACACAGAGCTTTGACAGCAGTACAAGCTGGGCATCTCTCACCTGAGGAGTTCAAACTGCACTGCAAGCTGTCATTAGGCTCTAGTCCAGCTGACCTGACAGGCTGAGAGAACACTATCTGTGTTCCTCTGTCCCAAAGCGCCATGCCCAGCACCCTGCATGTCCACAGGACCTGCTGAGAGCTGCTCCCCCACTTGCTGTCCACCAGCCAACACAGAGCTCACCTCCACTACCACTGGCATGGTGGGAGGCAGCCTCCAAGGACATGATACTCCATCAGGAGTGACAAGGGCTTCACAAATCATAAAAATGAGCTGCAGTCAGGTAAGTAGAAAAAAACAGCTATCTCATGAAGCAAGGGACTATTTTAAAAAGAAACCAAAAAACCCCACAACCAAACTCCTCTCCAAACTGCAGTGTTTGCATTTAATAGTCACCAGTAAATGAAACAGGCTACTCTTCACTAGCATCCTGTAAATGAAGTTTAAAAGCACCCTCTGCTAGAAGGAAACAGGTATTGCCTCTCCTGCCTCACCTCCAGCTCACTTTTCTAAAGCTCTTTTTCACCACAGAGCTCTTGTGTCCTCATTCTGAGGACTGACAGCAGCAGTCTGCGGTGCATCGTGGTGCTACCACCTGGCTTCACTAGATAATAATTTTCAAACCTATGTGTTTGCTTAGGCTACAATGCCTTGAGGGTTCAGTTATTCTCCTCACATCAACAAAAGTAATATTTCTAAATTAATACAAACTTACCAAAATGCAATTTTATAACTGATTCATGTTGTGTCCGTGCTTCCTCCAAATGTAGTTTGAATAATGTTTTCTAATCTACTAACACATAAAACAAACTGAAGAACTTTGATATTATTTCCATGTGCCTGTGGGCTCAAATGTAGCCATCTGTGCAACTTCAGGCTCTACTTGTGTGCCAAGAATTGTTATTTACTTACATTTGTCCTTGGTCCTCTCTGGAGGAACACTGTTTGTGCAAGTGCTTTTGAGCTCTTTGCTGTGTCTGTGAGAGTCTCTCCACCTGTGTGATCAGTTATCGTACGTGCCAGGCGGGAGGGCTTTGAAGGAGGGACACTTGGGAACACCTGCTTCTTAGTTAAACGATCAAGTGAATTTACACNTTTATTTTTTAATACTGCAAAATTTCACATCTGGCTTGAGGTCCCTCTACTTTGTTTATAGCTTTAACACGAATCTTCCTCTTTCACCTCCAATGACTGATCTCAAATTCCAGCAATTCTCCATTTCCTTGGGGAGTATCTCACACACAGGTCACCAACAAAACTGTTTTTTCGTATCCAGGAAACTAAAGCAATTTTTGATTGCCTCCCCTGAGGCATTGTGTTCAGGTTCATCAAATTTAAAAGGTTAATTTTATTAATATTTCTGGATTTCCATGTCTACCCTGACAAATCACCATTCAGAATTGTTGGCCCATCTTGTACATTTCAGTTTCTTGCATTTGGGCCTTTCAGCTCTTTCTGCTGGGTGAAGTGAGATGCGACGACTGTTAGAAGCAGCCCACAGGAGACACTGAAAATAAGATATATTGTCTAGGTTTCACTCTCTGCAATACATTGCAGGGAAGCAGTGACAGCACATACAGATGTATTGTTAAGGAGGGCGAAGGTTTGGGCAGCAAGGCAAGAGGAGATTAAAATTTTTAGCACCTAGTGAAGCAGAAGGCCACTGAGTACATAGATTGCATCTGTGTTGGAGAGGAAATTAGCCTAAAATGCAGACATTTAAAGTCTTTTGGCTTGGGTGAGTGGATGAGGTAATTTACACCTGCAGTAGAAATGTTCAAAAAGGAATAGCTCTATCTTGCAACAAATCGTGTAAATAAAGGTGCACAATACCTGAGGAGCTGCTGATGATCTGGAAACCTGGTACACATTTATTATCTAGTTCTACTTCAGACTCAGTCTGGCTCAGTGCCATGTAACCCTGCTTGTTCCCAAACAGCAGCTCTTCAAACAATCCTCGGCTTACATTTGCAGATTCTATTGCAAGTGTAAACTACTATATCCATAAAGCACAACTTCCCTTTTCTCTCAGTATTGAAGAAGAAATTGTATGTGTTTTCAAGTGTTTGTCCACAGTAGTCACAAATAAATCTGCCCAGAATCCTACTCTGGGTGTGTCCATCACGACTTAATTCTCACCCCAAACACCTATCTATGCTGGGGGGGAGGGGGGGAGCAAAGAGGGAGAGGGGCTTTGAAGGCCACAGAAGCTGAGAGTCCATTCGATCAGTCAAAGTTCAGGTTTGTTTATTACTATTTTTCCTGTAATTTTGAGCAGGCAGAATAGGTTTAGTGCTGTAGTAAGGCACTGCAGCATTTGTATCATTTACAAGGAAGCAGTTCTTCAACTTTTCTATTGAACTCTCAGCTCTACCTCCAAGCTGAGATTACTGCATCTCTCCATTCAAAAGATCAGTAGATTACCTGACTGACTTTGGTGCCTTATCAAGTAGAAGCCCAGCACATCACTTGCATATTCCTCATCCAACAATTGCCAGACCAGGGGTTTTCCAGGAAGCAGCTACAGCTTCAAGTCCAGTAGTCCCCTTTTTCACTTATACACAAATACACTCTCATCCCTTGCATTTTTGCTTAAGGCATGCCACATCCAGACCCTTATTGAAGACCTGAAAGTGCTAAAATTAATGGTTCTTCAGCATCCTCAGTTAACATGACTTTTCATTTGTGCATATCAAATAATTCATATTTCTCTATCCCAGGAATATAGCTCACTCCTTGAAGAACTTGACAGTCCAACTCCAGCTGGGAAATTAGGTGGAGAGTTCTTCAGGAGCTTTCCGAATAAACTACCCGATAGGAGATTTTTTGATGGAGATAAAACAGTCAGATTTTTTTTTTTTTTCAGGAAGAAAGCTCTTATTACCCAAGAGAGAAATTCTAATTTAAGGTAAGTGAGAATCAGATATTAGTTTTTTCTGACTCAGAAAAGGGTTTTAAACCTCAATTTGCTCCATTCCAGGCATGATGGACTCACTAAATGGTTAAGATGCAAGACAGACTTTACAGCATCTCTGGTCTGATGCTTTAATAATACCTTTGAACTATTCTGTATTGAAAAAGCAAGAAAAACATAAATCTCTAGAGAAATATTATTTCAATGAGATGCACCCCAACTCTGCATCCAAAGTAAGTATCTTGACCAGACTTTTTTCTTTATCCTTTTCTCCCTTTTTTTAAATTTTTAGACTTGCTCCCTCTGACTCTGGCAAAACACATCGGATTGGTTAAGATTAGGTAAATTCAAGATGATTTCAACTTGGATAGGGCACATATCTGAGTTTTTTAGTAGATATCTTGTATATGGTTTGATATTTTATATCTGAGTCCCTGACAGTTTACCAAGGACAATGAACAACTAGAGAATGATAATTTTTAACTCAGTTCTGGTACAGTGCAGCAGTACACTGAATTGTAATTATCATTATTCTGTTATTTAATTTTTTCCCATTTTATATCACCAGGTTTTTGAACAAAATGATTCCTAAATTTTGGCCATCAAGGCTTCATCTGGTACTCAACAGAGGAGTTTCATGCGTGTTTTTTTTAACAGCCCATCCTCTTGTCCTGTATGACTCACTCTATATGTAGATGTCTATACAACTGGAAAGTTTTCAGTCACATATAATGAATAAATTGAAAAACAAGGTAAATATCAACATTGTTAGTGTCCACTCTAATATGACCAGCTGCAAAGAATTTGTTAGAACAAGTAAATGCAAGTACAGGTGAGAGAAAGAAGTTACATTGTAATATAATGTGTATAATGTGCAATTGATTAATAGAGGTTTTTCAGATTCCAGCAGATGAATGGCAAAACCCTACCATATTTTATACCTGTATCCCTCAAGGTGGCTGAAAAAACATGCTGCAAGCAGAGATCTTTGTATAATTTTTAAAAGCTATGACTGCATGACCATATTTCAATTTTCTCCTTGATGTGAAGACAATCTCATGTAGGTAGTAAGCCTAGTTTCTTCTTTCACCATCCTAAAATCCAGTGAGAGAAGATGAAATTATTTGTTTTCTGATTTAGCATACTTATCTTGGTAGCCAGTATCTGTTTTCTACAAGTTTACCTGTAAGTTGACAGTAAAAAGCTGTGCAAAAATAGAATTTTATAAAAATTTATTATTTCAAGCTCTAGCTTTGGAAGATGTCCAGGATATACAAACACACAGATCATAAGTTTTAGGATGAAAAACACTTGGCTCATGACAGCTCAAGAACCAAGGTATCTGGGGGGCAGAAATATAGAACAACAATAAAAATCAGGTTAGGTTTTTTTTTTTTCTTTGAATAAATTACACAAAATTATTTTAAATCTGAAAAATTAACCACTTGGTCAAAAGTGGAGTTGTATTTGAAAGTCTAAACATTCACCAATTGCATTTATCCTCCCAAAAAAGGGCGTTTTCCTTAACAACATTATTTCTAAATTAAATGAAGAATAAACCATTTTTTGGACCACAGTTTGATTTGCATGTCTATTAAACCTCCAAGGTAAAACTGTTTACCAAGAATTGATTAAGAAGTCTAAAGATTTCTGAATGTGTGAAACTGGGAAGATGACATAACGTCAGTCTCACACCTGAGGTTACCACATCAACCACAGTCCAAAACCCAGATGGCTCCTTAAGCCCTGGAATGCTGTAAAAAGCAGTATGGAGCAGCAGCAGAACTGTCAAGGCAGATATACAAGCCCAAACAAACATTAATCCATGTCAGATCCTTCAGGAATACTTTAATTTTCTTGGATCTCTCTTCTGAAATTTGTAGTAACTGGTGAGTAATCTCCACAGCACAGCCACAAGACATTTTCATGTGTAACGAAAATAAATCTAACTCCTCCTTTGTTGAGAATGTTGTTAGTTGTCCATTTGGTCAATGTAAGATTTAACACCTTTTCTTGTTATGGTTTCATAAGGCATCCTGCTTTACATTCCTGCAGAATGCCAGTCTGTGGCACCTTATCAAGTACACCTCACCACAGTGCTGGAAATGACCAGGCTGCAGCTCCTATAAAAGCAGAGCCAGGCTAAAGGAGCAATGGGACCACTCACTTCCTCTCCTAAAAGCAGCAGGTGCTGTGTTAGAAACTGCACTGACATCAAGAGGCAACCCTGCAGTTGTTCTGTCTGTACACTGAAGTGCTTGTTTTCTGAATCTGGCAAACAAGGAATTGCACAGAACTATGCTAAACAGTGCAAGAAATTAAAAATTCTTTCCTTCAGAGGCATAGACACACTTTGCCTTAGGACTTAGATGATGTCCTAGGTTACAATGTAAAAATGTGCCAGAGGGTCTGTATTCTATCTCCATCTTCATTAACTGTTGAAACAAAGGAGGAGCAGTGTTTTTCTTTGCCTCCTCCCCTGGACTATCTCCTGTTAATGGGCCATTAACACCTTTTCCTATGAGTCATAGATAACTCCCTCCGGGAGCCATTTGTGTTTAATGGGCCATTGTGAGGACTCACCCCATGACTCATACAATGACATCAGCCCATTGTGAGGATCCACCACATGACTCATAAAATTACATAATCCCATTGTGAGATGCTCCACCCAGGGGAAGGAGCCAAACATTCCCACCTAAATATAATGTGGGAACTAGGACAGAACAAGTAGCCCTGACCCACTGGTTTCCAGAGGACAAGAGCTACCAGACCTGTCTACAAGATCACTACTTCAACAAGACCACCTCATCTGGACTGCTGCCACGACCCTAACTATCAGGGTATCAGGTTATATTCTGACTCTGTCAATAGTTTTTATTTTCTTTATATTACTTACATATATTTTATTTTTTCCTATTAAATTATATTTCTGACTTAAAGTCTCACTGGTTTTACTTTCAAACCAGCACAGATGAGGACACTAAAAATCAGATATGCTACTTCCTAACCTAATGATTTCCTTCCTGTTAAAATCTCTCACATTTCTGGAGAATTTCCAATTTCATTTTTTAAGGCAGCAAATTCAATCACTATGAATCCTGCACTGCCTTTCCCAATTTCCATAAAGAAAAACTGTTGGCAGTGAAACAACTAAAATGAAATTTGAAGCACACCTAACAGAGAACAAACAGCAACAAAGTAAAATAGGGCTAATAAAATACAAACCACCCATTTGTGTATGGAGTCTTTTTTTTGTATGTACATAACTACACAGTTCTGCACAAGACATGCTTATGCAGATAAAGAAGTATTTATAGTTAGCCCTGAACCGAACTCTGCAACTACACTGCACATAGAGAAGTTTCATGCAGATACTTGGACAGAGACCAGTGAAGTTAGAAGGCACTGCTGTCACATTTTACATGCATAATGACTCCACCAACGTGGATCTCAGGATCACATCCCATTTCGGAGCAGATACCTTGGCTGGATTTTAAACAGATGATGTACAACCTTATTAGAATTATCAAAATCAAGAAGAAACACTAGAACAAACTGTCTCATTTAAAAAAAAAAAGTTCCCTAAACTCACTTGGAGATTTTAAGAACTAAGTTTATGTTTGTCACTAGCTGGCTATTAAAACACAATTTCAAGACAGAAAATACAGTATGTATAGATCTGTGCTTCTATCTTTTAAATAATTGGTGAAGTTATTCTCCAAAGAGAACCATGAAGCTCTTGGAAGGATTCTGATAGTATGGCCTGCAAGGCTGCGGCTTCTGTATCAAAATCCTTCCTTCTCTAAATGATGGGCAATAAATGGCAATTTATTTAAATGTTGTAATGTACTAGTACAGCAATGAATAGATGAATGCAGTTGCTGTTAGCTGTAAATGCCAAAGGCTTCAAAGTCAAGTCACTCAGGAGAAGCTGAAGCAGAAAGATGAGATGCAGGTCGAGCACAGAAGTAGTTCCAATAGCACAAGGCTCCATTTTGCCTGTGAATGCACCCACTGGGATTCACAGAGGTGGAAACAGACAACTTTTCCCAGTGAACAAATCAGCAAACAGAACAATAAAGAAGACTGAAGGTTTAAATGAACTCAGATGAGGGGGCAACACAATAAAATAAAACTAAAAGATAAATAAAAAGTGTTTCTAAAATCAAAGAATTTATAACTTTGCATGGTCCTGAATTGTGCCTCCTTAACTAAAAATCTGTAGATCCTTAGGGCCAGGTCTGTAGAACCTTCCACTTCATGTATCTACAAGCAACTTAAAAATCAATAAACTAACATTTCTTTCTCCCCACCCCACAATCCAGTATTAGAAACAGCACCAAGAGATAGCAGTATGCAGTCTCAAAAGTTGGAGTTCACCTTATGTAAAACCAACTCCTCTCCTAAATTATGCAGCAAAATTCACACATTCTGAGAAAAACTGAAACATAATTAAGGATCTGGAAAAGTACACATGAAAAATAAGGGAACTGGGACTAGAATACAAAGGCAATAGCACACAGAACACACAACATCAAACTTTAACCATCCCTTTCCATACTCAAAGGAGATGTGGAACCTGAAAGATGACAAATTTAAAAGATTTTATCAGCTCTTTCTCAGCGGTTAACTTGCAAGTTTGCTTCTACAAAGAACCAAGACTTTCTCAACTTCTCTCACTTTAGCATACATCATTAAAGTCTATATTCAGTACAGAAGTATTTTTAAGTAATACGGTCTATACACCTTACGCTTTTGATCTAACACTAAACTTGTGCTAGATATCAGATATAAATATCCTGTAGACACTAAGCACTAAGTTTTTTCTGCCCTGCTCAGAAGCATCCAACTCCAGTCTAAACAGGTCACCATGAAAGGCCAACTACTTGACTGAGTTCAGTAGTTCTGAATGTTCTGAAATGGCACATACAACATATAAACACTAACTTAAATCCTTCCCTCTAGCCCAGTTATTTCACACCACTCTCCTTTTAATCTTCTTCTCTGGATCCTACTAGGATTTATTACTGATACTACCTATATAGCTAATTGCCAAGGCTTAGCTGAAGAGATTTTTTTTCCATCTGTAGTTCATCTAAGACCAGCACCACCCCATGCAGTTTCTTCCAATGACACCAACATTAAGTTTAGCAAGTGACCATTCTCTTTGCAAAAACCTCAGATCTAATTTCTACTCTGGTCCAGAACAATCAGAAAATGACTGAAGGGTCTTGGAAATAATTTTGAGACAATGTCCATACTGTCCCTGTTTCAAAATCAGGAGTTCTGCAACTGTTGAGTTTCTGACTGTTTCACGTGTCTTAATGGCAAACACCTTGCAGATGTTTCAATAAAAAAATCTGCAATCCTTTTTTAAAGCCAATGATGTTTTTGTTGTTGTTCGTATTGTTGTTCTTGCCTCTCCTCCTTAAGAACCACTTTTAGCCCCTTCACAGTCCTACAGGTAAATCTGTAGCTCTTCTAATACAGTTCACTTTAATACAACACTAGTTAGTACTTGCAGACTTCCGCTATTCCACATTCTCCCTCTGCCACATCCACTTCCCATCTCAAAAACTTTCTTGACATGACTGCATCACTTGTGCTTGCACACTGAGAGTGCGTAATTTCTAGCTGTTCCTTACAGCCCTACTATTTTGTCAAAACAACAAATAAGCTAATTTGCTGAATTTCTGGCTCTGGTTATCTATCAACCAACTGAATGAAATGTCAGACATTCTGCATCTAAGATTAAAAGGAGTCAGGTGCACTAGTTGCAAAAATGAAGCTGTTAAAGTTAAACAATTAAACACAGTTCATTTTTTCTTATTTAATAAATTATATAAAAAAGTGAACCTTTTTTTTACACATTATTAAAAGACAGTTTCTTATCTAACTTCAGCAATAATACAAGCAAAAATGAAACTGATTTAGATTTTTGAGTGGACATTCCATATCCCATTTAAGTGGAGTCCAGTGTGCACAGCTTCAGAAGTACTGATGACTTTTCACTCCCAGGGTTGGTCTTCTTTTGTGCCGATCTGGTTCCACAGATGACCCCAATGTTCATTTGGGGGAAAAAAAAAAATCAAAACAAAAACCAAACCCATATTCCTTGGTCAACATTGAAAAAAACCAACAAAATGTGGCAAGTTTCAACACCTGTTCAAACTGTAAGTACTTTTGTATCATCATACAGATGTTCAATTATGTTTGTCAGAGCAACAGTAAGACAGCATTTTATCTTTAGCCTCGTAAAAAAAATGAAAGTTGATAGTTTGTGCACATACACACACAGAGTACACTTGACAAGAACACTTTTATGTGGTTTACATTTCACTTTTATTTAATCCTCAAAACTGCCCATATTGCAGGGGTTTTCTTGATGAAATATGGAACTGAGCAATTAATACTACAAAATTATGGTAAAAACTTGCTCGTTTTTCTACCTTTATTGCTAAGAAACTTTACAGGTGCACAGTTTGTAAAAATAACCCTTTTAAGACTGAATGTATACACGTGCTACAGGATTTTTAAAAATGACATTAGCATAGCACCTCCCGATGGGGCAAATGCAGTGCTGAACAGAGACAGATTGTTTACAAAGTTAGAACTGCTTATTTATTTTACAGCTTCTAAAGGGAAGAAATTGTTCAGTCCTAAAAGGGTTAAGTAGAAACCCTAATATACTTCTTTTTCTAACAAAGCTGCCACTCAATCCCACAGTACAGTGCTTGAAAACAAAGTCAAAAGTCTGGCACAGGAAAGTATGCACATTTGTTCAGTACTCATAAACACAGCTGCTTTTGAAAGAAAGTAAATAATATGGTTAATAATTGAAGAGCATCTTAGTTTCAAGATGGAAATCTCTATGGAGTCATTTAATCCACAAGTGGGTAGTTTACTTCCAATAGATAATTTGATTCACAAGGCATTAATATTTTCTATATGGGGAATTCATCAATTTATGTATTGAGTTAATGTCTTTTCAGGTAACCATTCTGATTTTATAAGTCTGTGCAATGAAAACAAGACAGAATACCATTATTAATACAGTTGTGGGATGCCCTCAGGGCAAGTAATTAGGAAAAAACATGAGCAGCAGATTATGAAAGAGTATGCTAGTGTTGAATTCTGAAAAGCAGTTCCAAACAACAGAAAACAAGGAAAGGCATAGCTAAATTAGAGCACTCACTTTGCTTCTTCTTCCTATAGTTGGAGCTATAATAACATTCTGAACACAGACTCAATTTCTATGCATACAGAATTAACAGCAGACTTACAGCTAGACTTGAACAGTTATAAGAGTTTCATACTGAAACATTCTATAAGTAGGTTTATCAAAATCTTGAGATATTGTTAATATCATGAAAATTGTTAACAGCTCACAAGGCCAATATATGTAACAATATCACCCCACAGAAAAAAGTTCAGGAAGATAATATATCTGAACAACTGGACATATTAACAACAGTAAAGACCTGGAAGACCATTTCTGTACTACAGAATAACTACTGGCAACAAGAGAGCCACAAGCCAAATGAAAAAACATGGTTTAAAATGGTCTTGTAAGCAGAATAGGCTCTTTTTTCACCCACTTGGCTGTAGTGTGTAGAACAGCAGATATTAGGCTAAATCTTTACAAGTCAAGGGATAGTATATCTATTGGGCAAAATTACTGCACATAAAGAAACTGAATATAAAAAGTATTGCATTTACATGTAAAAAATTTAAAATAACGAATATAAAAGCACGTCAAGTTCTGAAAAGCTATTTTAAATAGTCTTTGAAGGTTAAAAGTCTTGTTATGGTTTGCCTGCTGTGTGTCTGTCATGGTTTCTTAAATACCCTCTAAGTTTGATATATGTATCTTGCTTATTTTAATTCTCAGTCTAATTAGTGATGATAATCTGTGGCTCTTGAACTAAGCTGCACTGTAAGATATTTATGTGCTTCTAACAAAAACACTGAAACAATTCCTGTCACAACACAAAAAACCAAAATTTTACAGCACATACAAAGGTAAACAGATTTGCAAGTAAATGCCAGTAAACAGTTTAAAACAGAGATAAGGCCACAATGAATACTGCCCTTGGTCACTGAAATGGAGATGAGGTGAGGCAGCATTCACTAGTGCTAGGAACCAGCATCACAACTACGTCACGGGAATGCATTTCGTAGTACAGAATAATGAGTATGAAGGCCTGTGGTAGAATACAAGCACACATCAGGAGGATAGTGGCACTGATTTTACTATTTGATAAATATGCTTTATAACCAATTTCTTCCTTTAAATACATTGTTTTCACACATACACCAGAGCAGTAAAGCAAACAAGTAGAATGGAGCGTCAGAGTAAACAAATATGGTACAGAGACAATATCTTAAAATGGTGGTGTGGGTGCTGAAACTGGAATAAGTGGTCAGAAATAAAAACCCTATGAAAATGGTCAACAGGTAAGCTTGTAAGCAATGCACAGTAGGAAACCACAGGTTCACATTTACACAGCAGTTGTGACTTTTGCTTCGGAGTATAGAAAAGGCTGAACACACCATGAAATTTTGGCTTTTCAAGAAGAAGATCACACTGTCAGAACTTGTCCTACAAGTCTATGCCTAGCTCTGTGACTATAAATGAACTACTGGGTATACTTTCAATACAAATGAAGCAGGCGGGTCTACAAGGTGGGACAAAACATGGTAAAGTCAAAACGAAAAACAAATGCAGCAACCAACAAAGTCAAAGTGCAAATGAGCCTTGAATTTATGCTGGAGAGAAGACTTGAATGTTGCACAAGCTGTTGGCCAGGAAAGGGAAACCCACAGGAAACAAGGATGGGAGGAGCTGACATCTTCATAGTGCTTTTATGATTTTCTATTTGCCCATTTCTAAGTAATAAAATTTACTTCTGGTTATTACTGTATGATCACTTCACAATGAAAGCACGTTCTCAATACAAGTGTTACACTAAAGTCTGGCCTAATTTACTGAACAGTATGAAGAAAAACATGCTTGTTGTGATTCTCAAATGATGAAGGGCATCACCTACCAATCCCATTTGTAGCACATACTTCTCATAGTACTTGAGTTACATGCCAACAAGACAGAAGACATGCTGCCAAATGAAGTTATTGGGAACATTCCACTTTTGAAATAAAACATTTAACTTACACTTAATACAAATTATGTACAAGATTAGAAAAACCTGAACAGATTCTGAAACATTTTCAGATGTAATATGAGCAAGGAAGAGGGGGAGTAACCCAATAACAACCCTTCAAAAACACCAGCATATGCCTGTGACATGAACAATCATTAATATGACTGCTTGAAATGCCACTTTTCAGAAAAAAGCTCATGTAATGTTAGAACCTCATGAATTATCACTATAAATACATATTTTAAAAAGAAATACAGAAATAACTATTAACAATGACTGAAAACAGAACGCTAAAGTTAACATACATTGCATGTATTGCAGGCAAGGCAGAGGCATTTTTTAAAGCTTTTGCACAGACTTCATATAATCTTAAAAAAAATATGCTGGCCTTTACAAGGTTCTACTTGCTGAAATAAAAACAATTTCAGTTCATAAAAAGTCACAAGACTTCAGTTTAAAAAAAGGAACAGTTCCAGCCACAGACCAAAAATATATATTTTTTTTTTTAACTGGAAGAGTATGGTAATTAGATTATACAAGCATGGTCAGGCTTGGAACCTGAATATACTTCAGAGCAAAAGCTCAGAGGAAAAAAAAAATATAAACTATTTGGTAACAAAAGTGTACTATATGTTGTGATACAAAAAAGGTATGGTGAAAATGTACCTTTTATACTAAAGCTTATACAAGTTCCTTGGTCCATAAAAACTATGTTGTGTTCATGTTTTCTAGTTTGCTCAACATGTATCCCAGCCACATTTTTGTTTCTTGCCCACTAAAAAAAACACAGCTGAAAAATAGATTTTCAATAAAGTTCTTATGTTTCGAATGTTGGGTTTTTTCTTTTTTTTTTNTCTGTTTTTAAGATCAGCACTTGCAGGTAACAAGGTTCAAATCATATCACCTAAAATGGAAAAGTGTTTTCCCATGAAACCACAAAAACTGTTCAGTTCTCTTGAATGTAGCATGAAAAGTCAATTAAAGTCCAGACAAAGAACAGTAGTTAGGAAACTACAGTTGCCGTAGATGATGTGACATTGGTGGGGTTTGTGCTGACACTCGTGTAACTTCCCTCACTGTTTGTGTTTGTTTCACTGGAAGCCATGAGGCTTGAGTTGGCTCTGAGGATTGCTCCAGCAGCACTGCAGTGTGGCCGTGGCCCTGGTTCCGGTGTGTATGTGAAGGTAAGGCTGGTGGAGTAAATTATGCCATCGTTACGGACCAAAGTTACTGGAACCTGGACTGGCTGCCGGACCCACCTCCAACCCTCTCGAAATGCAGAAATGTCTGGAACAACACAAAGCATGCTCTCTGCACATCTGAAAAACAGGAGAGTCAACTGAGTACAATATACTTAGGTTGAAAGAATTCAATAGAACAGAACAGTTTGGTTGGAAGAGACCTACAATATTCAACTAGTGACCACAACCAACTATTCGACTAGTGACACTGACCACTTCAAGGCTGACCAAAAGTTACAATCATATTATTAAGGCCCAATGCCCTTTATTTGGTTAAACACAGAGAGGCTTGGGGCATCAACCACCTTTCTAGGAAGCCTGTTCTGGTGTCTGACCACCCTCTCAGTAAAGAAATATTGCCAATGTCCAGCTTCCTTCGTGGAGCTTTGAACCATTCCCATGTGTCCTGCCACATGATAGCAGGAAGCAGAGCACCTCCTTTTCTCTAAACCAGACAAGCCCAAAGTCCTCAGCTGCAACTCCTAGGCCTTTCCAGCCCTTCACCATCTTCACTGCCCTTCTCTGGACATCTTCTGTTACCTTCTTAAACTGGGGAGCCCAGAACAGCACGCAGTGTTCGTGGTGAGGCTGCAGTAGTGCTGACTGCATGGCACAGACACATCCTTTGACCAGCTGGATGCAGTTTGGCTTCCCTGCTGCCAGGGTGCATTGCTAACTCATTCTGAGCCTCTGGCAACCAGCCTTCCCAGACCCCTTTCTGCAGTGCAGGAAAGTGTACACTTGAGTGTGTACAGAAGTATACACTCTTCAAAGCACCCAGTAAAACATAAACACCATAAAATTAATAGAAAATATTGTACCTGTACATGGTTTCAGCTTCCACATCCCCAAACCAGACACGTAAATTTGGAGTGAAGTTCTGTCCTGTAAGTTCCAACATGGCCACATCCCCACCACCATTCAACTGGAAAGAAGGAGGAGAAAGAGAAGGAGAAAGAGAAGGAGAAAGAGAAGGAGAAAGAGAAGGAGAAAGAGAAGGAGAAAGAGAAGGAGAAAGAGAAGGAGAAAGAGAAGGAGAAAGAGAAGGAGAAAGAGAAGGAGAAAGAGAAGGAGAAAGAGAAGGAGAAAGAGAAGGAGAAAGAGAAGGAGAAAGAGAAGGAGAAAGAGAAGGAGAAAGAGAAGGAGAAAGAGAAGGAGAAAGAGAAGAGAATCCCCCCCAAATATGTATTATTAAGAATAAACACTCTCCCCTTGGAAAAAAACAAACAAACTAAAAACCCCACCAAACAAAGAAAAACCCACAAACCAAACCTTCACATGCAGGTAACTTGAAACAGTGCTGTTTTTCTCAACTGGACAAAACCAAAACACAATCAACTGAAGTATAAAGAAGTAACACATCTAAAAGATATTGCCAATTAATTTGATACTATGAATGAATTTCCAACTTTTGATAATGGCCACTTAAAACAGATGTCAACAAAGCTTTGAAAATAAAGAACAAAATCTTTCAGAGAAGGTGTTAGGGGAGTTTTAAGTTTTTCCTCTGTCAAATGCTGGGGGTTTTTTAGTAAGGTTCTCTTTGATCTGTAATTGGCAAGAGTCAAAAACAATTTAAAATAATCAAACAGAGGTCTTAAGGATATCACTACCACGGTACTTTCAGAAATAAAATACTAACTAGTATTCTAAAATACTAGTTAATACTAAAATTCTAATTCTAGTATTATTCCTGTGATGGATAGGCTCATCTATTCTGAAATGTAAGTAAGAAAAATTATTACAAAGTAATTTCATTATTTATAAATCTATTAAGACTTTTTTTCCTACAGTATTTCACAAGGCTACCACGGAGGTTAAGTGAGTATGACAAAAATAATGTCACATAAAACAATTTATTAAAACAAACTACCAACTTACTTGAAGACTTTCCACAACAGGCACAGGTGTCACTGGAGCATGGACTGGACCCATCCCCTCATAGAATGTATATTCTGCTTTATCTGTGCTAATGATTGTCCAAGAAGCTCCATCATTTATCATTTCTTTATTTGGTTCTTTTGGGCATGGAGTGGCCTTAGAGAGATAGAAAAGTTTAAAACCTGATCTGTAGACATGCTTCTCTAGACACAGACCTAAAAACCAACTAACCCCATAATAATGCCTATTATTTCAAACACGTTTGCTTATGTTTTCCCCTAAAAATTAACTAGAGAAACCCTCTTCACATTTCAGAAAAACTGCTAGAAAACTAGTATTTGTGAGAACACCATTAACTCTCACCTATGACACTGCCACCTCTCCAACCTTGTTTGATTTTTATTTTAGTTCAACTTCCAAAGTTTTAATGTTATAAAAAAACAAACTACAGCAACTAGAAGTAGCTGCTTTAAAACAGATCTTTTATTCAGGTAAAATGTTTAAAATAGCTACAGACTGAAGTAGAATACTTTTCATTAGTTATGATGTTTATCTGCTCAAGTTTTGTTTTTTTTTAGAATTCTTCACCCTCCACAAAATGATGGAAAACACAGGTTTGTATTTCAGTGTTTGCAAAAAGACATAGGAGAGAAGCTGAAATAACAGCTTTACAAATTAGAACAATGGAATCACTGAATGGCTTGCATTGGAAGGGATCTCAAAGGTCATCCAGTGTCTCCCTCTAAATACTACTGAATTAGTATAGATAGATAGATAGATAGATAGATAGACAGACAGATAGATAGATAGAAAGAAAACACACAAATATTTTTTTATGGCAACAGAAGCATCTCTGAACAATTTCACCATCTAGCAACCCATAAGTAAATTGTGTATAGGTTAAACACAGAAAAAAATGGGACAAAAAATTCTAATAGCTAGACTCTCTTTCCCTCCATTAAGCTTTATGGATATATTGGTATGTAACCATAACCTTCACTCTTCAAAGTGGAAAATAAACTTCAATTAGCACGAATTGTCCATATCAGATGTTAAAAAGCAAAGCTGCATTATTATGTGAACTCTTCATTCTGGTATGATCATGTAAGAAGCATTGAAAACAGCTGGCAAGGAAAGTGTGTGACATGGATAGTAACTATGGATCTTTCCAAACTCACGATGCCCAAATAAACTTGCATTAGAAACATATGCAGCTTCTGAACTACTGGCCCAACCTCAAAAGAGGAGCCATTCTGTAGGAACTGTTGCATACTATTTTGAAGCATGACACCTGTCCTATAGGCTGACTGCAATTCTTATTGGCATGGAATGATATACTTTGAGTCATGACAAATAAAACCATGGATATGAAAAAAAGGAACCACCCTGTAAAAGATCATTGACTGATTTTTTCACATTTCCTAAGTCCATGATGTGGAAGGCAAATGCCACAGAATTTGTTCTGAAAATCCTATCAACAATCATTTCACTAATACATTATTCCATCTGTTATAGAAATCTTTAAAAGGTTTCAATTCCTCTTCTAGAGAAACATTCTTCCTTGTCACTTCCAAATAGGGCTCCAAGGCCATTTCTCACCCTTAGTTTTATTTCCTTTTTAAACTAAATTTTCTCAACAGGTGGCACTGGAAGATTAAAATGCCTTCACATTGTGCTTAGTACTCATGTACAGTCTGGCTTCAACTGGAGACAGAAGTTAGAACTTGGGATTCTAGGGTTGCCATTGACAGTTTTCTAAAACCACCACCTTGATGTGCAGTGGCAGTTGTGAGTGACAACACCATGCTGGACACCATCAGAAGAAAGTGCTGAGAACAAGCCATCTGGTATTGTTTTGCCAGTGTAAATCCCTTGTTCACCTAATTTCATAATACTGGGTGCAGCTGTCTCCCTATCTAAACCAGTTCTGGAGAAAAAACAAGAGAAGGGACAGAAAGGAGAACTACATTCACCAAGGAGTGCTGAACTTGCGAGAAGAAATGGAGAGACTGTGCTTTTCCAGTTAGGAGAAAAGAAATTAAGATTTTGAAGGCTAAGTGAATGCAGAACTGTTGCCTGCTAAATACTACAAAACTGAAGTAGTAATCACTCAGAAATTGTTACATCATTCAAACCAAATACAACAAACATTTACTACACAAGGAACAGGAAACCTCTTAAGCTTTCTGCCATAGATTACTGAGAAAAGGAACATCTGCATGTTCTAAGGTAATCAAACCAGTGTACACATCTACAAAATGACACTAAAAGACAAGAGTCAGGAAGGAATGCAGCCTTATAACAACAGTTGGTACAAGAAGTGTGGATGCTGGCAGAATACAACCACACTGGACTGTGAAACACAACCAGATCCACCTGCTTCCTGTAAGCACCAACCTCCTGCTGCTGCTGGTAGACTAGACACAGACATGGACTATGCTCTGATCCAGTAAGACAGGATTTATATCCTCTCTCCATGCTCCAGAACACTTGCATGTTTTGAAAGAGAGATCTGGCTGGTGCTTCAGCAACTGAATTTAAAGGTTCATGCTGACCTGCAGACTTTTTACAGCCTTTTTGCTTTAAACCTATATGGTCTCTATATAAGGCTATTTCCATTCACCCAAGAGAGACTTGTCATCCAAAAGTTTCAGGATTTTGGGGGGTTGTTGTTCTGCTGGTTATTTTGTTGTTGTTGGGTTGGTTTTTGTGGTGGGTTGTTNACAGTGACCACAGTTTGTCTAGATTCCTACTACAGGAACAACATACACACACTGTTTCCCTCATCTTTGTCTTCTGATCAAAAATAAAAAACCCAGACAAAACAGGACTTCTCTCCTGACATTGACAGAAAGAATTTATCTTCCATTGTGATTTCACCTACCAAAGCATGGTAACAGTCTGATGTGCAAGCTACCAGATTTTATTCAACCAGTATAAGCAGCAGGTATCTACTCCACAAAGAGAATTCAGGATAAGGGGTGTCCTTTTATCTTAGGACATCCTGACAGTCCCACAGGCAATGCCAAGATGCTGAACTAAGACAGCTATCAGAGAGGCAGTAATTGTTTCCTTATTCAGTGCTTCCCATACAGTACTTAAAGAATTATTAAATAGCAGGCTGATCAAGAGTTATTGTAGTTCACATTTCACAGCTTTCTCTTGTTAATAATAGTCCATTCTCCTTTACAAGAATACATATTGACATACATATTTCTGCTGTGTGTTGTGGGTAGAAAAATAGCTCTACTCACTTCTGAACAATCATGAGTAAGTTTCCTGAAATAGGAACAAAGCTTCTCACAGTCTCTTTCCATTGTCCCAGTTCAGGACAGAATTGAACTGACTCTTTACCAAGCCTTCCTGATCCTTCCGTTAAATTAAGGGACATCTTAAATATTAGCTTCTAATTTCCTACCTCTACTTTTCTTACCCAAAAAGGTACAGCTGTTTTAAGGAAGTCCTGAATCTTTCCCAAGCATGGCCATCTTCCTGGACCACAGCATTATCTCTCAACATCCTTTGTTATTTGAGCTGCTCCCAAAATATTTAAGGAAAATTGCAATACTTAGGTAGTCCTGAACTTGGTCAAAGTCTTCAGAGTCAGAGAATATTCTAAATTGGAAGTGACCCACAAGGATCACCAAGCCTAACTCAAGTAAAGACTGAGTACGTTCAGAGACTGAACCCACCACCTTGCTGTTTTTAGCACCATGCTCTGACCAGCTGAGCCAATCTCAGGGCCCTTGTTGGTTTGGTAGGAATTACCATGTGAAGGTGCTACAAGCATGCTAATGTAAGAGACTAAAACCCGGTATTTTTCTCCACCTGCTAGAGAAAAAAGTATTTCTGAGACAGTTATATTCTTTACAGACAAACCAAATTTCTGTGGCTTTTCAAGTTACTGTGGGCTACTGCCACAGCTGTCTATGTTTACACTCTTAGCCACGAGCAATACACGGCACCACTGCTGAGTTCATAATGAAACAAGACTATTATCAAATGTATGGTTTGCTATTTGCTGTAACCTAGAAAGGGACACACAAATATGTCGTGCAGCTCCACTGGCATATGCCAACATCTTAAGACACAGCATCATGACGACATGCACAAGTTTCTAGTGTGTTTTTCCTTTTTCTCCATCAGAGAAACCAGAATACATTTTCCAGACAGACATGGAAGAAGATTATGAGGAAAGAAAAACAGATTTGGAAAGGCACAAATAATTTGTTGCTTTCCACCCTCTCTTTTCAAAACAAAGTATTAGACTCACATTCAAAACCTACTGCAAAAATGGCATGCATACGTATTTTGGGGATATTTGGAAAAACTTTGCAATTATGCTTCTCATATATTGAAATAGTTTTAAACAACTTACTTGAAATTGGATTATTCTCTCCTGGGAAAGGCACAAATACATTCTCTCAGTGTCTTTAAGGTAAAATGCACATTTATGGAGCTGAGATACTGGATCATCTGCATCCAATAATGCTGTTTGTTTATCTACTTTTCGAATTATCTGTAAATAAAAATTGTACATATATATTTAGAACAATTTCTACACTTTATTACACATATACAGTCAGTAAAGGAATTGAAAAGTAATTTTTTATAGCATTTTCATGACTCTCATTTTGATATCAACATTAAATTCATAATTAATACTTTTGAAACAAGAACACAACATTGAAGTCATACTCAGTACTACTTCAATGTGCTGCATGCATATATAATTCATCTGTTTTTGCTGAAGGAGTGGGGAAAAAATTGAAGCTCCCGCAAAATCTACTTTTATTTCATTTAATGGTGTAAAAGAATTATATTTTTATCTTAAATTATTATTAATTACTATTCTTCGTAATTAATATGCTTCTAGAGAAGCTTTCACCACTGATAGGATCAACAGAATTCTGATGCAAACTGGTTGCTGAAGGAGAATAATTAAAATAAGGATTAAATAAAGGTATTGCAATGTCCTTAAGTACAGTTTTGGAAACAATTGTAACACATCAGTAGTTGGTCATTAAATATTACTTAAAGACAGCTGCAAAGAACAGTTGGTCCTTACATTTGGCAGTTCAGTGAAAAAACATCTGGTGATTTAATCCAGATATTTTACCAATTTATTTCTAAAAAACAAAAGCTATTCCCTAAGAGTGAAAATCTATAGCTCATAATTTAACTCAACTTCTAGAAACAAGCTTAATGCTTTATGACACTACTAGATGCAACAGCCAAAGTGCCTGAATATTTCTAAGCTGACAATCAGAAACCCTGTCCTACGCAGTATCTAATTATAATAAAGAGTATTATTAGCAATACAAAACTGAAGGTTAACGTTTTTCTTCTAAATTCTTTGCAGTTGCTAATAAAATATCTGCAAGTTATCTTTTAATAGCATCATTTTCCATCAGTCCTGTAAGGAAGTATTACAAATGTTCCCCAGGGCAAACAAAGCAGGAACTTTTAGCATAATTTGTTTTAATCTGTTTCTACTTACAAATAAGGTTTCTGGAATAATAAATGATGGCATCTCCTTTCAGCAATAAAAACATATTAACATGAGGCCCATAAAAAAGTGACATCCTCTTAGTGAATTTCCTGTGCTTGAACAATATCTGTAGTGTAACCAGTGTAACTGATTTTACTGTCAAATAAAAATTTTATTTTGTACCATTGACGCTGAGCAAGCTATTATATTTTTCTTTTAGCTCAGTTTGGTATTGGGAGAGAATTTCACATTACAGTCCTAGCAAAATTAGTCTGGAAAGGGGAACAAAAGCCTGACTGCAGGAAGCCTGTTTTTATATTGGTGCATTCTAAAGATTGCTTCTACCTAAACTGGAATTAGCAGAGCCTTGTATGAAACTCGTAATGGGGTGACAAGCCACAATTTCACAGAAGATACCTTCTATTGATTATTAATCATATAAAATTCCACTTAAGCTGGCATTAAGTGCATAAAATGGAAAAAATAAAATCTATAATTATACTTAACTTTATTTTCAAAGCCCAGTACTGTGTATCCGGAAAGTATTTTTTTTTTTTTGTTCACCAACTTTAACTGGTTATTCCAAAGGCAATTCCCACGTTTCAGATTCAAAACAGATGGAATTAATAAATATGAAAAAAAGGTTTTTTTGCAAGCTGCTACTGGTATAATATATGGTCAGGAGTACACAGAAGTGCTTTTAGATTCAAATCAGTCGAGCATTTTTAAAGCTGTGCTGGAACTCAATACACAGAAGAGTCCTACTGGCTGAAAATATTTTACTCATCTATTCGATATCAAAATTTGAAATATTTTGGAACAGAGAAACCTACAACACTGTCTTTAAAATAGACAGATTAACTATTTTGGCATGCTTAAATTCTGAAAAATTCCCTATCTTATATTACAAGTTGTTCTTTGTTTACAGAAATAATGTGCAGATACAAAAATATGCTTTAATTAAAATAAATGCTATTTGTCACATAAAAAATATATTACCCAAAGGCAACACACAAGGCCAAAAACTGTACACACTGCAAACCCAACAATGGAATTACATTAGGTTGCCATCTATAAATTAATTCCAGCATTGGAGATATGAAACTGTACCAGTCTCGGGAGTGCCATGCCAGTTACTGAGCATACAAGTTTGACAGTCTGCCCATAATGAATGTAGCCATCTCTCACTGTGAATTCTTCTCCTTCTGATTCATCATCATCCACTGCATGAAAAAGGAATTTTCAGAATTACTTGCTTTAATCACTGTTTTTCTTGATACGAGATACATTTAACATCACACTATTACTTCAAATATACACTCAGTAACAAAACAAGTCTGCATATGGACAATTAATACGGAGGAAAAATGCAGGATGTTTTTTGTGAGGATGAAGGAAAGAAAGTTAAAAAAATTAATACTCAGATTTGCTTTTACTTACAGAGGTGAATGTAAAACGCTCCCCACTGTTGTGAACTGGCATGGAAATTACCACCTTCTACGTGCAAATATCTGGTGCTAACTGTTTGGGATCGAAGTCTATTAAATAGTGCCACTTTTGTCCCTGATGCAATACATACTGCAAGGAACACATACAGACTTGAGATTATAAAATTACTTCATTATTACATACAAAAGTACCAAAAAGTCACAACATAAAATAAACTTGAAATCAAGACATAATTATCAAATATTGGTTAATTTAGAAAATCTTTATATTTGTGACAGACCAAAAATAGTTATAAAATTATCAGTGCAATAACATACATAGTGGCTGTTCTCCAAAGGCATGCTAGCTCCAGCTGAAAACTTCTTCTGTTCATAGTTCTCCAGCAACTGATTATTTAAGCATAAGCTTTAGCTTGCCCTTATGAAGTACTTAAGACAAACTTTCAGCAATCATTTGAAGAATATTTGAAATATAAAGACAAAATATTCTTACAAATCACAAGCAATTGAAAGGAAAACAGATGTAACTTTATCAGATTATAACCATGCAACTTGTCGTGTTCTCAGATCTGAGCTTACTTATCATTCAAAAGAGAGAAATTTTAAAGTTTGCTCCTCTAAAAGAAACCAGCACCTAAAATTTTGCCATCAGAACAGGCATGTTGTTCTACTTAGTTCATATTTACTATTGAAGAATGCTTGGTTAATATTCACTGTCCATCAAAACTATCTGTCTGAATACAAATTCAACAGTGCATACTCTGAGCCCACGGGCGTCAACTGCACAGCAACAGATTGCCTTTAGTCATGTGCCAAGCTAGCGGCCCCGAGATCCACATTCCATAGGTGAATGGGTTCCAGCCCAACACAGATGGAAGAGCCTTTTAAAGCACTAGTGAAGAGAGAGAGAAAAACAAACAAAAAAAAGGCTATCTCTTGAGGTGCTCCAGTGGTATGCAGGCAAAAATGTTGGAAGAAAAGCAAAAACGTTTCCAATTATACCAGAGCACCAGAGATACTGTTAGTTGAAAAACACAGTAAGCAAATAAATCTGGGTGAAATATCACCATACAGATTTCTTAAACGACTACTTAAAAGGAACCATGAAAAACAAAAATAAGAACAACATGAAAATGGCATGAGACAGTAAGAAGGTGGCTGTGACGTGACGAAGTGCAGTTTGGATAACATGATGCTACTCATTTATAACAACCTGAAAGCAATCTCTTTGACACTGATCAAAATATTCTAAGCACCAGATCATGGCAGTTAGAGATCCAAAAGCTTAGAAAGCTAAGGTAGAACACTCTTTATACACTTGTCTACATTAATTCATTCCTCAGAATATGTGGGGGTTTGGGTGGGCCTTTTGTAGTTACTAAAAAATTAACCATGACTGCATAAAGCTCAACAGGGTAACATATGTATATTGAAGTATTTTAAAATACACTGATGTGTACAGTTCTGAAATACAGCAAAAAAAAACAGATGTTGAAAATTTCATTTTATTTCCCTTGTAGTCAGACCTTAAAATACATAACAAAAAATTAGTATGAAACAAAATTAAATGCTAAATAAAGAAAAAACAGTGAAATACTTACAGTCTGCATTTTTCAGTGACTGTTTCTTTTTAGAAGGTTTGGAGATGACTTTGATCCGTTTACTGAGGAATACACCGATGTCATCACTATTGCCATAGAACATTTTTACCGATAACATGAAGTGCTTTCTCTTGTCTGAGTCTGATATGTATAATGTTTTGGCAGTGCAATAATTCTGTAGGTGAAAACATACTGGGGTTTATTCTTTGAAGTCAACCCAGATCCAGAAACTATGCATTTTTAATTATGAATAAAACAGGAAAACTGATGCAATAGTTCCTAAAACAGATGAGAACCTGTTTGTTTCCCTCTCTTCTATATGCATTTCATTTATGACTACTGTTCAGCTTTGTGAAGTGTTGGACCCAACCTCATTACTCTGTGATCATTCTAAAGACCTTTACCAGGACTAGAAGACACGACTGGAAACCATAACTGTGTCAAAGCCACCTGAGAGGGGCCAAGAGCACTATGAAAATTACATTTAATTAGGGCTGTACACTGGGCATGCACAAGGGACCACCTGTGCAGAAAATGTGTTAAGCTAAACTTTTCTCAAAAGGATGGGAAATGACTGGGTTTTGAAACACAAGGAAATTACTTCTGGCTAAGTGTTTATGCTGGTGACAACAGAATTTTTAAAAAAAATCTCATAAAGAACTTCAATTATTCTTTTCCTATTTAGAAAATATGAAGCATTTCTGGTAGACTGTGCTGGAAATACAAGGTAACTATAAAATACTGCTTAATAAAACAACCATGTAAAATTAACACTTTTGCTGCTAGTTCTATTCCAGCTGTTTAAGTCATCACACATACCTTGAAAAAAATCTTGTAAATTGTAAGCAATTTACACCACTGTAAAAATAACCTACTAAATTCTTAAGATGCTACTTCTATTGTATTTTTAAGCAAAGGGACTTAAAGACTACTTCTAGCAGCAGATGTTTTGGTATTTCTTGATAAGATTATCCACTCATGCAAGCCACAGAGACAGGCAGAGAATTTGGTCCAAAAGCCATATTTTAGTTAGCCACTGATGCCTACCAAATAACCGAACAGTTTACTGAGTCTGCACCAACAACCTACAAATTAAAGGTTAGTACCTTGCTATGACCCTATGAGCCAAAACCAACTATTCAATTGTCCAAATATTTTGAGGGATTTTTTTTCAAACCATTATGTAATACCTAGAGAGTGTAAGAAAATGATCCAAAAATAAGAAAGGACATTCCTTGAAATATGTACCATGTAGCTATAATATCCTTTGCAGTTAGTTATTTTAGTGGTTTATTACAGCTTTTCTACCTTTCCTTCCAAGTTCAGCTGCTGCATTTCTTGGTCACTGTTTCCTATCCCAATAAAGGCACAAGGTTGTGACTCCTGCTCAGTGCAACCATCCCGCTCCATTTGCTCTTTTTTTTTTTTCCATCCACTGCCCATGAGATACACACATGGAGGAGGACAAAAGAACCTGAAAATAAAGAACACATCATGGAATTACACACAGTTTTCCAGATAAACAAACTGATGTGTACCCAATGCTTTCACATTCACAATTTGCACTTGAGTTTATACAGGCATGCCCTTCATTTTTCTTGAAGATTTTCTAAAATGAAAATTAAAACAAAACAAAAAAATAAAAAAGAAGCAAGGAAAATCAGCAGCAGATGCACTGTCACTGAGAATCTTTACAGATCAATACGTAAGGTAACAGTCTGCATCTCTATAAAACCCCTTACAAATTCTGAAAGAAAGGAAAAAAGGCCTCAAAAGTTGTAGTCATTGCAGGTGCTTAACATGATAGGGCAATTAATACACACAGAATAGTTCCAGCAACTAATTTAATGGACAACTGCTGACTACAATTCCTAAATGTTTATGGAGTTTCGTCATAAGCAAGGATGGAGTTGATTCTGTCCACACATAAATCTCTCCACAGCTTTTAAGTGGATTAGATAATTTAACATCTTCATCCATATGTGTAAAAAATAAGGCCTAGTTTTCAGCAGCACTGTCATCAGTCCAGATGCTACTTATAGCAATGTGTTCAAAATTAAATTCAGCATTATAATATAACTGTTAAAGCCCAAATCCTGAAAAGGTTTGGTTTTAGTTAGCAAAAAAGCTGCTGTGTTTCTATCATCATTTCACTATGAGCAAAGATAAAGAGGAATGAGCACATCCAGGTTTGAGGTAGCTAAGAAGGCAGGTAAGGGAGGGGAACATGAAAAAGTTTCTAATTATTTTATTTACTTAAATTTGGAGAGTAGTGTTATAACTTGGCATTTCTGCAACCCAACAATGACTCCTACCTTACAGGTGAGGGTTTTCTGGCTTTGCCTCTTTTATTTATTTATTTTTTAATTTGGCTTGGGACAACTGAATTCCAGGCAGGGGGAGCAGGCTGCATGCTGGGGCAGCAGCCAGTTGTGCTGCCCGCAGGCTGCTGCAGTGATGGCAGGAGCTGTTAGGGCAAAGGAGTGAACTGAACTGTGGGCTCACTAATGGAAAACATCAGAGGACAAAATTATTCAATTTCTGAAGTGTCTGTGGGAGTCCCGGACAAGAGAGGTCAGTGCCAGGTAACCAGTTGGATTGATGATCTGAAAAGTCTTTTTCATCCTACATGATTCTTATTTCAGTTAAACACCATTAATGGCAGCTTTAGTATGAAGATCAAGTGTAAAGTTCCCATTTATCTCACATATTCAGCATTATTATTTTTCAGCATGATCACATTTATTTAAGAGATATAAATTGTTTATCTAAGTTACAGAATTCTTAATAGATGAAACCAAAGTGCTGTTAATAATACCATAATTAAATACACATATATTAAAACCACATATAAATAACTGCAAGTATTTGCAGTATTTTTGGTTAATGGACACAAATAATTTATATTCTCTGTCAGAGAAACAAATCACCAAATTTTACATCTTACTGCTATTTAAAATGTCTCAGTGGTCATGAAAATGAACAAAAATTTATTACCTGCGGGCAAAAGAACTCCCCAGACTTTCTTTCCTGACTATAAATTTGCAGTCAAAAATTTTTACTTACATTTGTTCTATTTACAACGTAGCAAAGTAGATGTTGTACCAATATGTATACAGCTGAAATACCTATGAACCTTTTTCAAAAGTATCATGTCATCAGCTGTAAGTTATTCCTGATGAAGTTATACACAGATTAAAAATTACTCTCTACCTTTACTAAAGACCAATGCTTTGCTAAAAAAATACCCCAACCAGACAAAACCAAAACAAAAATCCAAAAAATCCCTCTATTCCAAATAATATGACACCATAAAGCACATGACATAGTGACCTTTCCTCACGTACTCCTTCGTATTCATCTTAGTGGTTAGAACACAAGAAAAAAAATTTGCTATTTTTTCATACTCTTTCAGCTTTATTCTAAACCAAGTCCTTTGAATAAATACAGACACTAGATGGCAATGAAGACCTGCAAGAAACAAGGTGCAACCTACTGATGAAGAGAAAACAAACCACAACAATTAAAGCACACTTAAAATTAGAATGCAAAGAAAAACTTTTGAAAACTTACTGAACAAAGCAAAAACTTTTAAAGATGATAAAATTTCACGCTTGGTTAAAACTACAAACATGAAGAAAGAGTCTGGACACTCTCAATTTGAATGGGTTTTCCTTCTTATGTATGTACCTCTTTCTCAGCCTTCAGGCATAGACAACTACAGTCTTGTGTCTTTTTAACTTCATATTTACAGTTTTGCAAATTCATGTACAGAATAAATTAGCTATGAATATTCTATCCAATACAGAAAAAGTGAATCAGGTTTGATCTTTAGAAACACTGTATTAAATCAGATAAACATCAAAGGAGAGAACAATATTCCTTCAGTCAATTCAAACCAATGAATACAGAGAAAATGTGATATTTCAAGTAGAGAAGCTAATACTCTAAGTGAACTTTCCATGAAGCAAGGGCTTAAAGGGAAATAAGATCTGCTTGTGTCATCTCTACCCAGTTCTGATGCACTCAGTGCTCTCCCTCAAACCTCTGTCACAAAGGTTTGCTTTTCCAAATCATCCAAGTCAACCCTGTGTTCACCTTATAGAAGTCTTTGCCTTCTCAAGAATTCAGGTGCTTCTACTAGCTAGTTATTTTATAGCCAGAGTGACTTTAGAAGGGAAGTTACTCCTTTGTATCTGCTGGTCAATTCCAAGCGTTCATCAATTACCCATACTGTTCTGAGAATGAAACTGCTCAGCAGTCTTTCTTCATAGATCAAAGAACTAACAACATCCACTAAAGAACTCAACGTGACAACAAAGGACATGCTAAGGACAAAGCAGTGGAGCCACGGGTAAGCCCTGGAAAAAGCTATGCTCTGAATAACGAATTTTATCCAGAGGACAGGCACACTCAGTTCAGTGAAAGTACTTGATCAGAAATTATAGGAGCTCCCTCACTAACAGCTGTAAAATAAGATACAGCTACAGCGTTCTCATGCTAATCAGTAGTGATCATGTTTAACTCTGAACAACATCATCAAAATACTAATCTAGCTTGCAGTCTTTAGATAACTATGCCTTGGAATCCAAAACACTTCAGTCCTTCAAACTGTTGAATGTTCACTCTGTTCAGACTTTGGAGAAGTCCCAGTGAATGATAAATATGGAAAACAATATAAGAAGTGTAAGCCAAATACCCACACTCATCAGCACTAAACAGCACCTGAATCTCTATCAGCTGAATGCCTTTGAAAGGTGACAGTCATCACGCACAAAGTCGTTAATTCAACTAAAGCCCAACCTGAGCTTCTTACCTCCTGGCTTCTTTGTTAAGCTAAAAAACATGAACTTTGTGAAGTGTGAGGCTCGTATGAAGGGTCGACTCAAAAAAGTAAACTCCTTTCATTCCTGTTACTTAAAAGTATCGAAGACTCTCAAAGTAACCTAGAAATTCTGCATCCATGCACCTGGAATAGTGTTACTGTGCTATTTAAACCAGGCCACACTACATAAGATCTGCACCATCTACAGCAAGTTTTTAACAGAGTATTTCACCATCTAGTAACCCTCATCACAACACTGAAAGATAATTATTGTGCTAACCTTTTAATTATGATGTGCGAAGTCTGCTAATGGCAAGTATTTTCCATGACCTCTAAACAAGTAAGATTTAAATAAAGACTGGAACAAGAGGTGGAAGTTTGTCCAGGTTTTTTTTTAAGATCTGTATTTACTTGAAAGAGATGTCAAATTTAAGAAATAATTCCTTTTGTAACTTTAATTCCTCAAAAGTAACGCAGGTTAAGTTTTTAAGGTCCAAAAATTAACCAGATGATATCTATGTCATAATGAAATCCCATGGGAAACAGGAAATTTGTCTAAAAAACAGGTATGAAATAAGTTTCTTTCTATAAAAATGTATGCAAACCAAGTCACTTCAGAAGTGGTAGTGAATGTAAAAATGATGAAAATTTGAATGTCCAGTTCCATGAAGCAGCATTAAAACTTTACTAATTTTGCTTACTCCAGAAATATGAAGAAACAAAGACCACAATTTGCTATAAAAATAGCAGAAGCAATTTAAAAACTCAAGGAAAAATGAGAAAAAGAAAACAAGAAAAAGGAATATAATAATTCATCATTCAGTTTTACCAAGTACCTTTGGGCATACATGGATCCAAGGATTTAATAACTAGCACTTTCCTTTATGCTGATAACAACAGGACATCATTACTGATGCTGATTATCTGGGAACTAGCAGAACAGTATTAGAGAGTCTACATGGTGTGTTAAAGCTTAAGAAAAACGAAAATATTTAAACTGAAAAAACGAAGCCCTTAGTATGTATAGGACAAGAGGGAACAGGCAGAAATTGATGCACAGAAGTTCCACTTGAACATGAGGAAGAACTTTTTTACTGTGCAGGTGACCACACATGGAGCAGGCTGACCAGAGAGGTTGTGGAGTCTCCCTCACTGGAGACATTCAAGAACCATCTGGATGCAATCCTGTGCCATGTGCTCTAGGTTGGACCGGGGGAATCCCGGTGCTCCCTTCCAACCTGACTGATTTGGTGACTGATTCCCCACCTTAATTTCATACCTATACCATAACAGCAATCATTTCAGCACTATTTGATAATCAACTATTTTCATTCCTGACATTTTATAAAGCTCTGAAGTTTTCTACTGCTTCCATTTTTTAAATGCTTCCATTCTTAAATAGATGAATCTGAGTTAACCTGCATGAACAAATACAGCTGTGCTGAGACACTGAACTGCACCTCAAAAAGAGTGGTAAAATAATGCCTAATTCCTGTTAGCAATTGTTTCAAGCAGTTTACCAAACTTTATCACTGCTTAGGTAAGGTATGTGCCATGGTAAAGCACCAGATGAAGTATATACATATATTCAATCAAGAGGATTTTATGGCAGTACTATGAAATGCACACAGGAACATCCAGAAACCATTAACAAATAACAATTTGCAGCTTTGCCCTGGATTCCTGAGAATACTTCTTTAAGTTTTCCAAACAGTAATGGAACTTTTAATAATCAAAATTACTTACTTTATCTTTTTATATTCTCCTTTCATTTGAATTCCAGAATAATGATACACTGGACAGCTTTGCAGAATGCTCTGGCCTCAGGAGCACCAAGTTACAGATACACTGTTTAGAAAGTCGCTTTCTTATCTGCAGGTGCACCCTTCATTTTGGGGGGTAATTTATACTTTAGTCATCTGCAGTGACGAGTTAACTACACAACTCTTGAATGACAATATGACCCGACAAGGTAACAATCAGGTTCCTATAGTGTCATGATAAATCTTTTTGGGGAGTTTGCCACAAAGGGTTACAGTTATCCTTTACTGCTAGAACAGCCTGACATTGCAACCCTTTTGCATTTAAACACGGTAAAAAGCAAGGGGGCTTTGTCTGCTTTTGTGCCCTTCCTCCTTCACTAACTTCCCCCTTGATTCACATCAAGAATTTCAGATATATCTAAAAAGCACGTTGATTAAACAATTCCATGGACATGCAGAACCTGGACACTGCCCAAAAGAAAGGACCTGAAAAAGACAAGTACTCAGGCACAAAATACTGAAAAACAATTCAAAATATAGTCTGTATTTCTGATTCACATACATCAGAAAGTGCGACTGAGACAAATAACAATGAACTGAGAAATCTGCAGGTTTAATTGTAACATTTGTGTTTTCTAACAGTCTTAAATAAAATCTCTAACCTCAAAGCTATTAAAACATAATGATGCAACAGGACATATAACAATGGTAAAAGACAGGTTAAAATTTCAAAGTCATTAATGTGTTGAATATGTGGTCTTTTTGTGGTGAACAAATATTAATAATAATTAAAAAAGCAAATAAAGCACTATTCTAGTGAAATGTCAGGTAGAAGAGCATTGCTTACAACTGAAGAATGCTGTGTTGCATCATAAGAGGTCTAGAAACCTGCATATGAAGGAGCATCCTATTTGCTTCTACTAGTCATGCAAAAATAAAAAAAACACACAGAGAAGACTGCAAGAGAAGATTGCAAGAAAAGCACCTTTACCTGAAAAGCATTAATACTCATGTATTCCTACAGATTTTGTCTCTTAGAAAAGTACCTATAACTGTAACATGGATTGTATTGATTTTTGCAAAGGAATGTTTATCACAAATACAGTCATGATTGACCTATCATCCTTTTAAAAATTATTACAGATGTGATTCAGAAACTTATCTTACTGAGGCTAGCAATTTCCCTTTCACAGTAATGTGAAACTATTCAGGAAAAAACTCCTGTACAAGTATTCACTGCTGATCACCTCATTTGCTCCAAGTTTAAAATGAGAACAATTTTAGGCGATGGAAGAAAAGCTTTGTCCATAGTTAGGGAACCTCTTGATATAAACAGGCATTACTCCATTGGATGCTACGGGTTTGCAACAGTTGTTACATAATTAAATGATTTAGGAGGAAGCATTTTATGTTTCTTCAGACTACAATGCAATCTGAAGACTTCTGCAAAGCACTGTGCACCCAAATGCACACTACAGTTCCCTTAGCTCCCAGCTGTAGACAGACTTCAGGCAGCACAAAAAGTTACCTTTTTTCATTTCCATATGATTTCTGCGCAACTTTCGCATGGAGTATTAGCACTGTTTGGTCACCTCGCTCCTTCAGGTAATTTCGCATTGCTTCCCTAAAAATCAAAACACAATATAAGTTTCGAAAGTTCTCTTGGTTTTGTTTACAACAAAATGAAGACAGCTTTAGGGAAAAAAATACCCCAGGATCTGAAATTCCAAAAAGGCCATCATTAATGGGGTCAAGATGTATTTGCTCACTGCTTAAGACAATTATACAGGAAAAAGAAGTAATTGTCCCGCACAAAACTAGCAACGTAGGATCTACGATGATCTACAATTACTACATTTTCTAGGAAAAAAAATTCTTGTGATGTAAAATCTATCAGTGCAAATAATTACACCATGTTTAAAGTCCTATTTCATTAAGCACTGTGACACAAATTAGAACACATTTTATTAGTTACATATTTTCTTCATGATCACTTTAGTATCTCATGGGAATGATAAATTGTCTAAGCTTTTAACCAAATCAGCGCAATGGTTATATACAAGTCTTCTTTTGGTTCTGAAGATATTAAGAAAGGATTAAATTCTTCAGCATATTGTTTCACCTAGTTTTCTAGAGAAAAGATCTACTTCCTGGCATACAATCAGGTTAAAAAAATTAATTTTTAAAAAATGTTTTATTGTTCATCATCACTGTAATTACAGATGTTATATAAACGCTGTAATTACCTCAAATGCACCAACAACAATTCCTTGAGAGAAGCAAGAGAACAGTAACAGTCAGTCACTCTTCTGTATAATAATCTAACTTTCATTAAGCAGCAAGCCAAATTCAACACCCTAGGGATCAGCTGTGCCGGAGTGCTGGCAGGAACAACAGTTCCTGAAGGAGCTTTTGTGGGTTGAATGCCCACCAATGGACTCATCTTCAAAGTCATCCACCAGAGAAATAAATTATGAATTTATATGAAAATATAAAACCCTACATAAGAAAGATTTTTCATTTGGTTGTTTGGATTTTTGCCTTTTTTTGCCTTTTTTTTTGTGAACTGTGCCAACTACTGAATTCCCTTAGGAATGATCTAGAAAACCAAAAATTTCTAGTGAAAAAATTATGGAAGACAGAAAGCAGTATTTTATTGACTGAATCTTTTCCAAAAGTTTCATAGAGAAAAGCAAATAGATTGAGCCAGGGTTGGGTTGGACAATGACAGCTCAACTTTTTTAATGATGGTTTGCAAATTCTTGTGTTTGTCATGCCTGCATAAGACATGATTAATGTCTAGTGATTAGTGAGCGATTTTCTGTGTAAATAGCTGGATAAAAGAACAGAGAATAAACTAGAACTGCTGTTTTAAATTTGCACTAAATTAATCAATTTACATTTGACATTAGTAAAACTGATGTTTATCCATGCAAGTACAGCTGGAAGAACTGTTTCAAAGCCCACAGACTTACTAATTTATAACCATTTTTAAAGAAGATATGTTAAACCCCAAAACATAATTAATTGTGAAATTATTATTACACATTTCATTATGATATATATTAGCTGCATTTAAGTTGCTTAATAACTTGCTATCTGGCAGTTTGAAATATTCTTTTAAAAGTACTATCATACTAAATTAAGAACCTCTGTCATATTACAAACTTTTGACTTGATTACTATTAAAAAGCTACTCAAACTCAGCAACACACACAAAACTGCTCAGTGCTATCTAATCTTTATTTAGCACTGGATCAGGATGAAAATTTGTGTTTTCTGATGGTCTGTTTCTACAGTCGATTTGTATAATTCAAGCTCCCGTGAGAACAAGTGATGTTCCCCCTCCAAACCCTCCCACTGATATCTTAGATGACATTTTTCATGACTGAATCCTAAAACTCTTCATGAAGGTAGTATTATTGTAGTTTATATCTAAAACCCATTAGCATAGTATGAACAGAGTAGTGTTGCTCTGCTGAAGCTTGCATGATCATAAACAGATTATTAGCCAAACAAGACAGTCTGTAAACAAAAAGCCCACAGCAATTTTCTAATAATTGAACTAAATAATTTTAAGGGTTTACAGATACATTTTCAGCATTACATAAACAAATCAATCTGAAAAATCTGGGTGACAGTTGTTCCATTTCAGCAATTTATTGTTCAGAGGAAAATCAGGTTGCTTGTTTCCAACCTCTAATCTTTACAGGAAAGGTTTTCAAACTGCTGCTTTGAAGGATGGCTGGCACTTCTGAGATACCACCCTGTATTCAGGAAAGAGCAACAAGCATACCTAGCAGCTAAAATCCTGCACATGAAATTTAGAGTAACTATAGTAAACAGAAAACTTAGTTAAAAGATCTCACTGCATAGAAAACTTTTTTTCTGTTGCTCTTTTTAAAACATAGAAGATAAATCCTATTTTTGCTCATTTTTTTTAAAGGAAGAAGTATAAATTCTGTAAGTAACTTCAGGGTTATAGTATAGGTGTTATTACTCAAGAAGGAAAGCAGCACATTACTTAAGACAGAGGATCTTCAAATATCCCTGAAGACTGGCAGGCCAACAAAAAACTGCTGTGCTTGTTCAAATACTTGTAATACGGATCAATTTTGCATTGAAATGAAGTTTAATGATAACAAGCTAACCTAAAACTTATCCAGAAATGCAGTGAGACAGGTATTCACAACATAAAATGTAAATGTTCCCCCCCCACCACATGCTAACATTAGGTATCACTTCATTCAAAACAGAGGCTATCAGAGTGACAAGGGGCTTCCTCTATCACCACACAAAACTATAAAAATAAATGGCACATCATTTTTTGCTTTCAAGCAAACAGTGGATTTTAAAGCCAGGAGTTAATTATAATCGGCACAGTTTGTGGCACAGAATAAAAAATATTTGCATAGACTGTGTTAAAGCAGCTTGAAAAAAGAAGGCGAGTACTTAACAGTTTCTGAGGTAAACACATCCCAGGCAGGCCAGGAGCAAATCGAGCACAGTACTCCAGACACTCTGAACACTTCCTGTTATGGATTGACTTGATAGCTCTATTTGATACTCTAATTGTTTGGGGTATACTGAAAATTGGTTACGCTCACTCCTTGATAGCACCGTGTTCAATTCTGGCAGCAAAAGGTGTTACATAACCTCACTTTTACTCAAGAAACAAATCAGCTCATTCCTGAAGATTTAAAAATAAGCAGATCCACATCCTACTGAATAATCTACAATAACTGATACATGAAGTCAACATCATTTCTAAAAATACATTTTGAGTTTCATATTAATAAGCTACTCTGTTAAAAATTACTTCTGGCTGTTGATTGCATATATAATTGAAAAGCTTTGATATTTGAAATTCTAGGGTTAGCAACCCACAAATTTTTAACTTAATTTTTCTGAGAATGAAAACAGTAACTTCAGAAAATTTTTAAAAACCAAGTTTCTTTAATGCTTACCTTGTGAGTCGTTTCGGTTGAGGTCGCTCTCCAAATTTCCTGAAAAAAGAAGTAATTGCTAATTTAAAACAAATGTGTTTAGTCACCATTTTAGAGTAAGATAGTATCCTGATTTCAAAATATTTGAAATGGCATTAGAATTTGATGTCTTTTCTTTGTAATTTCCTAGATAAGATCACTATTAAAGTATTAGCTGCCTCCTTGCAACAGCTTTTCCCACAACAGCAGAGACTTTTTATTTGAACACTAGGTAATTTTCTTTGTTGAAGTCACATTTGCTCTCAGATTCACTTCTGAAAAGTTCATTAATCACAAGAATGTAAAGAAGCAGAAGATCTTTGCCACAGAATTGACCAGCAGTGCCACTGAAAAGCAGCTACTGTAAACATACAGAAATTAACAGACAGATCTGTGCTGACAAATCAGTGAATGTTTTCCACCAGGACAATTTCTCAAAAATATGTCTTTCCTTCATGACTTCTTATAAAAAAGATGACAACATTTTCATACATGCCAGTAAAGAATTACAGGAAAAATCTCTCCTATGGAATGCAGCCAAGCTTGATCCATAAATAGTCTGCAATACACTTAACATTTTTTCACCATAAAGTGTTTTGAGACAGCTGTACTTCTTTCAGTGCTTCAACACCATTCTTGACCGAAAGAGTATTCTTTGCACTAGGCTAGGAGCTTCCACGAAAGTATTCACATAAGACACCAAATTAACACATGGCAGATATATTTTCATTACCAAAACCATCCTCCAATTAAACCAAAATGATCAGGCAGAAGATCTGAAAAAAGGAAGGCTGCACGCAGCAAAGTACATCTGCTAATCCTGGTGAGGAAGTGTAACCACAAGCTAAAATGATGACAAAGACAGGGGAAAAAACCCCCAAGAAACCCACAACACAAAAACAAAACACAACCTAAAAATAAATAGAGACATAAGAGACTGTGCTTTTGCTCCCAGTATTCATAAATATCTCTATAACTTGCCAAGTTCATTTTATAGGTGGGCATAGCTTTCCCTTTATGCTTCCTGGATAGGGAAAAGAACCCTTTCCTACTATTGTCCTACAAGAGCGTTTGAGGCTCCCTAGGACAAGAATTTGATCATTAAGTGATGTGACAAGAAATTCCCCTCTTTGTGCAATGGATCTGTCCTGGACTCTACAGCAACTGTGGTGGAATGATTTCATACATTCCAATTTAATTCCTGTAATCCTAGAAATGTACAAATATGTTAACTATTATCACTTATATAGTTGAGCAAAACAGCACTCTCCTGACAGGCCAGTGACAGCATTCAGCCAATTCTGAAGTCATTTTTCAGGACTTGAGCAATATGTCTTCTAAAATACTGGCAGTACACACAGAGGAATTGAATAAATGACGTGAAGCTAAGCTTTCTTTTCAGCTTAAACAATGAAACAAAAATTTATTTTTCCAACCAGACATAAATTCCCTTCATGTTTTACTTTGTTGTTGTTAGCATACAGTTCACTTCTCTGGCTTTAATTTTAAATGAAACACTGAAACCAGAATTCTTGCTGCAAGATTTGCTTTTACATATTTTAAATTTTTAGGTCTACTGGATATAAACTTAACTTATATTTTTTCTGTGTGGTATGCATCACTGCATTAACATATCTGTAATGATGTTAATAGGTAACTAGAAAACACAAATAGCTTTGCAGTTTTGCAGCAGGAAAATTGCATCCAAAGCCCTTCTGCTTCTAACACTTGTGTTTTCAGGATCTGCCTAGCTACCTCCTGAGCACACCCTGTGTAACCTGATTTTCTCTGGGTAACAGCATGAGTAAGTATGCATCCCAACTCACCCACACTCTGTGTAGTTGCTGTTCCCCCCTGAAGACCCAGGATCATCCTACTTGACAGGGGGCCTATAACTCTCTGACTAGACAACAGAATACCTTTAAGCAATACTCTACAAACAACATCCCTACACATTAACTCCTTGCTTTTGAGCAGAACTACTGTCTTTGTTGCAATCCCTCTGCACATTTCAGTTCACCACAAAAAAAAATAAGAGGTGTTTATCTTGGAGCAAAGAAGGCATTATGCACACAACACTTACTAGTTGTACTGTGGCAAATAGATCCAATCCAAGATGAGGACCCTCGTACACCAGAAACTGCATTAGCACAAAAAAACCCTTACAGACAAAACCTCACACTGCCCAAGGTAATACATACTCTTGCAGAACTCTGGAGCACAGCAGATACATTCCCTTTGCACATATACTTAATTACTAAAAATAGTTTTATTAACGAGAGAGCTACACAACACAGTTGAAATTACTGAAAGAAAAAAATTCCATCTTTTCCTTTAGTCAAATCCTGAACATACAACACAGGAGCAAAGTACCAAAAGCCCACATTCTTCAGAATCAGAGCTAAAGCACTGAGTCACTCTGGAGATGAATAGGGCAAACTCTGATCTCTTGCTCAGTGCAGTACGTTTCTAACTCATATACCAGCTTTCCCCAGCCTACTCCACACAAAATGAAGTTATTTATGTCCCTGTATATGAACACATATAAATGCCACCCTTAGCAACATGAACCTTTCAAAGAGAAGATGCACACTGGATAAACCTTTTATTATTCTGGCAATGTACATTAGAGAAACGTAGAATAGGAGGAAATTGCATCTTGATATTTACTTTCAGTCCCGTTTTAACTGTTTCTAAATTAAGTTCAGCTACTTTTTGTCAATAACGTTGTCTTGATGGATGGCTGATGGTTATGCAGTATAGCCACGGTGTCAATGAACAGTCTTTTCCTGCATCATTACAAAATCATTTCAAATATCCCATAAATACTCACCTCCCTAGCTCAACAGCAATAGCTAAAGAAGTTAGAAATAAAAAATGAGAATTAAATAGGAAATGGAAACATCACCATGTCACGGCATTAATTCTGCCACACACTCACAATTCTGAAAACTTGCAGCAGGAGAAAAAAAGTTATCTCAGAGTAATAAAAGTTAGCATGAAAATCAATATGAATAATTAATAGTTTTTGTATGCAACTGGCTAAAACTCCAGCCTTCAGTGAGAGTATGAGAGGAAAGTGACAAACAGATGCAAAGACCTAAGAGACTGATCAAAGATATGCAAAACGTGGAAAGGAGACAGTTATTCTCTCCTCTCTCACAAACACAGGAACTGGAAAATATATCCAAAATTTAACTTCAGAATATATTTTTCCATGCTCTACAAACACAAAGCTAGGTTGTGAAACATACTGCTAGAGAATATTGTAGAGGCTGAAAGCAGAAGTGGGCTCAAAAGATTAAACAGAAGTCTGATACAGAACTCAGTTAGAGTCTGTGAAGTATAATGACCTATCTTTTACAACCTTGTTCTCAGGAAAACCTATACTATGTTCTACCAGCAGCAAAGAAAGTAGCATGAGCTAAAAAAACCCAAACCAGTCTACATTTACCTTGTCATTTATACTCTTTCCTTACTCATTCATTACTGATGACTAGCAGGCACGGACCAGTACGTATACTCCTATGAACCAGATATATTCCAAAGTGGCAATCGCATCCAGGATGCCAGATTTTCAGTCACACTACAGAACTCAAATATACAAACAAGACACAATTTTATTTCTTTTTTTTTTTTTTTAATTTCATTTAATGGTTCATCTAGCTTACTTTTTCCACATTTGCAAACTGATGTAGAGATGTGTACTGATAGAAATGATCAGCAACTACTACACAGAAGAGAAAACTAAGAATCTTTTTACATTTTCTGATATTAAGACAGATGAAAATGCAAGAAACATTATATCTATGGTTTTGTATTACAAGACATCCACTACACAAGCTGTGACTGTTGCTATTTCAAACTTTCATATTTCACTGCCATGTTAAAAAATGAGCCAGTTCAGACCTCAAAAGGTTACCTGTCAGATATGACACACACTGCAACACTTTCCTTGTGTAGGTTTACAATGGATTTCCCTGTCGTAGAATTTCTTTATATATTTATATATTTCTTTATATATATTCAGTACTTCTATTTCTCCTTTCATCTTGAAAATATGCATACTAATGAATAACAAAAATGTACAGGAAACTAAAAATGAATCATAGTTCTATTCTTGCAGTGGTTATTAGATAAAATAAATATATGTTATTTGAAGTCCTAATTACAGGTTATGTATCATATCTGAATCTCACCAAGTTCCTTTAATTTCCTGGGTTTTTTAAATTTTACTATTCAAGACTAAGTGCTCTTTCAGGTGTCCTGTACTGAGATTCTAGACATACAGTCAAGTTGCTGTTTCATTCACATCAGTTCAAGCTGTATTCCATTAGTATATCCTACCATACTGTACTGGAAACATGAGTGAGAGCATCAGTCACACCATAATCACTTGCTGTTGGAGCAAGTTATACTTGTCCTAATAATTCTTTTCCCAGTCCTGTATTTTTTTTTTCCAACTACCAGTTAGTATTCTATTCGTTCCTGTGTTTTGCCCTCTTATGCTTTGCATAAATTAATTTCACTTCCACACTTTGCACTGTAGGTGTAACTCTTCCTTCAACATCATGTCCCAAATCATTCTTTTCAAGTCAGTACTTTTCATTAACCAAGTCCCAGTTTGCCATTTAAAATTCCTTTCCCCATTCACAGAAATGTGAATGGGGAAAAGAAAAGAGGAAACAATTCTTTCTCCTTTTATCTTACTGCCTTTCAAGTAAGCATGGAAGTTAACAAGTGAACTAACACTAACCTTATCAGTACAGCAGATAATTTCACTCAAACTTTTAATATTCTCAGGTTAGGTGAACACATGGCACAATATACAGGATAATTTTCAAATATTTTCAGACAATATGGAAAGTGAAATCCTATTGGGAATCCCTAGCTTAGATACAATATGTACTATAATTTTCTATGGCTGCAGGAATAGGAATTTTCACTGTATTCAGCAACTATCAGTAGTCATATGCCTTTACTAAACATGCCAAACTTTTTTTTTTGGTTGTTGTTATATAGTCTTATTTTCTGGACACAATTTGGCTTAATTTTTTTATTCAATGGTTCTATGCGTCAAGTCAACTTTGGATGGAAAAATAAATAAATGAAAATTAACCAGAAAGTTCTGCCATCTGCAAGAAAAAGAATTATGAAAAAAATAGCTACAAAAATCCCATGCTGTCCTCAACTCTGACTGAAGATCTATGGTCACTGAGCAGCTCTAGCATCCTCCTGCCTGGAATATGAACTTCAAATTTTTCCGGTACTGGTCTTCAGCCAAGAACATCATTTTAACAGTCCCTAAGGAACACCACTCACCTTTCTGTACTGAGTACAGAAGCCCCAAAAAAATATTTCTACAACGTACAGAGACAAACTTCAGCAGTTAGGTATCGTATCTTCACTTGGCCTAGGGACTGACACAATTTTTGGCATCTCGTCAGAATAGCATGGATCTTTCTGTAAATGGTCTCCAGAGAAGCATGGGAGTTGTCAAATTTGACTATAGCAGAAACAACAGCTGAGCAGAAAGCAAGCGTGTTGGAGAGGCCAACATGGGGGAGCAGCACAAACAGGGAAGGAATGGGAAGACATGAGCTGCAAACTAAGACTTGCTAAATGAAAAACATGAACCTGAGACCACCATGGGAAATGGGGCACCAGAAAAAAATCTGTGGCAAGGCAAAACATTCAAATTTAACTCCAGAATATATAAAGTGGAATAAAAAGACACTAAAGCTACTGTTTTCTGTGTCCACTTTTTGTGACAGACATTTCCCTGATGTCTTAAAAATTTCAACACTGAAAATAAAAGTAAATACTTTCCTTACCCTGAAAAATCCAAAAGCATAGTATCCAAAAACAGGCTGCCCAGAAAGCTGGTAGAAGCCCCATCCTTAGATACACTCAATGGACAGGGTTCTGAGAAACCTGATATGACTGAAGACATCCCTGCTTGTTGCAGGGTATTATTTGGACTCCAGGACCTCTAGAGGTTGCTTTGAAAACGTATTGAGATCTCTATTTCCTTTCTGCCTTACAAAAGTATAAAGCAATCATGTGGTACTTTGTTGCCCATTGGTAACTAAACCATCCAGGTGCGTATTTCCCCCTCACAGATGGGTGAAGAGAAAAACATAAATAAAGAGCAAGAAAACTTGTATGTTGAGATAATGTAATTGTTTAACATACAAAGCAGAAGTGGAAGTAGAGAAAAACAAAGTGAAACGGGCCACTCACCACCACCCATGATCGATACCAAGCCACTTCCGAAGCTAAAGCTGGGTAACCTCTGTAAATCCCACTGCCCTCACGTTTATTGCTGAGCAGGACATTATATGGCATGGAATATGCCTTTAGCTTGTTTGGGTCACCTGCCTGGTTGCATTCCTCGCAGTATCTTATACCCCCCTCAGTCATTGTGGGGGAACAGATACTAGGCAGAGTGAGAAAGAGAGAAAGCCTTGCCTTGATGCTGTGCAAACACTGTTCAGAAAGAGCTGAAATATCAGTGTGTTATCAACACTGTTCTGGTCACAAAGAACATGGCATTGTAACAGCTGCTACAAAGAAAATTAACTCTGTCCCAGCCAGACCCAGTACAAAGAAAAAGAAAAATGAATACTTTCTACATAGGTAACAAAATCCAGATTTTAAAAAGGTACATAGTGCCTGTTCATTGGAAAAGTTTCACCTCCAAAGACCTGACTGCCAGATCATTTCCAGCTGGACCTACTTACTTGCTGGTGCTTTTGACTGATGTAGCAAAGGCTTAATATAATTCAATTAACTCAATTCTTTATTAGTCCTGTTATACCAAAGTACATATGACAGTATTTGCTGCAGAACATGTTAAAAGACTTCGTTAATAGAGATGACTATAATACCTCAGTATGGATTTTGGAAATAATCCCCAGACAAGTGTCACAAAGAAACTGGGCTGGAAGGAACTTACCTCACACTGTTCAGTTCAATGGTTTCAGTTCCACCTCTCAAAGCACAAATGTCCACAACATTGTGATAAATAAGATACGGCAAACACTTATTTACGGCAGTGTAAGACCCAGAGTATTAAACATAGAAATTAAGTACAGAAGAGAGTGATTAAGCAAAATTTTTACTTCCTTAAAGGAGATCCAAGGGAAACAATGTTTGAAACAGGAGGAGTCTAATAAAAAACCTCCAGATATTTATATGGTCTTTGGAAACGCCTCAGACTACATTATGCAATTCAGAAAGAAAGAACACAAGAAATCTAGCTTTTGCTCTCCAACGATATTAAGTGACAATGAAGTTTGGTGAGAGGCTCAAGTTAGGTCCCAACATTTCTAATATCTATCCAACAGCTGGTATCCCACAAAGCATTACGTGTGATAGGATTGAGAAAGAATACTGCCATTTCAACTAATCTTTAAGTGTATTTCAACCAGGAGTGCAGCAAGAGAAATTCTTGTGTTTCACTTAACTCCAGTTCTAAAAACAGTATCAACTGTCAGATGCAACCTTTTCCTAGACCTCTTACAATGCCATGTAACTTGTGAACGAGTAAAAGTTTGTGACTCAAGAGTAAGACAAAAGCCTTTTAAAGAAAGAAATTAAAATAAGAGAAGTAAATTACAAGTATTTTTTTATCATTCTCCTTCAGCTTTAAAATAACAGCTATGTCTCTGGAAAGTCTGTCAAGTCTTTTCAGCTCTTAGCACCACATAACCAGACCCTTGTGCAACAGGCTCTACTACCTTCTACCATGAAAAATGAAAATACTTCTCAAAGAAGTAATTTCAAGTTACTTTGTGATCCATTATCACAAACTCACTATAGTACAAGCTCATCACTATGGGATCTCAAGGGTTTACTTGGCCTACTGAGATTATCTAAGATGCAGTAAAGTGAAATACTCAGGTTTCCATTCAGAGTTTGAAGATCAATATAAAAGAATTCCTTTTCAGCCACTAACAGCACCACCATCTGAGAAAAGCTGAAGGAGATGGATTTAAGTAGCATGCTGGGACTATTTTCTCTTTTTCTTTTAATTGTCTATCCTCTGTCCATTTCCAGCTTCAATTTGCTTAACCACAGACAAATTAGTGAAGAACTGAAGAAGCACTGAGGAAAGTTTATATTTATGGACTTTTAACATGCCTGAAATTATCAAAGGCAACAAATGCAACAGTGCCCATTTGAGGGTACATAAATTAATTTTCAGGAGCAATCCCTTAATCTGGCATTTGCGACTTCCTTTGATTAAACAGCATACTGCAACCTACATGCCACTCCACATCAGACTTGTTTTGGTTTTGCAGTTTTCTACATTTAGGATAACATGTTACATCAATTGCAAAAGCAAGTGTACATTTTAAAACATAGGATAGTCTGTTAATGTAGGTATACTTTTCTGTGCATAGGTTTTGAAGACAAGATGTAAATACTGAAAATATTTCTGTGCATTCACCTACACAACCATAGTCTATTACAAACATTTTAGAACACAACTCCCAAGGGAAATGATGATCTGTAGCTAGAAAACATTTTCCCATCTGGTAGTTTCACAGACCCAAATACCCTACATATTAAAAAAAAAGGTCCATTTATGATCCAGCATGAGCTGGCATAGAAAGACCACCCCATTTCATTTCATACAGTGATTGGATCCACATCACTTTACATGTTTCCTGTTGGAGATAACTGCTGGATTTGATTTCTATAAGTGCATCTTATTCCACACTGATTTCCTTTATTTTTAAATGAATCTGAAAATAGTGCACTGTTATGATATGTCAATGCTAAAAACGCAGAGCTCAAAACAGTGATGATCTGCAGGTTTTACACATGATAAGGAAGTCAAAACACCTCAAGGACACAATTTCTAAGCGATTAATGCAAAAGACATATAATTGTATACGAGAATTCAGTTAACGTGGAAGTAAACACATGCAATACCTATGCTCAAACAGAACATTTCACGCTGATCATCTCCACGGATTAAGATATTAAATAAATGAACCATACCAATGGCTAAGACAAAGCCTTCAGAAAGAAAATTTTATCTTCTCCAAAACAAAATTGGGTTCAATATAAACAAGTCTGATTATGTGAAACAGAAGCAGTTGTATTACCAGTAGCATCCGATATTAAACAACCTCCACACTGTAAACATAAACTAAAGAACTAAAATATACAAGCTAATATTGTCAAAATAGAAGACAAATGATGAAGTAATTCTTACCCACTCTGTACTCCACAGCCTACAGTTCCACACAACCTTCATTCTTCACAAAGTTTTGAGTAGATCAACATTTCTCAGGCAACTCCCCCTACAGGTCCCACAAGTTTTTTTGGGTTTTGCCCTCCACTGATTTTTGTAGGTCATTATACCTTAATGCCATACAGTCTAATGTGACCCAGCATATCCTGTGTTCCTAACAACCTGCAGAGCATCACAGAGTAAGGAGTCTTTAAATCCATAGACTACTCACACCCTGAACACTCTGCTGTCTTGTCCCTCTATAATATCACACAGCTGAGATACAGAAACTGAAGAAATGACACCTATCTCCCCCTGTTGCTCCCGAGTGACAAAGTGACTGACAGCTCCCAGCTCACCCATCCCAGACTGGTTCATCCTTCAGGATGAACACATGCACTAACACAGTCACACGAAGTCAGCAACTCACTCTCACTTTTGCCTGGCAGCAGCACTTCAGCCCTGATGCTCATTAGGGTTTCTACTGTAACAAATATACTGTAACAAATATCACAAAACAAACTTTGTCCCAAAGGTTAGAGATGAATTAAAAGCTAGCCCGTTTTTAAAAACAATAAATTAATACAGTTTTAATATTTTCAGCTAACTTGCTTTGAAACACTATTGACACAAGGTACCCTCTTTCTTATCCATCCTACAAAAGGAGATAAAATTAACTAAAACCACACCAATCAAGAACGTCTAACGGACATGAACAATGGATTTCTACTACTCCTAAAGCTCTTTTCTCCTCTGTAAAGAGAGAATGATGGGTGGTCCAACTGCACTGTGACTCTTTGGAAGTAGGGGGCACAGCAGTCCCTGAAATCGCAAAAAACAGACAGTTTTTGATCCATACACAAAACATTCCCCCTCTTCAACAACAACAACAAAAAAGACCCACCTGCTCCAGGGTGAATGCCACCAGCCATGCACTATCACATCTTTGTACTGCATGATTCTGTACTGCTCCCAACTACACTTAAAAAAATTAAGTCCTCCAACACAGGGAGCATATTATATATTTTAAACAAGCCCTCCACTCCACAGCACTGCACATGCTTTTGGCACTATATCAAATAATACTGACAAAAATACAATAGAAAAAGCTCTGCTTCACTTAGTCATGCCCTCTCACTGCAAGTCACTGGTTCAATTAGAAACTCCCTCTCCCTTTTCTGACCTGCTTTCATGCTCCCACATTGCTTTCATTATTGTCCTCTCTTTTCCAATCCCAATAAAAATCACAAAACCACAGCTGCTATTTAAATAAAGCTTGCACTGTATCAGTAAGCAGGCTTATTTTTAAGCAACTTACAGAAAGTAAACCAATTCACTTATTTATAGCAGTCTACCTAGATTTGGAAAAAAACTCCATGCAGTAATCACTACACTTGTATATAACTCTAAAAGTCAAAGGTCTTGTCCAAACAGGATATAGTTTTAATCAAGACAGCATTCACACAACTCTGCCACACTAAGTGAGGCAAGGAAGTCAGTAATGATAGCTTGTTTAATGAGGAAGTGCCTAAACACACAGCCCGAGATGTGTTTTCCCTGCTTTTGCTTTTAGCTGTAGGTACCTGCAGCAAAGAGCTAGTAATCCAAAAATCTCAGGTATACTAAAGAACTTAGATACCATCAACTTAAAGGATAAAGACATTAAAATGTTGGAGTGGTATAGAATGTAAGAAACATAGTAGAACACTACTCAATTTATTATGATTACTTTATATTCACATGCTATTATTTCTTTTTTATTAATTGCCTAAAAACATTGGCTCAAATGTTTAGTGGAAACTGCAGACTTGGACACACGTACCTTAGCAACTGAACGAGAATGAGTTATTAGCTTGAAAAAAATCAGCACGCCAACAGAATCCCAGGCCCTAAAACACAGTATAATTTGGCTCAGCTGTTGTAAGTGGATAGGGAATACACTCATTAGTTTTATCTTCATCCATTCAAACCAAAAGAGTGGATACTTGGACAAAGGAAAACACTTGCATACAGTTCACAAAATTAACTGTTAAAGTAATGTTGATACACAGAATCAGTCTGGACCATGATTCTACACAAAACATCCCACAGTCACAGCTTTCATTGACAATGACTTTGCTCAGCCTATGATTATTAGAACTCTTCTTGTCCAGCTGACACAGCAAATTTTCCTCAGGATCTCACCCTGCACATCACCTTTGAATACTTTTATTTCCTAAGAAAGTGATTACATATCATACTAAACCATAATTTCAGTATCAGCAAGTCCTTAAAAACATGGTTACCTTTTAAAAAATTATATTTCTAAATATGCAAGAACAGAGCTATTGAGTACCAAATCAGTGCTTTTTAGAGTTACTACTGGACATAACTGCAAATAAGATTTAGTCTGAAATAATGGTTTTTTTAGAAGCATGAGGGAAAAACTACTAAGTGTACTTATTATTATCTCGGTTGCCAGATTACTTGAAAAAAGTCACAAATTAGACATAAGAGGAGACTTTTTCAACCACTTTCCCGCCTATAGAGGAACTCAGCCCTACAGTATAGTACCTAGGATCTGTTCAACCTTCACTTCAGTGACTGAATGTCTGCAGTGTTCAAAGAACAGTTTCTCCTCTGTAAATATAATTTCCATCCTTAACTGGAAGATAAGCACTGATATTCTGTGCAGAATATAACTGTAAATAAAGTGAATAAAAAGGATGAAACATTAAGGTTCATGGTTTTCTTTGAATGACACACATTCAATGTAATATATAACAGAAGGAGAAATTGCAGATGATTTTATAAGGAAGTGGTAAAGAACCATACTGAATTTGCAAAGGCAGAAGATTCTCAAAAAGCCAGACTAACCTCACTAACCATAAAGGCAAACAGGTATTTCTTTGGAACACCTCTTCAAGAGATAACAAGTTTTTGACAGGGACAGTCATTGGTCAGCTTCAAAATCTCTAACCACAGTTAGAGTTCTAATAAAGTAATAAGATAATCACTCTTCCATGTCCTTTTCCTTACCCTATACCCTCATACACAAAGGAGCTTTATTGCTACAGCAACTGCTTCCCATGAGCAGAAAAACAAGGGGAATGGCCCAATCTGTCTCTAAGGGGCTTACTGTCCCTGCTCCAAGCTCCTCAACTCACTTCCCCTGCACCATCTGCAGTGCTCAAACCTTCAAAAGGAGCTAACTCAGTCCATCAATCTGGCACACCACTAATAAAGGACAAGGGGAAGCAGGAGACAGGGAAATCAGTCATGTTGGTTGCAGAAAGCTGTTTGGTCAACTCAGCAAACTCAACTTCAACAGAAGTCGAAAAAGATTACAGGACCAGCTAAGCTAGCCTGTAACTCTCATGGGAAAGAACTATAATTCAAGAAAACACACAGAGGAATTCGGTATGGAAAATGACTTGCAAAATGCAAGTTTTAAACAAAATTTAAAGATATTACCAAGAGACTAACATCCTTAGTCAAAGTTTAGCTTAGGATACCTGTAAGACTCTCACCCCAAGTGAGTCAAAACCTAATGCAAAATGACAGGTAAGTAAACTGACATCGCTAAGGTTTAAGCAGACTAACTCTGACAAATCTTGCTGTGACAGTTTAAGTCACCACTGTCTCAAATGCCTCTCCCACCTCTCTGCTAGGTCAGGGTAAGAACATGCCTGAATCCCAGCTGCTTCAGTTCACAGTTGGACTGCAGCTTCAGAGACAGCTGAGCTGATTTGTCACTGCCAAACAGGTCCTGCCTGCCAGCTTCCCCCAGCTGCACTGACCTACCCTCAAACACCAAATTCCAGCACTTGTCAGACCTTTCCACAGACAAATTCAAATCAGTAATGAAGAAAAAACCTGATCTTTTTGGGGAGGCCAGAGATGTGGGGGAAAGGGGGAAAGGGGGAAAGGGGACTTCATTGATTCCATCACAAACCCAGTCAACGTCAGAACCACCTCACTGTAATCAAAAGGCACACTCAGGAGAATGTGACCGCTTACTTCAGAAGCAGGGCACTGTTAGAAACCTGGTGCAACCCTACCATCAATTTAGACCCACTTAATATTATTGTAAATAATGCTAATAATAATAACAATAACAGCAAAAAGTCAACAAAACCCAGATCATACATTCCCTTAACTGTTCTTGCTTTAGGAACTGTAAGCTCTGACAGCAGTGCCTAGCCCTCCAAAGCAAATCCAAGAGTCAAGGTATTTAAAATATCTTTACTGTATTTTCACACTTCTAAAAAACACCTCTAAGAAATAGGGACAATTCACTATCATCTCCTTCCCCTGGCAACTCAGTCACTGTCAGTCAACTTTTTTATACAATGTATTTTTTCTTTTTTTTTTTCCCACACAGTATTATTACAGTATGTACCCTCTTGTTTCTCTCCCTTTTTTCCTCCAACTTCTCTACTGTGAGCCTTCAAAATGCAATAGGAAAGCAGCTCCCTATATTCGATAAAAGTAAACTGCTAGAGTTTTATAAGTTTATTTCTCTGAACTATGTCTCACCCACTGATCCTAGACTCGTAAAACAATTTAAAAACTGTATCAGTATGCAAGCAGAGAATAGGTCATCAGCACCTAACCAGGTGGCCACACAAACAGTAATTTCCGAATTGGTAAATAAAATTTGTCTCCTCAGTAGATTAAAATGATGACACAAAACCTGTGCATATGCATACATTTTAACAAAGCTCTATTTGGCACCAACTTGTGTTACAAAATTATAGAGTTTCCTAGATATCAGATGTTTTCTTGCATCACTCACAGGAATTACGTGGTTACACTAACATTAACTGGGCACAGTTAAATGAGCTGTCAGTATCCTGGAATTAATCAATCACAAGTGTATTGTTTCGTAATTAAGCTTATGAATACACCATCCCATGAATATAAAAACAGCAGCAATAAACACATCCCAGAAAAGAATGAGAATTAGAAGGCTTTTTTTCGACTCTCTAGGACAAGTAAATCAGTTGGAGGCCATTCTCCACTGTTAGGCTTTTTCCCTGTGATTGTGCTGAAGGTCTCTATCTGGGAAGAGTTTAATAAAAGCAAATCATTCTTAAACCTTTACAGTAACATAACTTGCACAGAGAGCAAAATTAGGTAATACTCCATCTACAGTTTACAAACTGGTGTTTTAAGAAAAATAGTTATTTTAAAATATTTAAAAGCTTTGGACTTTTTGTCACTGCTGCGGAATTAATTTACAGTTAAAATTCTAAGTTTCTAAGATATTAAATTATATTGCAGCTACAGCCCCTGCAATAATTAATAGAGCATTCCAACACAGGACAGAAATTAATATTCCCATTTAAAAATACTTGATTTGAAGGAGAAAGACAAAAATAGGACAAGTACAACAAAAATACATTTCTGTTTAAATTTTATAAGCTGGAAGATCCTTCTAATTACTGCTAGTTAGAATTGTAAAACTAAAATATTTAGAAACAAATTGCTAGAGAAATATAATCTCCACAATGCCTACCATCAAATATGATAATACTTTTAACAACTGTTATGGTAACTGGGTCAATGATCCCTGTAAAAGATAATTAAACAGACACTCCAATAATAAACTTTTACTCCTCCTTATCACAGTACATTTACAATAACCATATGAAAAGATTAGATTACATGGCTGGAATGCCAGCAAGCTAACACCTTATCATCCTTTTTTCTGGTATTATAGTATTATAGTTCTCTTACATACTCACACATGCTCCTATTGTGCCCTAACAGCTTTTATGCAGCACTTTTCATAAGAAAAAAGAATCTGAAGAGCACAAATGCAAAGCAGTTATTATTGTCCATTTTTTAAAATGGAAATGGTGTGAATCATACTTAATTCAAGGAAGCTTGCTTTTCAGGTTTGTTAAGTTTAAACTCTACACAGATGCAAATTACTGGTAAAACCTCTCCCTGCATTTTAATGAGGTACACTATAAACCACGAAACCAATTTGAAAACATCTTTTTTTGAGACAAACTTTATTTAACGTGGGTATTCTAAGTATTTAAGGAACCAGTATTTAAAAAAAAAAAATTTACCCAACAGCACTTAACTTCTGCATGATCTTGAACCTGTGACTGCTACAACATGAGTTTCCCAAAATAACGCCTGTGCTGGCACAATTTTTTTCACAAGGATTTTACAGCATGAAAAGCCTGCCTAAGCAGTGTTGCGAAGGCTCCGAACTGCTGAGCTCTGAACCCAACCTCTTTTCAAAACACTGTCTCATCCTTCCAAGTACACTCAGGCCAGAAGGGAATGTAAATTGTCAAAAGTATCTTAAAGCACTAAACAACCAAATCTGTCATTTCAGTTAGCAGGTACCAACCCTGTCAAGCGTACCTTGACCAGTTAAAAATAATACCAACATAGGACTACCAATGTAGTATATGGAACATGCCAGTCTATAGAGACATCTCCTTAAATTTCTGCCCACTGCTGCCTAAAACAGGGCAGATTCAACTCTCCAAAACAGAAGAAAAAACTTGACAAATTCAATCACTAAAGTTCAACAATCAGATAGATAACCTCAACTATAGAATGAAAATATGCAGATGGCCATGCAGACAAGAAAAAAGAAGGAAAAAAGTGTCATCCAAATCAAGGGGTGACCTATATTAGAAGCTACCACTTAGAATTCACCATTTTAAATGAAATGGTATCTCTTCTTTAAGGCATTAGTGCATTTGAGAAAATGTGGCACACTCTGTCCACAGAGCAGGTTTAGCACTGTATTAGTACAATTAATAAATTGATTAGCAATCCTTGCAATAACTTAGGAGCCCATAAATCAGTTTTAACTAAGTTTAAAAAGAAGAGCTTTGAAAGAAAATTAAGTTGCTATGAATTTTATGAAAACTGGAAGCTGGATAGACATTTCCAATGTCATAAAAAATGACAAAGCAGAATTTGGAAATTACTGTTTCACAGCTGATCACTTTGCATATGCCATTTGGCTAGACAGTAAGCTTATGCCTTAGATCTACTACTACTTCACTTTGCCCATTAGGGATGAAGGAGTTCATGGTATTGTCCCATCAACTTTCCTCACCATACAAGGCACAAGTGTACAGGATACAGACGTTCCTTAGTCCTACCATTTATAGAACAACTTAAGGGCTAAAAACCCACAAACCTCTTACATGACAAGAGAACATACACAAAATGCAGTCTAAGCAAATGAAGGAAATTCAGAATACGAGTTTTAAACTGCTTAAATTGTCTTATATGGTTGTGGGAAAGATTAAATACTGTGAAGACAGCATTCATATTGAATACAGTATGTTATCTACAACTACTCACCTAGGCATAAGAAACAGGGAAACCATTTGCTCTGTAGTCAGATTGTAAACAGCGAGCACATGTCCACAATTTCTAGTGACAGTAACACATTATGAAATGAAACTTAACAGTTGAGTTACACACAATTTTAGGGCCCCTGCATAAGTGGATTAATAAACAAAAAAAGCCCAAGAGATGCACACTGAATTTATTTGTAACTATAAACCTCTTGGAACAGATATCAAAGTTATGTTATATTTACTAGCCTGAAAAAAGCCTAATAAAACATTCTGGCAAGTTAAACACCAGAAAACTGTAGCACTGTGTAAATTTTTTTTATTTCCCCAGTGGTTCACAGGTTGTTGTAATAATTTAGTGTACTAAGTTAGCTACCATATGTGCTATGACAGTGTCCAGCTTTTTAGATAGATGGGGAAGGACTGCTGGACTACTTGTGTGATGAGAAAGGTAGTGGGAGAAGTGAAATGTGAGCAACAGGTTTGGAAGCCTGAGGTATTTTTCACTTCTGATTTTTATTTTTCCATACACACAGGAAACTCCCTTGGGGGTGGAGAAAGAACAACTTCCCTACAGCTAAATAAAAGAACGTGTGTAAAACAGAGAAGCCACTCAATGCTTCTGTACTGCAATAAATAAAAACATAAAGGCTCAGATAACTTTAACACTAAGACAGCAAAACCTGCTATTCCCACCTCCAAAATTTCTTGCTCATTCTGATCCCAAGCCCCAGACCAGCATCCATCCATTCCTCTCCACTCCCTTTTGCTATTACAGAGTGAGGCAAAGATGAGGAAGGAGGACAGAGTTCAGATAATGCACCGAAGCGTGCAGGGCCTTCTGCTCCCACTGTTAGTGGAAGCAGTGGGAGCAGAATGGTTATTCTTATTCCAGCCAAGGCTCCAGCAATCCATTCCTCCATATCCAACAGCAGGAGTAATGGACAGCTGAAGAAGAGTAAGAACCATACAAGCCTAAATGGTACCTCCCTTGAACATTCTCTCTGAACATATGACTATTTTCAGTTCAGTGCAAGGAAATCCCAAAGCAATTCCACATCATCAATATGATCAACCTCAAAGAGTCATCCCATCCTAGAATAAAAATTTAGTTTTAACAGATCAGTAAACCCAGGTTCATACTGCAGTGACACTGGCAAAGGCTTCAAATCACCGAGTTCAGCAGCCACAGATGCTTACCACTGACCAAAGTGCTGCAACAGAATGCCACTGCTGTCTGAAGGTACACACAGAAACCAGCTGTCAAGTGTGAAATGATAATACAAACACCTATTAATAAAATTAACCACAACCTTTAAGGGAAATCATAATAAATCTCTACTGGTAATTTTTTGGGAGGAGGGGAGGGCAGCAAAGGAGCAGTGCTGTGGAGTTTTCTGGATCAAGTTAGTTTTTTGGGTTTTTTTAAAAAGGAAAAGATTTTCCGGTCTTCCCCAAGAGTCTGGCAACTATGAAGCACAACACCGTTTAGGAAATAAATCTTCATTAACTACACAAACAGTGCCATGACAGGCACCCAACAGCTTTCAACTATGATCCTTTTATCAGTCGTAAGATCTGGTTGGCCACACCAACACACCTTGGGACAAACCTGAAGTATACTCAGCATTCAGCACACCATTCTTCCCAAAACACAAGGATTACAGAGAGCTCCGTTATCCTGGCTGGTTTTATAATGAAAACCAGAGTCCCCCCTTTAATGTAGACTAGAGTCCTGTTAAAAGGGCTTCCCTGGACCTGCATGCCACCCAACAGCTTGCAAGCAGCTTGAGTGACTGGTTACTTACAGGAAGGACACTGTGCCAAGACCTACGGCACTTTGAACTTAGAGTCCTCAATATGTTTCCAACAGCTACAATTAACTACAACACTGTAGAAAACAGACAGAATAAGCAATCAAAAGGACTGAGACAGCAAGTCAAAAGCAAGTGGACAATGCAACAAACAGCCTCAGGCAGAGAAAATGTAGTGGATTCCATTACAGATTATTTGGCAAAGGAGAAGCTGATAAATGACTCAACTCTTAGGAAAATGGAATGAAGCTACTTTTGGCTTCCAAGAAAGATATTAAGAAACCAGCTGAAAAAAAAGGAAGATGCCACAGACTGAAAGAGCAATGGTGATCTGGGACAATGCTTAAGTGTTTGCTTCCTGTTTCTCCAGCTATGGACCAGTGTTGAAAGACTGATAGTGTGAAGATTCCTTTTATCAAAGGAAAAAAACCTTTAACCAAAGGAGCAAGGTTGCATACATTAGCCTTGCTGGCTGGAACAATTATTCAGTTCTGATATCCAAAGGATATTCCTATTTGACTTTCAAAGTTTTGCTCCAAAATGAAGTGGGAAAAATGTTTTAGACAAAGGCCTAAATTAGCTGTTTAACCAGCAAAAGTAAACTGAGGTTCACTGTTGGAAGAAAAAGTGCACCATTGTTACACATCCACTTAGAACAGACAAGACCAGGATCATGAATAAAAATGCCTTCTATAATGAGAACAAAAAGTGTATAAGAGAACTATCTCAATCAAACTGATAATTTTTAACCTATATTAAGACACCCTCATGTGACACCATTTCTCTACGGTTCTGAAAAGATATTAAGAAAAGCAAATCAAACGCTTGCATTCAATCACTGAACCAAGCAAAAAGAAAAGTTACAATTTTATACAGAAAGTCACACATGCTCTTTTAGCCCATCTTATGTTAGAAGAAACTGTCTCTATAGTAAATATAAATCCAAGTTCTATATTAAAGCTGTATAACAAACACTTTAAAGTGTATCTATATACACAGACACACACCCACCACTTTTTGGGCAATGCTTATTTGCAGAATGTAACCCCATCTCAGGTTTACTTTGTTTGCTTTCATCACCTCAAAAACAATCCTTTCTCCCTGTTCTGTTGCTTTAGAAATACACTATGTTAGTAAAAACAAAGTGTCCTGCTTCTTCGCAGCTTTCAATACACACCCCACAAAGCCACTAGCAATAGACTGCGGTCTCTATTCATCCAAAGTTCTATTTTACCCATTCTCTATAGAGTAGCAAAAGGATAAAAAAATAGTAGTAGCTTCCCATACATGAAGAGGATTGAAACATTTCAAAAGACAGAACAGCGGTAAAAGCAAAACTTCTCCAAAATAAAGTGATCCTTCACTATGTCTTCTTCCCCCTCTCAAAATATATTTCCTGCCTTCACTTACATCAATAGTAACACTGATCTTTCTCTGGCTTTACCAATATAACTTAGGTTTTATGCTTCTCTCTCTCTCTGCATTCATGTTTTGCCTTTTGTAACGTAAGATATCTCAGGTTCCTGAATTCTTCAGATTTTATTTTCTCCCCAATCCCTTATAGTCCTTAAGGGGTGGAGAAACAAGTCGTATACAAGTGCTTATTAGACATCTCCTCTCATGATCCAAGACAGTGACAAAGCAAAATTTCAAGTTCGCAGAAGTAAGGAACAGGATTTGGACTTGATTTAAAACATGTTGTTAGATTATCACACCAGCTGAGTAGCAACAGTGATTTCCCTGCTCTGTAGATAATGGTTGTGGTGATGCTCTAAGTACACCACAAGCCTTAGGGCTAGTAACAACAAAATTTAGGGCAAAAAAGGAACAACACTGTTGGGAAGTAGTCTGAAAGTACTGCTCTGGACAAACACAAGTGAACATGGACTGGCCAGGAAAAAAGAGAATGGGGCTCACACAGAAACTTTACAGGAAAAAAAAAAACCTGGGAAAGTACTCTGGTGTGCTACTCCATTAAAAATAATTAAGCAGAGGAGGAAAAAAAAAAAAAGGAGATCCAGAAGCAAAACTAATTGAGGGCTGCTCACAAAATTCAGGAGAGAATACAACTGAAAATGACTAAGCAAAATACAATACCTTATGTTATCTCAGTATGTTATATGTAACCAAAGGAAGCAGAATTTACCAGATATAAACTGGAGTCAGAGGAAAGGAATGTCAAGCAGTGGCTATACATGTTTTTCAACTAATGTCAAAACAAATAAAGAGAAAATATTAGGTATGAATGCAATTCGTACAATAGCAGAATACTATTTTTCATCCTAAAAATGTAGTATAATTACTGAAAAAACTCTTCTACAATCAGGGCCATTAGGTGGGAGAATACTGAACACAACAAAGAAGGTATCAGAAGTGCCATTAGTAAAATCTGCTGAGTACTTCCAACAACAATATCCACTATTTGAATTCTAAGGACGGAGGAAAACTTTCAGTAAGTGAAGAAGTCTCCTATCTCTACAGATATAATATTCATCACTGCCTAATACATGGGTCTGCTGCTTTTTGTTTGGTTTTTTTTAGAGAATTAGTAAAACTGAAAGATATAAACTTTTAAATTTAACCTGATGCAATACTACTTTCATGACTATGCAAACTGACAAGTCTAACCAGTCTAGTGCTAACTCTAAGCGCCATCCAACAATATGGTGGTACATTAAGGCAGTAAGGTCAGTTCAGTTTTTCTGATTATTTACTAAGTATTTAACAATCAGAAAGAGTTAAGACTTTTTCCAGAAAAACGATGGAACCCAGAAACATATGGATATTCAGGTTATGTGCAAGGAATGCTCACATAAGGACTGGCTTCAAACTTTGTCCTCAGAGGTACCTTCAGCACATCTTCTTTTGTTTACAGGTCATATTTCGTTTACTGCAGTCTCAAAAGCCACGTGCAGATGCAGGCAGGCAAAGACAACTAGCAGTAAAAAGAGTTGCCTTAGACATTCTAGTAGTCTTTAACAATCGCAAATTCCTGTAAAGGCCTGGTCTACTTTATTACCATTTGAAGTATAATTTATCACTTCAGCAAGCTGATTGGGAGTAAAACTCAGTAAAACCTCTTTTAAACATTGTTTGATAACTACTCCTTTGTTTTGCCCACTAAACTGTCGTGAAATACAGGTATTCTGCCCATTGTAAAAAAAAAAAATAAAGAGAAAAAAAAGGAAAAAGGCAGAAAGTTCTGACATTTGTTTTGGCATATTTCTCACACTTGTTTTAACACAGTTCTTGGTATTTTGAGAGTGCTCCTATCTAAATGTAAGCACTGGGAACACTAATCTTATTTACTGTATTATCAAAACTGAACATGAGCCTGGCCAACACCATTATTATTAACTAAAATAGATCATCAGACTAGGTTTTCACGCCTTTCCTGCTTCAGGTGACTCTTACAGCAAAAAATTTGCTTTAGCTCTAGAGAACTGCCGGTCTTTTCTCTCTACTTAACACATTCTTCTATCATTCCTACAGACTAAGAGACACATTACCTCCATAATCAATAGCAAAACACTTAACAGAAGAAGTCACTCTTGTAAATGTAATACTTATACAAAGATCCCTTGAACTTTTCCATCATGATCAGATATCACACTATCATCAGTGCTGACTAAAATAGCTTGCCACAATATATCAAGCATGCTACAAGCCTCTTTCAAAGAGGAAGCCTAATCCAAAATATTTTTTTATTAACTGTTCTCTGTGACTTATTAGTGAGAAATCTGTAATACACACATAAACAAAACAAACCAAAAGCAACATCAACCATGCAATAGTAAATGAATAAAAAACAAACTAGAATGCAAAAGGAAAATTAAAAAAAAAAAACAAACTCCCCCCACACAAACAAAAAACACAAACAAAACCCCAACCAATAAATTAATCAAACATCAAACCAAATCAAACAAACCCCCCAACAAACTACACCAAACTAACAACATCCTAACAACATCCCAGGACTCAATGCTGACAAAGAAGTACTGAACAGCAGAAGGAAAGAATTTGGCCAGAAAAATATTTGGACAAAAAGACACGTCCAAAATAGTTTTGATATATCCCCATAACTTCTGGAAGATATTACATTATGGAGGATTTTACTAGCCATCACTGTATATCTGCTACAAAACTAAAGAAGAAAAGAAGCACATACATGCAGAATAATAGCAGTCTTTCACCAAAGCCCTTTCTTTTCTGAATTCTGACATTTACCACTGAAACCAGAGCTGGGTGGCAGATTTGTAAAGTAGTGAAATATTTTCAATTTTGGAGTTATATTATATTGAAATTATTCTACACAGAATAATTTCTCCTGCAGTATAAAGACATGGCAACAGCATGCTGCAGCACCACTTCATTTTATTACATGGCACATTTATCTACTGGTCGTGCCCTAACCGTCACATCTGTCCCAATTATGTAAGAGCAGCATCTCTCTAGTGTCCACTCCAATATCACCCACTATAACCAAAACACATGAATGATTAATAAAGTCACTCAAATCTTCTTAACCATACCTTTCTGTTATGCAGGTGAAAAACCTAAGGAAGTCTGATTTCTCCTGACCAGCTTTCACTGCCACAGTTGGGAGAGACAACATGATGTCACCTGTCAAGACCCAGCAAGCAGCTCATAACTACACCAAATACAAGAACAGAGGCAGGAGACAGTAATTCTACTTCTACCTCTCCACAGACTCTGTTTGACCTTGGCAAGTCACTGGGGTTTTGTGCTTGCTTTTTCATGTTCAGGACATGAAGAGCTCTTACGCAGACAGCTGGAACAACAATAACTGAGTAAGGGTAATTATTATTTATTCTGTCTGGCCTTAGAACTCTTCCACAATGGCATAAACTCCGAGTGTGCACAAGCATCTCCAAAATTCTAGAGCATCACTTTGAAGCTCTCTTTATGTAAGATCACCAGTGAAAGCAGTAACACCTCTTACCAAGACAACCTCTCCTGTAATCAATAACCAATAAAAGCTTAGTTTCACAAATTCTTCTGCTAAGCAAAAAACTTTAACCTTATTTTCTACACTGGCAGCTACTAATCCCCAATTTGCAACTTGCAAACACTGCCTGCAAGATCCTTTGCTACTGCTCCCAGACAAAATTAAATTACAGAGTAAAAACAAGAGCTGCCAAGAAAAGGAAAGCAGGATATTTTCTGAAGAATATCTTTTATTCCTTGCAGTTTCTACAGTTCAGCAAAAATTAGGGACCAGTATTTTGCACAATTCAATTCCTTCTTTCAGGCTTGGAAAATTCTGAATTTCACAGCAGCCTGATCAAGTTTCATTTCGATACCAACTTTTCCTGGTAATCTCCCAAAACAGCACACACTAAAAATATGCCACAAGTATGGCTTTGAAAAAAACAAAGTGCAGATGAAATGTCCTACAGACCAAGCAATGTTACCAAGAATAAAAGCAGAAAGACATTTTTTTCTGGCACATTCAGAAAAAATGTCTATATTTGTCTGTACTCACAAAGGAAAAAATTGAAGCATTCATTCCTCTACTCAACTAACTATAAAACTTAGATTACTAACCAAAACACTAACTAGTATCCATTAAAGGGTAGTATACACCCTTTAATCTAACCTAGGAGAAGTCGAAAAATTAAATGAAGAACCAGATGTAAACTCATACAGAGGAGTTAAAAATTATTAGTTGCCAATACGAGAAAGCTTTTTGCTTAAATGAAAAAGTGTTTTGGATTTTCAATGCACTGATGAAATACCACTGCATACAAGCTAGTTATGCAGTACAACAAAATGGAGATAAATTCTTGCTCCTGAATAAGAAACAAATGAAGAGAAGTTATACCACAACCACTGTAAGGTCTTCATGTTTTCCTAGCGAAGCATGTAAACAACTTCAGAATCACAGACTCATAGAACATCCTGAGTTGGAGGGGATCCACCAGGATCATCAAACCGATTTCCTGGCCCTGTGCAGGTCACGCTCAGATTCACACCGTGAGCCTTGAAAGCATTATCCAGATGCTTCTTGAACTCTGTCAGGCTTGGTGCTGTGACCACTTCCCTGGGGAATTTTTTCCTAATATCTAACCTAAACCTCTCCTGACACAAATTCAGGCCATTCTCTTGCATGCTGTCACTGGTCACCAGAGAAGAGATCCGCGCCTGCCCCTCTGCTTCCCCATGCGAGAAAGCTCCAGGCTATGATGAGGTCTCCTCTTGGTCTCCTCCAGACTTAGACAACTGATATCACTTATTCATCATATGACTTCCCCTCTAGACCCTTCACCAGCTCATGGTACTCCTTTAAGTCTTTCCTACAAGACTGCCACAATTTTCAAGGTGAGGCCGCCCCAGCGCACAGCAGAGCAGGACAATCCCCTCCCCTGCCCAGCTGGGCCTGGTGCCCCCCTCAGGACACACTAAGCCCTCCTGGCTGCCAGGGCACTGCCCAGGACCCCCAGGCCCCTTCTGCAGCTCTCGTTCCCCAGCCCATGCACATCCACAGCTGCCCCGTCCCTGGCACTCGCCCTTGCTAAGTTTCACATCTGGTGATTGCCCAGCCCTCAAAGTAGCCAAGATGACTCTGCAGAGCTTCCCCCAGTTGAAATAACTATGGAAATACGTACTTCAATTCAACATGAGTGTTTCAAGACTTATCAGCATAAAAACACACGTTCAAAAAAGAGCCTCACAAGCTTCCTGAAGACACATGCTGTTGACTGAAGTGTTCAGGCTGCTTTAGAGACAACAAATCATGTCCCAGCAGCATGCCATTCATTAAACAATCTTATCAATCAAATAGTAAAACAAATGATAACAATTACATTTTATAGTAAAATTCTACAGATCAGTCAAGCTTTAAAAAAAAAAAAAGCTAAAAAAAACAGTGTTTATTTTCATCTCTCTTTATTTTATATTGTATATATCATTTTAATACATATTTAACATTAGAATACATTACATATATAATAACAGTCTCTGTCTATGGTAAGGATCGAAATCTGCAAGCTTAATCAAGAGACTTCTCACACTGTACATACTGAAATCCTTACATTCTTTTCTTTCTTGGTGAAAAATTTACCACCACAAATATGTAGTTTATGCATTTACAGGCATAAGAGCAAGAAGACACATGGCCATATGTCACCATCTGGATAACTAAAGTGCAGTTGAAGAGCATGAAGTATCTTTTGTATTTTTTCAAAAATGAAATTATTGCAAACAGTATAAACAGGATCTGAAAAATCGCTGTGATGTGACATAGCAAAGATGACAAAAGAGTTTCTTCAGGTTATAAAGGTTATTTAGCTTTTTTGCAAAAGGTAGCAATCACAAAACACATACACAAATAATGAGTAAAGAACATGGCATAAGTAGAACCTCAAGAAATGAGAAACTCTATCTGTAGCCCTTACTTTTCCAAGAATCAGTAGGAATTTAGGGATATGGAAACAGCTTCTATTAATAATTTCCTCTTCAAAGAAGTGCATTGGCTGATTCCTTTTCTGAATTTTTACATTACAAAAGGTAACCATAATTCTTTATTATTTCCTTACCTCATATCATCTCAATTGTTAATTAATGCAATTATGCTCAAGGTAAGGATGAAGTGCATAATATTATAATGCTATAAGTATTTCCATATAAAAATAATGGAAATTCACTGAGATAAGAAAATAAGTTACAATTTAAAAACTGCCTTGAAATACTATAGACTTAAAAAGCATATCCACTTTTGTCAACAGAATTAAGATTTCATTTGACAATACAGCTACTGACTTTTACCTTCTTCTCTTTTTCACCCAAATACAAAAGAAGAAAACAAGAAATTCTATAAAATTCATCATACACAATTGCTCGATTTTTAGAAACACTGAAATAAATTAAAAAACCCAAAAAACTTAAAATACACCTTTCCTGTGAAATGCTCTTGGGAGGCAGTATTTCAGCACATTAGTGCCATATAGTTCAGTTAATAATGTGCTTACAATTAACATCCAAAGAATTCAGGGTTGCAAGTATTACGAATGCAGAAAATTGATGTCCTGAAACTTTAGAATTCTGCCGACATGATTTGCTCTCAAAATGTCAAACTAATATTGTGCACAAACTACATTCTTCATCCCAGGAGAAATTCTAACAAATTGCCTAAGATAGAATACCTGTTTGTATTAAACATGTATTTTGCAAATTCAAATTACAATCTCTCAAGTTTATCTAAAACCAATCATAGCACAGAGCAGGTGTGCATTGCACCTTAACTGTAATTTTCACCAACAATGAATTAGTAACTATAAAACCTTTCTTCAAAATCTTTACCTGTGAAGCCACCACAAGTCTTTTAGGAAGACTTTATGCACACCTACAAGCTACTTGCTCTTCTTTTCACAGTATTTTTGAACACAGAAATTTGAGTTCAAAATAATGAAAAACAGCACTAAAATAAATTATTACTGCAAAATAGAAATTAGCAAGTCAGAGGAAAGAAACTCGCACTCATTCACAAACCCATGATAATTATGCAATTCATCACACTGAACCGTACTTAAAAGAACTATTTTTGCAAACAGCTATCAGCAAAGGATATTGCCTTTTAATTGGCTGTAACAAGTGCACACATATTATGCCAAATACAATAGTCTGCAGATTACTTCTGGAGAAATCAAGCTATAGAAAGATTATTTTCAAATTTTCTTTGTGCTCTGTATCAACCAGCATAAGTCAAACAACAAAGAGCTACTCAATACAATGAATAAACAGCAAAAGCAAATAATAATCCAAACTAAGACCTTAGCTCCATAAAACTGCTTCTACTGAAAGTACAAAAGGTTAAAAGAGTATTTGCCAGCATTTCAGAAGACTCCTTCAAGAATATAGTGCTCACAAGGATTTCCCCATAGTCTCACTTAAGACAGCTCATGCTCCTTGATAATGATTTAAATGTTAGTCACGCAAAACATCTACTCATTTGATTGTAAACGAGTTTTTCCCAATCTTTAACACTCATGCACAATACAATATCTGTAGTTACTCTTACTCAAATCTTAACAAGCACTGTTTAAACCTTCAGTGACAGTAAAAATTGTAGCCTGAAGAACCCATCCATGAATTCTAGTCCTACGGTCTATATCATCCTGTTTCCACTCCTTAAGCTTCACTGAAATCATTCTAACATCTCTTGTAGCCTAACCCTATGATGAGGCTCAGAATCAATATGTAATTGTTATCTTCCTAGACCTGTCAATCACCCAAGACTACTAGCAATGCTTCTTTTCCAGAAATAACTCTCCCTCATTCCCTTGGCGTAGTTGCTCTCATGACTCATCCCTTATCACTCCATTCTTTCAGTGTATACTCCTGAAGGAGCCTCCTCACTCATCTGTATTATTTTATGACGCACTTCATAGGCTTTTGTCTTGCATCCCTTTCCATTTGTCTTCATTCTGTCAAGGCCAGGATTCAAATTCAAGTGTGAACTCCCTGCCATCAATCAGAAATATTCTTTCTACTCCCTGTTTCCTGTGCTTGACCAAGTCAACATCCCAGCCTGAGTCTCTCTTTCCCCATATTGGTGCCTCTCTATCAGCTCAGCCTCAGCACAGACAACACACAGTTCTTATTCATTTTGCCATTGCGTCAGTCTCCTTTCCACTACACTAGGTTTTCTACAGGTCCTAGAAATAACCTGCTGTTGAGATGCTAGCAACACCCATCACATCACTAAGATATCCCTCTAGTAGCTGAAATTTTATCATATGACCCCAGAAGTTGACACTTGGAATAGTGAAGTAATGTTCTTCATCTTTCAAGATCCACAACCCTTATGAACATTCCACTCTCGATAGCTTTTCTTAGTCTATAGCCAGATCACACAAGTCTTGAGCAGCATCCATTTCAACTTCTACTTCAAGACCCTAGCTGGTCAAGGTCCTCATTCCAAAATTACTCATCAGGATGTAGATGAGGTTAAAGTTCTGATAAACTGTTATATTTTCACCTCCCATTCTCAAGAGAATTTCATTTCTCTTGCCCTTGTGGTTGGGAGAGCTCCATGAAGCAGTACCTTTTTTCAAAAACCACCTACAATTTAATTTCGTATTTCTCATTAGAAACAAAGAAACAAAATTACCAGATGGCTGTCACATCTACACTACTACACTAAAATTCATGGCACTGAAGCCAAACATTCTCCTGTGCCATCACAGCTCTCAGGAGTCTTCCCTTACCCTTAAATCATTAAGCATTCTGGGTCAGGAAACCCCTCATAACCACTGAGCTCCAGGATGACTAATTCAGAGATGGAACTTGAATAGCTTGTTACCTAGAAATGTGACTAAAACAATTTTCTACTGTACAGTGCCTATGGAAAACCAGCATCATACCAGCAATAAGCCCACTCAAAGTATTTTTGTCTTTTTCAAGGCTTATCAACCTGTTTCAAAAATAATCTAAATGGTATATTGCATACTGCTATTACAGAGATTTAAACCGGTAACTGAGTACTCAAGACAATGCTTACTATTTACTATTTCAATCTGTTATTTCTTAGTTGGCTTCTAGTATTTTAAAGATCAGGTTGTCCCAGGCTACTAAGAAAACATAATTCCATACTTCAAATCACTGTAAAATTACAAAATGAAGTTTATGGCACTAGAGATTTTCTCTGTCATATGGCTTTGTTAGACCTAGCAGAGCAATTTTCAAGCTAATGGATGCCTACAGGTATTTTTGCAATATCAGCAATTATTTAAAAACAAGTAAGTGGTTTGCACTCAAAATATAATTAAAGAAGCATTTTCATTAATTTTGTCATCTTAAAATTACATTTCCCTGAATTGTTCACAACCAAAACCAAAAATACTCTACAAAAGCCCCAAAATACTATCCTGTAATCCCAGCCATAAATTATCAACTTCTTTTAAATAATAGTTGTGAATAGTAATTCATTTTAAGTTATACGTCTCGTGTTTCTGTTTACTTTCTCACTGTATCTGTGCAGTTTAGCCTGCCACCCTGTGCATATGAGCAAGTTTAATCAAAATACTCCTGGTGAGGCAGCAGCATGAGCGTGTCACATGCTCTAAACAACGAAGTGTAACATGCTCTGACTGCCCCTCAAAACTGCTGCAGTAAATTCCTACTGTTCCATTCCAACACTGCACAAACCTATGTACCATAAATTAAGCTTAGGCATATAGTTTTCACAGGAAAAAAAAATCAATATTTTCATTCAGGTAACACTGAGTATAAAAGAGCAATAAGCTTTACCTCAAAACTTGAGTGCTCATGTGATGCCCATTCAAACACAATGCAGGATTTGCATATTACATTCTTCAGTTATTGTTTTTTAATTTCGAATACTTTTTCCCCTGTCAAAGTAAGCTTCTACAGAAAAGCCCAGAAAGAAAACTCCTTATACTATTAAAAAAAAAAAAAATCAGCTACTGGAGAATCATCAATTTTTAATCCTAATACACACAGACAACTCAGCATCAGAGCCACACTCCAAAAACATGTAATTTAATAAAAAATAAATTTTTAAAGTCAGGTTCTTTCATGCAATAAAACTACAACATTAACAAAAGTTAGCATATTTCATTTTACACTGTAAGTATTTAAAATAAGAAAACAAAATTATTTTTTTCCAGAGAATTATTTGACCTATAGGGTTAAACAATGAGCATAGCATTAAAATCCTAAACTACACACAATTTTTAACTACATTAAAATGGTATTTTTTTCCTACTGCTCTGATTATTTGATCACTGTTTTTAAAATAATCCATAGTTGTTTTGTCAACATTTTAACAGACATCTGAGAAGGATAAAACTAATGTCACAAACATGACAACACTTCTGACAATCCTGTAATAACCAATAAACAAAAGGAAATGGAGCCCAAATATTCAGATGAGTAAACCAACAAAAACGTGGAGAAACTTATTTGCTAACTAGAGCACAGGCTAATAGCTATAGCAAACTTTAAAAGCATTTGTTCCCATCCTTCAAGTCCAACCTCTAAAACAGTACACTCCAGGAATCATAACAAACAAGATTAACTTCCCTAAAGAACATTTAATTGGGAAATTGTGTATCAGCCACAAGACGCCTTCATCAGAAGAGAAATCAAGCAAAAGCTTCGATTTATTTTTTGACAAAAAAGAGCGAGGAATTGGAAATATTACTGCAGCCAAACAAAACAACAAAATGCTATAACGCTCTCCTCTCCACGAGAACAAAAGCATCAACCACCAACTCCACCCCACCCCCAAGCAGGCTGTTGCTCTCTAACCACAGAGCAAATGCTGCAGACAATGTAATCCCACAGGGAAGACAGAAGATCACAGATCGCTGTGAAATCTTAAAACAATGTCCACGTTTTAGAAAGACCTAGAAGTACCTTACCGAGACAAAATTTCATTTGGAGCAAACACGTGGAGTATACAAACAGCCTGTTCTTCTCCTGACTGTCTCTTCCCTCAACACACACAGAGGGAGGTCGCACGTGCTCAGTAGTCCAAAATTAAGGATACGGCACTTAAAATAAGCAGCAGCAATCAAGAGATGGTGAGGATGGCAACGTGTAATGTAACACTGCAGGTGTTATTGCGTTACTGTATAGCAGCAGAGCATCTGTTATTACTCATCAGCTGTAGGTGGCTAAGAGGGTGTCACTTATTAGTGACACATGCTGCAGCTGGCTAGCCATGATTAAGTATTACCCAGCGAAGTGGCTGAAAGGGATGGAGACTACCATTCATTATGACCCAGCGTGGCTTAATGCCGTAGGGAGGTTGCTACCCTTCCCCGCACCGCAGCATCTGAAGGAAGGCAGCTAAAATTCAACAAAGCCCAGAGAATGGTGCGCAGAGAGGAGAGAAAGGGAACCTCGGTCTCCTAGCCTGACAGAACGGGTGTCCTGCTACCAAGGGCGGAGAGCCCGCCCGCGCTCGGCGCGACCGGGAGCGCTCCGCCGCCAAGTGACAGCGCCGGGCCGGGGGCCGGCCGGCCCCGCCGCGCGAGGGGCGCTGGGGCACCGCACTCAACTTTCAGCCACGGCAGCAAAAGCCTTTGTCCGAGCGCTCCCGGTCCGCGGCCGGGGGAGCCCGAAGGACCCCCGCCTGCGACGGGACGAGCCGGGGCGACCGAGCAAGAAGAACAGCCCGTGCCAGCTCCAGGTCCGCTCCCAGCTGGGCTCCGCTGCTCCCTTGGGAGCCCTCAGAGCGGGACCCGCTCCGAAACAGCCGGGATGAGCACTGACCCTGCACGGAGTCCCGACCAGCGTGTCCGTGCCGGAGAGGAGGAAAGCAAAGTGAGTACCCAGACCCGCCGGGACCCCCGCGCCGCGGGGCGGCCGGAGAGCGCGGCCGCTGCCG
>VXBU01003966.1:135872-209130 GCA_013400315.1 Bombycilla garrulus
TGCTGCCCGCGGGCCCGGCACGTGCGCGGCGCGGAGACACCCGCGGCGGGGCCGGGCCCGGGGAGGCAGCGGCGCTTAGCTGGGACAGGGCGGGAAGAACTCTTTGTCAAACGGTGAATAAAGGAGCAGGGGGCTGGGATTTGGAGGCACAGCCCTTAGGAAGACCTCTTAGGTTCCTTACATGGAATTGTTGACTTTTTTTTTTTTTAGAAGTCGGTTTTACATTAAAAGCCCGGTTTCATAATTTTGTTTTCATTTGCAGTTGAAGTGCGTAAGATGCCTTTGTTTAGCAAACAGAAACAGTGGATCCTGGCAGAGGCACAGCCAGCTGAGCGAGCCCTATGGCGACAGACGGCTGCGTGTGGGCACGGGGACAGGCGGTATCTGCAACGCGGAGCTGCCGTGTGAGCTCTGGCCTTTTGATACGACCGAAAACAGAAAACTGTTTTAGATTCTTTTAACAACAGTACCCCTTCAGGGTGCTGGTCTAATTGCCCTTTAGGGGACCAAATTTGAAAATTAATCCTTCTACACCAAGACTTCTGCCTGTTCAACTTCCTTTATGTGTTTAGTATAACATGTCAGTCTAACTTCGGGACAAATGCTACATTGATTTAAAGATTGCTGAGATTCCAAAGCCCACATCTTTTTTATTACTTTAGCTCTGTACCCCTGCTGTCTTCCAAATTACAGAAAAAAAAACCCGTTACAGTCATCCCATGAAGAAGATTTCAGATTTCTCGCCCACTTACGTGCTTCACTGCTTATGCTAATTTAATGAATAATGTCTCAGATAAGTAAAATCACGTTTTAAGAGATTCCTCGGTGACAAAGTTTTTTCACTGCACAAACAGCTTTTGTCTCCTGTCATTAAGCAACTTTCCCCATCGTGATTTCCCTATTCTCATTAGATACAAGAGGACTTTGGCTCTCTTATAGGCACAGTTCTCGGCAAAAGCACGATGCATACTGGAAATCCTCTGTATTGTTTGCAAAGAGCAACTCATAATCCCTTTGGAAGTCTCTTCCTAAAAACATCTTTTTTTTTTTTTCTTTTGTTTTGTTTTGTTTTGTTTTGTTTTGCCTCCCAAGACTAAAGAATGATCTCAGCTCATGCTAACTCCATTACATTAAGAATAGTTCTGGATGTTTGCCATGAACTGTCTCTAGATGGTTATTTTATGGCGCCCCTTTTTTAGTGTGTTTTGAATCAAACTGGAAAATCTAAAAATATAGCACACAATAATCTGCTATGTCTAGCCTCTTTTAATAGTTTACAATGAAGGCACTTTGACTAATAACCAGATTAATTGCATACTGGAGCAGATATATTATTCTGAAGAATTAATAATCATAGAAACCATTGTAGTTCTTTCCATCACTGACAGCAGTACATTATAAGACAAATAACCATGGATTTTATTTTCTTAAATTATAAATGATCTGCAGTTCAAAAGGCCAGGAGTACTATTCAAATCAAAAACAATAGCTTGAACTTCATATGAGTAGCTGGTGGAAGAAAAGATAATAAGCCACTAAATGTTTTTATAATATTGTTTATGCATTAAATTTTATTCTTGCTGCTAAAAGTTTGTATTTCACATAGAGTATGAACAATTCCCATTGACTTTTTTGGAAACTGAAAGCATCCACTACCTCGGGGAACTAGACCTCACCTTCTGGCCTGTAATGAATATAAGCACTTCCGGAGGTGAGGTTTGCACATTTAAATTTTTCTGTTTGCTATGCAAATCAGTAGTTTGGCTTTTTGATTTGAGCTCAGCTGAGGTGGGCAAAAGGATTCTGAATCAGGCCTGTTACTTCAGAGACAATTTGGAGAAGCACTGCTTGGAGACACTTTTGAAGGATGTGATTTCCACAACTGTGGGCCTCACCCATGTTCTAAGCAGATGCTCTGCCGGGTGACTCCAGCTGGCTGCTCAGAATCATTAGTCACCTTTGAAAACAGAAGGCTGTTAAAGCAGGAAATCCAGTTTACTCTCACTTGTCAACTGGGGGACAGGACCACCTTGAACTTGGAGTCACCAACACGTGTGTACGTGGACAGAGCCAGTTGGCCAAGTCCTTGGTGTATCTCAGCAGCTTCATCTTGCGAATCCATACAGTTCCGTTGCTTTGTGTGGAAAGAGGAAGAAAGACAAGGAGCCTAGGACGAGACCACAGAATTGTTAGGGATCAGGCCCTCTGTGTGGACAGGGAGGAGGTCTTTTGGCCTGGAGTGTTGTCCCACCAATGGTACTGCTGAGGCTGCTGGCCAGCAGTGCTCCAGCAGCCCAGCTTTGGAGGAGAAGGGCAGGCAGGAGCAGGGAGCATGGCATGCAAGCTGTGATAACCAAGCCAAAGATTTCAAAAGCTTGTTTGACCAATCCAGACCAAACTTTCTCCAGCACAGCCTTGTCTCTGGGTTTCCCCTAAGCTTATTCCTTTGGGCACAGCACTAGCTAATTAATATGCTTCTTATTTAGCAACTCCTTCCCACTTCAATGGTTTGGAGAAAGATGCAAAAACAGCAGACCTGCACACTTTCATGCATAAGCAATCCCAAATTTCCTATATCCCAAATTTCCTATGTGCTTAGCACAATCATGTGAGAGATGAGCAAGGGGACGAGAGACTCCGTCTGAGATCAGCCTGTCTTACAAAAAAACCGTTTCACACTATGTCCTGTAGAACCCCAGCTATTTTAAAACCCAGTGACCTTAAAAAGCATTGTAGGTAGTGAGAACCGCAGTTATCTGGATCTTCATTATAAGGAGCAGGTTTATCTTGAGATGTTGTAGTTTGTAGGTGTTGTAAATCACACATTCTAGTGGTAGGTACTGTGATACAACCCTACTGGAATTTCATAAGCACAGGATGTATAGTGTGGTTCAACCGCATGTCTAGGAAAGCAAATAAACAGGCAGTTGCCCACAGAACATCTTAGATCTGAGCTGCGGTGCATGTGCCAACAAAAGTTATTGCTTAAGCTGTTAGCCAGCCAGCTCAATGTCAGAAGTGTCTGCTCTTTGAAATGGTTGCTGATGTATGACACAGCTCAGAGAATTTGCAACATTGTCTTAAGGATGACAAGGAGAAAGAACAGGCTAGTTAGCAGTCCGCAGCAGGAGCATTGTTAAATCGTTTTTTGCTTGTGTGTCATAGTCTCAAAGAGAATAGTAGAGTAAAGAAATATGAATCTGTGTATTAATGCGGGCTCAGGTATAAGTATACCTTGGTGTGGGAGTCCCCAGAGGCTACAGTCAACGGCCTCACTATGGTGTTGCCTTGAAAGCAGGTACAGTCCCTTCGCAGAGTGTTCTTTTAGTGTAAAGACAAGAAGCAAGGAGTATAGGAAATATTTGGAAAGGAAGAGGAGAGGGAAGATGAGGTTAACAGTAATAACATCATGTGGTTATGTAGGTTAACAGTGTGAACAGTTTGATGACTGACTTGTATAACCTCTTACTTTTAAATAATTTTCTAGAACAGCCTGTTAAGACACTTTGCACTGTATTAAATTTTGCTCCTCACCCTACCCCAAAATAGTATCTTCACTTTTTTTCCACTGGGTGAAATTTTTTGTCAGTTTGCATGTAATAAGATACTACCCTGTATCTCTCCTTAGCTTTATGGAGCACTTCAAAGAGCGCACCTCTGAACCTCTCTTACACAGCATTTCTCCACTTGTGCAAATGATGCCCTGTCTACCACTGAGTGTGGCACCAGTTTATTCTCTCAGCCCCCCTCCATACACAGCCCTCTGCAGGGATGGCTGTGCCATCAGCAGGTACCGCCAGACTTCAGTGAATCATCCGGAGGCTGAAATGCCCTGGGGGCTGGCAGAGCCTGCCCTCCACACGCCGGGCAGTGCCAGTCCCCTGCACCCCAGGATTCACATCACAGAGCGGGGCCTCCCCAGGCCTCACCTTGGTGCTGTCAGCAGCGTGGCTGCTGTGCTGCCCTGACCTTCTGCCGTGGCTACCGTGTGCACGCACCAGACCAGTTCTAAGATTAAACCACAGCATGCAAGGTTACTAAGTCATTCATTACAAGGAGTACAGCAGGATGAACTATAAAATTCTCCATGTTTACAAAACATACAGGAGAAGGTACAGCTTCTTTTCAGTCTGTCTGATCTCTGTAGGACTGACTGTGAGCTGAAGACACCTAAGAAATTTATTTGCATCCCATTGAAGTCAAGAAAATGGGGAAGATTGAACTAGTTGATTAGACTGTGAAATATCACAAACAATTAACAAAGCAAAGGGAAGATTTAAAGATTATATGACTCCAGATGTTTTATTGATTTTATTAATATGAAAATGCAAATCGACTTTGCATTGCATCACTTTTGAATTGGTGTGAATACAGATGTCTTTCTGCAAGAAAGCATTTTAACCAGAGGTGCTATTGCAGTTCTGTTGTTTTCCTGATGTGCATTAATTCACCATCTATGCTCACACCCAAGCCTGTAATTTAGTGGCTGAGTTATATCTGATTTTTTCAGGTAGTCAGGTCTCTCATTCATTAGGCTCTTTGAGAAAATATATGCTGACAGACTTTACCTCTAAGTAAAATGTGTTTTTTGAAAACAAAGAATGAAAACTCATTTGATTCTACAAAACACAGGAGAAATTCACACTCTCAATTATACACATTTTTCTTGCTCACAGGGAGTATATAACAGAGCAATGCTTAAGGAAATTTCAGACTAACTATAACAAGATACAAAAAAAGAATTCTTCAGCCTACTATAAAAAAACTGCATGTGACCTCTTGATAAAACTATCACTAAAAACCCATTTGCCATTGTAAACCATCCCATTTTTTAAAATACATTTTGCTATGTATTAGGAAGGTCTTTGTCCTAGTAATGACTACATGCTGTGTCAAATAGGAGGAAATATGGGCAGAAATCCTTAATCTATAATTCTACATACAGATACGTACACACAGGAATTCTGTCTATGGCTAGAGAGAGGAGTTACAAAATTAATTGAGTCACAAGTGTAAAGCTGGATACCATATAAATGCTCTTTGGAGAATTTAGTGACAGGTAAACCTCATTCTGGTCCTACATAGTGAAGTTTAACTAATTTTGCGTGTTTAGTAGCTTACAGACTGTCTGTGGGTGTGGGCTATAAAGATAGTATTTGGTTTGGGGCTGTTTATTTAAAACATTGAGGAAACAGAAGGTAGTCTAAAGGCATTGGCAAAGAACATGTAATCTTAAAAAGTAGTTAACTTGTAATGCTGCCATGTTGATATCTATTTGGGTTACAGAAGTTTTAGTTGTTGTGGACTTAGTCTAGCTTTCATTCTACTATCATTTTGCTGTTCCATAGACCATTTTCTATTGTCCTCCTCCTGAAAACAGACGGACTATGTCTGGCCGGAATTATTGGAAATAAATTCCATATAAATTGCCTGAGGATATTGCTCAGATCCAGAGCGGCTGACACCTTTTTATTTTTGCCTCTTAGGGAATTACCCACGACCTTTTAATGCTAAAGATCATTAGTGCTTGGATATCATACTGATGAGCTTCTTATAAATGAATGGATGAACAGATAAGTCATAACTAAGGTAATGAGCTTATAGCTGTTATGGAGGTAACTGAAGACATGCCATGGATGATGATTACTTAAAGAATTTCTCTATAACATTGTTTACTGTCATTCTTGGTTCAGGATTCACTCTCTCTTCTTTAGTCTTAACAAGTGGTGTTTCATTTTTAATGTTCTAGACAGCCATATATTTTTCTAGAAATGCAGATATCCATACATTCTTATTACTCGTGGTTTCATTATCAGTTTGTTTTTCTCCTCATTACTGGCACTGACCTTGCCAAGAGCTAGGCACATGCATAATTTTACTAGTGTGATTAGACTCATTAAAACTAATGGGATTAGTCAAGAAAGTAAATCTACTTCTGTTTAAATGTTTATTGTTTGAGGTAATGCTGCTAGAATCAAGATAAGGAAGGTCTGGAAGTAACAATAAACAATAATTTTCATTAAATGTCACACAAAGAGAAATTCAAAGATTTTTCTCTTGACCCAACCCTGATGCGTGAAGAACATAAGGTGGTTTTACATTGGAGGTGAGCAGGAATTTCTTAACATTGCTTTTTCTTCAAAAGATGGGGGCTTGTCAAGAAGTAAGCTGGTCTTAGCAAACTTTACAAGGTCTTTTCTCAAGTCTAGGATGAAATTTCTAAATTAAAGATAATCTCAGCCACCAACCCAGCAACAGAGACTATCTAGAACCTGATAGCAGTGTTGTGATGCTGTGCCCTGGGAGACTCTGGGTCCCCCAGGAATATTTCATTAGTGTGGGGAGATTGAGAGAGGCAAACCCAGAAGTTTCCTCCTGCACAGAAGTAGGAGATTGCACTGAATTAAACAATGTTTTCTCTCACAGAGGAATGGTCTCACAGTTAGAACATGGGCTTATAGCTGGGGGATCTTGTGTATAAAATCCTCAAGAGGTGTTTATACCAGTATAAAGTGGGGAGAAAGTCTAAAGGATTTCCTCGCTATTACTCCTACTCTACTATTGTTCCTCATTTTGAGCACTGCAAGTCTGCTATTTTTTGACCTGCTGGCTGAAAGCCTCCCAGAAGCGTTATAGCAGCCAGAAATACAATGTTTAGAGTGAACCTGGTTTTCAGCCCCTTTCTTTGACAGCCGTCTCAGCTAGGGCTGAGAGGGAAGGAGCATGGAGCAGTTGCTCCATCCATCCCAAGGAACTTCCCTTCTGGACCGTCAAGACAATTTTATGGAGACTGGTAACACAGGCCAGACGTAAAGTGGATGATTATTAACTCCATGACGCTGTAAACTGTCATTTCTGACCTCTGATGAGCTGTCTTATATACCATGAGTTATAAAAAAAAAAAATCTAGCCTCTTACAGAATCGAATGCAAACTGCTCTGGCTATCATTTTGAAGCAGTTAATCTCCCATGGCCTTGGAGAAAATATCCCTTGTGGGCTTTCACCCATTTTATCCCTCCCTTTTAAAACAAACACTAATTTTGGTCTCTGATAAATACAAAGGACAAGTAAAATGTATTTTAGCTACAGAAAGGTTATTTGTAGTCTAAAAGTTAAAATTCTTAGTTAATACTGACTCCTGTACCCTGTCTTTTTCTGTGCAGAGGTTAAAAACCAGCAAGTACATCACTGCAAAGTCTAATATCAGAGGTGGTAGATATATTTAACTAATACTCACTTTCTCTAGGAAAGCAATTGATCTATGCCCTAATACTCACAATTTTATTAACATTGGGAAAAGCCGTGTGGTGTTCATGTAGTGTTTAATCCCCATGAAGTCTCAGAGCCCAAGGTTTCCTGATTACTGGCAGAGGAGGAGGACTGAAGTGACAGTTAGGGGTGTGCTAGTCCCTACTGTATATACAGCTGTTGCTGTGCAGGGGAGGGAAACACAGGGTCTGGCTGTCTGTTCCAAACAAAAAGAAATGGCACAAGCTATTACTTCCAGATCATTGCAGTCCCTGCACCACCATCTGCTGGGGGTCAGAGCAGTTGTCCGGGTCAGCGTCAGTCATGCACAAACTCAATGCCTTCCACGGAGCTGCGCCCAGCAGTACATATTTACAAGAACAATAAAGTGAACCTGCTCCCTGCACACAGGCACCACAATGCTCCATCACATTGGGAACAAAGGGGCATAACAAAAGTTGATATGCATTACAAAGGAGGTTCTTGGGGATCACAGCTTTGTGATTTCAGGCCATAACACAAATTGAAGGGAAGAAAAACTGTCACCAATAAGCCCAGACCAAGTGATCATTGTATTTGTAATTGACGCAGCATTGCTGAAAGGGTGCCTGGGTCTCTGTGTTTCCCCTTTTCCTATTGTCAAAGTCTTCTATAGAAAATAGTTAAATGGGAAAAGCTTTTATGATAAATATTGAAAACTTCGATATGTTATTCTGTAACAGCAGCAAGATAATCTCTGCCACTTACCCGAGCTTGTCCATGCAGATCTCTTTCTCTGGGGCCTATGCCATGTGCTGGAGTGAGATGTGGAGAGCCCTGACTGACGTAAACTGAACAGTTCCTGGAAACCGGATGAGTACAACTGTGTCACTGTGATGTTGAAACCAAATGAGCAGTTTTAGCATCTCTTCGGCCCAACAACAGCTAGTGAGTAATTTATTTCTCCTGCTAAAAACGGCTGCTTCACCATCACTGGAATGACACATCAGGAGTTGCTGTCGGGTGCTGCAAACCTTTCACTTAGTGCTGTCCTGCACCCTTGGCTGAACATATGCATACAGGCATGACACCCTTGGGGTGTAGAGCTCAGGGTGGCTTTGCTGGCAGTACATTAAGGCGTAGAAGTAAAAAATACAACTCTTCTTTTAGTTCTGGGCTAGCTTGCTTCAGAGCTATATACAGTGTTTTGGTGCTGTATCAAAATGGAAGCAGGGGAGTAATGGAGCTCAGTGCAGAGGCGTCTGCATTCAGCTGAGTTTATTAGTTTGGTTTCAGCATCAGCACTGTTAAAACAGGCAGCAGTATCAGCATGGGGTGAAAGAAATAGGCAGCAGTTCTGGAAAGCTATGAAAAGGGCAGGTGGAGCTGCACCCAGAACATTTTTCAAGTAAGGCTCATTGCCAAATAACTAGAAACTATGCTGTGCTAGCAAAAACACACGAAGGACTGCTGTAGTCCCTGCCTTGCATAGCTATACTGTCTGTCACAGCACTACCACACACATAATCTTTGACATTTCATCTGATAATTAGTGGTTTTGGCACAAGTAAACACTCTATTGTTAGGTCCTATCCTCAGTTGCTTTTTTACTACGCATCACTCGTCATTTTTGCATTTTTGCATGTAATTTTTGATAGCCTTCCTGGATGACTTGCCTGAAACATGATATGGAAGAGGAGACCTCAAGGTAGCTGCACACACATGTCTTCCAGACTCCACCTTCCCGGCCTCACTGGCACCAGGACGCCCAAGCTGCCGGAGCCGCAGAGCTGGTTCTGGAGCCTGCGAGGGCATGCAGAGCAGCCTTTGCTTGTTTCCTTGGAGAACTTCACCAGCTCAGCTACATATCTGTACTTGGAGGACACTTTCCCTGAGCCATTCTATACAGAGCTGAACTCCACAGGTTTGTACTGCAGTTAGGCAGGTTTTCAGCAGTGGGTCAGAACTAAAAGAAATATTTTTTTACCATCTGGTCCTTTGAAACTGCATTTGAAGTAAAAGTTGCAAAAGAGTAGTCAATGTATAGCTTAGATGCATTTACATAATAAAATGTATGTAAGGTATAAATAATTTTGTATCTCTAATTTTGGGAAGGAAAAGTCAGGGGATGGGAAGCTGGCAGAGTGCCTCTGTGAGGATATTAGTAATAAAATGAAAGGACAGAAAGCCTTCAACCTGTAGGCAATTGATGTCCATCTGTTCAAAATGTGTGGGGACTGAAAGTCATTTCCATTAACAATCCAGTAGAAGTGATTGTCCTGGATGTCTAGTCCACAATAGAGAGGTGCTACATTGTGGAAATCATCTTGTTTCAGTGCCTGCTTGAACCCTTGCTGGAGGCTTTATTCTACCAGCCAGTGACTAGACTAGTGTAGGGAATAGACTGGGTTTCCCAGTCATTTTTCTGGACACAGTTCAGACGTCGAGGAACTTGTAGTAGAAGGTGTCCGTGCCTATTACAACGGTTATTAAGGTCCCTTCTAACCCAAACCATTCTAGGATACTGTGATATTTTTCACATAATGCCAGGGAAATTTAGTACTGGTTTCATGTATTCTGCAGGTAAATAAGGGACTTCAGGAGGAACTTTATGTAAACCACAAGAATAAACCACGTTCTGACCAGTAAAATAAGTTTTCTGATAAAAATAAGGCTTTTACTGAATGAGCAATCAAACAACTGTGTTAGTATCTTGTTCTATGACGTGTTACCTCTGAACCATGCTCTTGTTGGTGGAATATTGCATCCTCCTCAGTCATACTTAAATGCTGCCCTGGAAAAACCATGGACTTAGCTTCTATGTTGTACATCTATCATTGCAGGAAAAAAAAAGTTCTGTTTATTTTTCTTAATTGCCTAGATGAAATGAATCTATACCATGTCCAGCCCAGTGGGTATCTGGTTATGGGTGCACCTTAGGAGTCTAATGCTGTTGAGAAAATCTAGCGCAGAATAACAGTTTAACTTTTTATATCGTGTCTTTTTTATTTTGTTAACATTATCCTTTATCTCTGACGTTGTAGATATGTTTTTATAAACAGTAGTTCTGCGAGCTACCATGTCTCTGGGCAACATAAATTCAGCCCAGATCAGGCACAGCACATTGAGTCACACAGCACACAAAGTATATACACATCATGGCTGTTTATGCCAGCTTTATTCTTTGTGCTGCATCAGTCACAACTATGGGAGAAAAAGCGATATTTGATCAAACTCAAATTGCGCAGAGGGAAGGTTTGGCATTTTGAACAAATTTAATCTTTTACCTTCAGCTTTGCCAATTCAGTACATTGCATCAAGAGACAGTGACATTTTTGATCTTGGATTAACTGTTGTAACTTTGGATTTACTGCCTGGTGGAGCCTTGGCCTGACTTTTCCCCCCAGACCACTTATATGCTGTTTCTTAACATATCTTCCTTGAACTCATTTTCAAATCTACTAACCTGTCTTCTTCCTACCTGTTCTCTGATAAATGACCAGATTTATAAAATGTAGTTATTTATTTTTATGAAAGCAATATTTTAGTGATTTACAGCTGGCCTAGGGCATATATATGGTTATTGTGGATTTTTTGTTGCTTTTGTACTGCATCCCTTCTCACTGCTTAATCTGCCTACTTAAAGATTGTATTTTAGCCCCTTGAATTTGCCTGATTGAAGACATCTTTGCAGTGGTATTTCCTAAGCATGGTATAGAAGGTTCCTCAAACAGTTGGAGATAATCAAAACTCCATGAGGGAGAAAAAGCTTTTAATTTTTAATTATATTCCCATTGTTTGTGGTGTTATTTTTATTGTTATAGAGATCTTCTAAAAGGAATATTAAAAGGTTTGTCTTGCCTTAATAAACTTAGGAAACTTTTGTCTTGTTCCTTATGTTGATTACAAGTGCAGCGGTTATTGCTCTATTTTTACCTGCACGTTTTAAGCCATTGCACTCTTTTAGTGACTGAGTAGCACTTCACTGAACAATAGAACTGTGTTTGCTTAGCTTAAATACTGCTGCAAAGAAAAATGTCTTTAAGGTTCCACAGAAACTCTGGCTAAGCTGCAGTAGTGGACTGGAAAGAAATGTGGCAGAGAGAGAAATCTCTCAGAAGTTGAGGAAAAATTGGTAGAAATGCAAACGGAGGGACTGTTGCTTGGGTAAATAGAGAGAGGGGCGGCTGAGCAGCCAGCATCAAATTGCTCCCCATCTCTGTTCTGGCACTTACAGATCTATTGAAAACAGGCCAGAAAGACATGCTGAATTTGTTGCTCCCATGTGCCAGCCTTTTCTGCAGCAGCAAGAGAAACTGATCAGTGCTGCTTCAAAAGCAGCTGGAAACTGAGAACTCCCTGGTCCCCCGCTGCCCGGCAAGCAGCAGTACAGGGTCTTCTCAGTTTCCAGCCACTACAGAGGCTCCATTGACAAAATGTATGCAGCATTTGAAGGAGCACAATGTGACAATGAAAGAACATGAGACAAAACGAGGACTGGGGAGAAAAGAAGAAAGGGGGAGAATTAAATAGGAATGAGGGAGCAAGTAAAGACAGGAGGACAAAAAAAAAAAGTGCTAATTACTGCAAAAGGGGCAATAAAAAGAAATCATGCTCGTCATATTTGACACCTCTACACTGCTTTATCAATGAGTATAGTTTTGATAGAAAGACTAGAGAAAAAGAGGTAAACTTTACTAATGTTTGCTTTCTTTGCCTCTCTGAGATACAGACACGCTTAATTTAGTCCCCTACTTTCACAAATACTGTTGTGAAGTACAGATTGACTGGAAGATACCAGATACCTCACAGGGGACCACATGGCACTGTGAATGGGACAGCTCCTACCCTCATCCTCTGTTTCTGAGAGAAACAGAAAAATTTAAAATGCCCTGTAAGTCAGGAGGATGGTGCCTTACTGTTGCTCAGAACAACCTGGAGTGAAAACCAATGATGCCTGTATTAAAGCAAGGCAGCAGGCTCGTTTTCTCCTCTTGTACTTCATTGTATCAGCTACAAGAATGTGTAGCAGAGTGGAAACGAGAGTATCACCAGTAGCTCAGAGCAAAGCCGCATGGCTAGGTTTTATTTCTTTTACCTCTGAGTGCCTGCTCAAAAAGTAGGATATCCAAGAGGGGTACCAAGTGCTCAGAGGATGTACCAGTGATACATCTCCCAGCTGTTCCCACTTTTGCTGCTTGTTCAGGATGAAGGGAAATCTGGGAGTGCCAGAACCAAAGTTAGTTACAAAGCAAATAAACCGGAAGGGGCTTCCCAAATTTCTTCACATGACTCACGGAGTTCTTATTTCACAGGTCCAGTTTGAGCTTCTTCAAATTAAAATCCCCTCAAACTTATGCTGGGTGAACACAGCATCTTCAGCACCAAGTTTTTCACTTCAGATGGGTGCTCTTACTAGGAATAACTTGGTACAGTAACGTGCGAAAATGAATAATATTTGGGAAAGAGCACTGGCATCTATAGATTTTCTGGGAATTCTTCATACTTTCTGAAAGGTCAGAGAAGTTGCACCATAAAAACTGAGACAGAAGAATAGAACTACTGCTGGTAGTTTCAATCAGCCAGGAACTGAGAAGGGGGTAAGTTTTGTATTGCTCAAGTTGAAAATGGGTAAACTCAATTTATGTGCATTTGCCTTTGAGCACTGCACTGTCATTATGTTAAAGGAGTTTATCTTTTTAAGCAAATGAAGGCTTCTGTCCTAGTGACAGGAGTTTTGCAATTAATAAAGCCTTTTTAAGAAAATCTCATTTATCATTCAGGTTTAAAATAAAATGCTTCCATTTGTTCTCTTAGTTGACAGTTATTTTCAGTCATGAGTAATTATTCCTGTAAAGTAGTTATTGCTTAGGTTAAAAAAAAAAAAAGTGTTTCTCCAAAGCAGATTTAATTTGAGCATGACCCATGGCCTCTACACAATCCCTGATATTTAGATAAATTTGTCTCTCTCTGTAGGAATAGTAGACAATGTAGAACTGATTTTTTTGTGATATTTCTATTAAGGAGTTCTGGGTGTTATAATTTTAAAAAAACCTATAGATGCTTTAGCAGTTGTAAAATGAGACCACCATCATGTCTGTCTGATCAGGAATCACCCACAGCAGTAACTTAAAAATGAGATGTTTTATATTTTTATTTCATCTGTTCAGTTCATGTAGACTAAAATTAGTGTCATATTTTCAAATTTACCATTTCAGTTTTTTTTTTTTTAATCTAAGGTAATTTAAAGCAAAGGTATTTTGCTTCATCTCTAAAGTCTTGTTGTATTTTTTATGTCATAGGAAGATAGGATAGCAAGGGCTGTAGAGGAACTACCGTCATGATAACTAAACACATAGAGATACCTCTCAAAATACTGGGCAAAAGCTGATCTAATACTTTTTGAATTTTTTTTCCCTTTTATGTTTGTCTCATGGACTGGCTCTGATTACATTAATGAGTAATTCATCATAACAAACAGATCACCATATTGAAGTAGTTAGTGCTGAGAATCAGTATGTTTGTTATAAACATTACAAGGATTTGAACTTCAGGCTACCTTTAACTTGATCCCTTGGATTGGCTCTTCTCACCATGCAAGCTGCCCAAAAGCTGCCCAAAGCCCCACTGGGTGGTTTGGACTCATAACATCCTTTCTGGAGTGCATTTCATGTGCACTGAGCAGAGCTTCTGGGCTAGTTCCCTGCAAAGAGAATTCATTGGTTCTGTGCACCAAAACTGCTCTGGGAGCTGAGCCAGCAGCATGCAGTAAACAGAAACAGTCAGGGGGTGGGATTTGTTGCAAAACTGCATTGCTGCTCTGAAGCAAAATGGTAAATATATAGGCAGTCATATATAGTTTTGTGGCTTTGGGAAGGCATTGCATATTTTTCTCTGTGTGCAAACTGAGCAATTTTGCATGATAAAACTCAAATGTGTATTTGTATACTTTTCTGGCCAGCAAACCTGTGTGTTTGATGATGAAAAGAGAAAGTAAGCTGCACTGAAAGAGAAATCTTTACATGTGTGCTTTACATGTAACTCAGAATAGTAGATTTTATTTTATCAAGTGATAAAAATTGTGGCTTTCACATAAAGAATATGAAAAACTGGTTTCCTAGCTTAAATTCTCCAAAAAAGAGAAAATGATGGGTTTGCCAAGCTAGGAAAAGAGACTAATTTTCTGTGATCAGTGAAGACCCTGCCCTATGTAGGGTTTCATGAGAATGCATAAAGAGTGAAGAAAAAAAGTCCAGAATCATGTAGGCTCCATTTAAAGTAATGTGCCTAATATAATATAGTACATTCAGGTATCAATCATGAGATCAGAACTTCTGCATGGTAATTTTGACTTTGGCAGTGAATTCAGCTTTTGTCAAGACATTACTATGCAGTTTCCCACCTGAGCAAAGGAATGTTAATGTTTTGAAGAGCAGAAGAAAGAGTTAAATAGTTAACAGTTTACCTTTCTGATTTCCAGTTCATTTATTTGAGTGTATCATTATTTTGCTCTTAAAAGGCTGCTGAAATGAGTTTCATTTACTACTGCTGGCTATCTTTTTGCACTAAATGTTTTAATTTTGATTACTCATAGTCATTTGTGTAATTTCAGTTCCTTGGCTGGATTGCTAGAGCTCAGACAAGGTTCTTCTGCAGCTGCTGGTATAACTATAAAATCTAATTTCATTTAAGTCTTGCATATATGTTTCTTGCATTTGTTCTTAACAAATGATCAGGCACATTTGAGTGAATGCATATTTCCAGAAAGCCAATATGTAAAGTGAGTGGTAAAAAGCATTTGATTGTGAAAAATGAGAATTCCTATGGTACTGTACTCCGGTGGCTTTGTGCTAATGCTCTTGAATTTCTTCCACTGGGGTCTGATCCATAAAGGGATTTGATTACTTAAAATAGCAGTTATGTCCTAAAGTTCTTAGTATGTGCTATTAGAATTTCATCTCAGCTTCTGTTTAAGTTTAATAGAGTACACCCATGTTCACACCACAGATTATACCCATAATCTGTCTTTCAGGCTGCTTTGCTACCTGCTGAAGGGAATGGTGGCATCTGAAATGATAGGTACTGCAGAAAATTCAAGCAAATGTGCTCTACTGCCACCAATGTGCCTGAGCTCACTGAGAGCCTCCTTATTCTGACCTGGGAGCTCTTTTGCCACCTGTTATTGAGCATTTGCACATATGCAGAGCTGTATCTGTCAGTTTGCAGGTTACAGCTGTAAAGACCTGACAGACAGACTAACTCTGATGCAACAATGGTGGGGCTCTCCAAAGGGCTTTGTTTGGTGTGAGTGCACGAGCAGGAAAGATTTCTCCTTGTAAAAGGCTGCCGTCCACTTCTGTACAATATGCATTTTGATCCATGTTCTTGCCAATTATATTTTGAGGATAGTGTCCCAAACTGTGCTTTCTCTATCCCCAGATGAGAGGCTAAGTTTGCCCAGAGAGTTGGAAGATGCTGCTTCCTGGGGAGCTGTCATTCAGATGTGACTCCAAACTCCTGGAACATCAAACTAATTAAAACCAGCTTCTAGAATGTCTTTTTCACTCATGCCTTGAAATATCCTTCTAGTTTAGGAAACTTTCAGACACAGCCATGCTCAGCTCCTTTCTGATAGAATGCAAACCTATATTCACCTTCTGGACATCTTCTGCCTCTGAGCATGTTATCTCCCTTTGTAGTCCTGGTCCTAGAACAACACAAGTGTATTTGTCTTTTCATAAGGAAATACTTCTGTAAAGTTTTCCACTTCAGTTTTGCAAAACCAAAAGTTTCCTAGCTTCAGATCTAGTTTTTAATCTGGACTGGAGGTGGTCCACAAGAATGTTTAGACATAAGGTCTCAGTCCAGTGCGGTGATACAACACCAGGAGTTTCATCTTCAAGGTATTTCTGATTTTCTTCTTTTAATGAAACACAAAAATTTAAAGTATCTCCCCTTCCACCCCAGGTTAATCTCAAGAGCTGTAGGAATTATCACAACTGTATCTCTCAAACAGAGGGGGTTTTTTTCAATTTTAGCAGAATTTTAAAATTTCAATTTGGTCGTCCTTTTAAAATTCGATCTCTAAAGAAAGCTTGCAGAACTCCCTAGTAATTATTAATGGGTCACCTAGTGTATCATGGACCTCAGTATTTCTTATCCTCAACCATTAACCATTACATCCCTACAACATCTGAGAACACAGAGACAGATAGCTTAGGCTTTTACTTTGGCACAGTCCATACAGATTAATTAAAAAACAGGCCCAGTACAAATTATACCAAGAGAAAAATGTCCAAAGCATGAAAATAAGCCAAAAAAAGAATTACATCATTTCCTTGTATCTTCCCTAAGGACAAGGAATTGGAGGGTATGAGTCAGTCTCAAGAAATGAAATAAAAACAGCCCAGCTTTTAGTGACTTTTTCTTATTCTTACCTCCTGGAGCAGAGCAGGCCATCAAGTACAAGCAGCAGAAATCTGACCGCTTGACAGATTTTAAAATAGGAGTGAAAGTGCACTTGTGGGTAGCTTTACTTTCTGGTTTATGACAAGATACATTGGCTAAGAAAAGTTTACTTGAATATCGAGCAGCACAGCACTGTGGATATCCCATCTCCTGCTGCTTTCAGTCAGCTACAAAGGTAGTGTGCTCTACAGCTGTGGGTGTAGAGCATTTCAAAACATTTTCAAAACTCTCTGCAGTGAGGAGAACACACATTACATGTCCTTTTGGATGCTCAAGCCTCTTTTTTATACCTCTCCTTTCCAGTCTGCAATATAGAAATGTTGTGAGGATGAAGCAATGGATGACTTATAAGTACTTTCTTGGTACAGGGACAGCACATTTTGTCTGTGACTTGTCACTTTGGCATATCATTTTGCCATGTTCTTGCCTTGCTCTCTGTTCAACATCATAGTTTCAAATATTCTGGCAAATTACATTTAATAATGAGACTAATTTTCCTGCCTAATATTTCAGTGAGAATTATCTTGAATATTAATAAGCTTTCTGCTTTGCCTAAATGGTATTGCTCACTTCTGCTTAAATAAAGCTTAGGATAACAAAGGATCAACTGTTTGAGCCTGGGGTTCATTTAACGTCATCATTCACATTTCCTTTAAAGTCAAGGTCACTGCCTCTAAGGATACTTTGACAGACATAATTCTGTGTTGTTTACATTGGGGAAGAAAATAAAAAAAGACAACACAACATATTTTTTGGTCACACTCTCCAGTGCCTGTGAAGTCTTTCAGAGATCAAACCTGGTAAGTTTCAGAACTACCCTAGAGCATCCCAGGTTCGAATTTACCAACTGAAGTTTCATTGCCCCCCTGTTCCTGAAATTTCATTTCAAAAGGAGAAGATTTGGGGTGCACTTTTGCCCATATTTTAAACTTGTTTGTTTCTTTGTTTTGGTTTTCGCCAGTAATTTCTGGTCTCTTCTGTCTTTTTATGTCATATTCTGTCCCTGCTCCAAATAAGTAGTTTGGTGAGCACAAAGGCATTTAAAGGGCTTCAAACAAGTAAAAATGTGTGTAGAACTGATGGAAGACTTAAGATGAGAAAGTGGGAAAGACTTACCTGGAAGTATATGTACAATTTTAAAAAATGTTTTGGATCCACCCCTTTCTGCCACCCCGAGATTAATTTGACTGTATCACAACCTTAGTTTTCATTCAAAAATAACTCCCTCTGAAGAGATACTGATGCCCCTGCTGGTGCCTGCATGTACCATGTGAAACAATACCTGTGAGCAATGCTGATGAAGTTCAACAGTGTTCAGTAGCTTCAGGGCTCCCTAACAACTTTACCAAATGACCCTATGTACCAGGATGAGAAAGATATGAACACCTTATTAAACCCTCCAAAACCTTGGCTTTTTCAGTAATGGTATTTGCCTCTGTCAGCCTCTGAGGAGCAAGTGGGAATAAACCATGGGATGGGTGTGAGAAGCCAGGAGCACGCAATTTTCATGTCACGCTGTGCCTTGGGCAGAAGCTTCCAGTCATCTGACCCTGTCCTCAGCATCTGTTTCCCCGAACTGCAAATCGTTCCATTACCATCATGCTGTTTTATGTCCTGCAAATGCAAATTTGCCCTATGACAGAATGAGTCCTATGTCTGATGGAGATTTCGCCATCTCATATTGTGTGTGTGCAAGTCCTACGTAAACCTAAGAAAAACCTTCTGATGTGTACTACTGATTGTTTACATATGTTATCAGAGGAAAAAAAAAAAAACAGGAAAGGAAAGCTAGCAGCTTACACTGCCAAGAGACCTGGCAGTGGCTATAATCACATTTAGAACAGTCAATAGACTTTGTTTTCATTTTTTAAAAAACCCTTCCTAGAAAGTTGCTGCACTGTTCTTTTTACTCTGCTACAGTCAGTCCAAAGGAATACCTGCAATGACTCCTGTCCTCACAACCAAAGTAGGCAGCATCAGGAGATGTTTCCAGAGAGAAGGTAGAAGGTGTGGTAAAAGAATGTGCTTTCTATAAGTTCAAAATATGTAATGCTACTTGGAGCTGTGATTATAGTTCTGTATGACAAAGGTCTTTTAATCATAGTGAAGTCAAGGACTTGTGATGCAAATAGAAGTGGATGCCAAAAGAAGATAAAGTTTGGAACCTGGGCATATTTCTCATCTTCAGGTCAAGCTCCATAATGGGACTAAAAAATATGAGTACTGGAGGACTGGGACTCCAGCTGCCTGTGTCTAGGAATTGCCTTTAGCAGAGAGAATAGTTCCGTAGCCTGCTAAACCAGAAGAGCTCATTGCTTTTCTTAAACAAAATACCAAAGGGAATAGATACCAAAGCAAGTTTAATTAATGTCTAATTAAGTTAGTGTGTTTAAATCTGTCTTCTTTCAACTATTCTGTACCCATTCACATGTACATGTGATACTGGAAACTTTTCTAGGGTGAAATAGAAGTCGCAAACTTACATCAGCATGTCAACTACTACAATTCCAGCTAGTCCAGGCCCAAGCCTTGGGAGTCCTATACTATTAATACAAATCTGTTCTCATAGGGTCAAGCATTTGGGGATTGAAGACTGCAGTTTTTGAAAATGCTGACTCATTTTACAATAACTGTCTTAATATTGTCTCTGCCTGAAGACGTACAACGTGACCAAAAATAAAATGTAAGCTTTAGTATCGGCATAAATATTAGACATTTATATTAGCATCATCCAGAGAGAAAAAAAGGAAGTTCAAACACAAGCGGTCACAGAGATAAGGAGCTCTAGTACAAAGTCCATGTGAGAAGATGGCATCAACATTTCTTCTGACATCTTAGTCATCAGAAGCACAAAGATGACAATGTATGCTCCAGAGGAAGTAGGGCAGTGATAAAATCACTTCACGTTCAGCATCAGATTCAAGGTGTAAAACCAAAACATAAGGATTATTTTCTGTACACATGTAGAAAAGTGACAAAAGCTATCTGCTTTTGACATCTAAATGAGACACATTGAGGACTAAAGTTAGCACCCTAGTTTTAGTAGGTTTTACTTTGCCTTCCCTAGAGAAGGGAAGACCAAATAGCACCTATCAGATGCCGAAGTAGCCTACAGGTTACAGCATACACTCCTTCTCTCTGCCCTCCACTTGGAAATCATATATCATAGTGTCATGTCAGAGGTTCTGGCTGTTAAGTCTCATACTCCAATACAAAAACACAAGGCATTAGAAGTTGTCAATGATACAAGGAAAAACAAAGTAATACTTGTCAGCTGAGATATCAAAGGAAAACCACAGCTGAAGAGGAAAAAAAAGATGCTGTGCAATCAGAACTTGGTGGAAGCTATCATTTTCTGGTGTGTTTTCCTTGTGAGAGGAACAAAGATGTTTTCTCCTAAAGGCTGGAAATGACAGGGCATTGGTGTGAAAACTTTTGTACTCCAGACCAACAGAAGTGGAAAAGAAAACAACCTTGAAATAAATGGACTTTCATGTCCAAATCTCCATCTAAAAGACCTAATCCTGGTCTGAGCTACTTCAGATAGCAAAAGTTTGCCTGACTCCTGAACATACCCCTATCTGTGAACTTTTTACAGGTTTGGGAGTAGGGGGAAAGGTTGAATGAGTTAATTCTAGTTGAAGTTTCCCTGGTTCCCCAAGGCAGTCCAACTTGGACTATTTTTGAGTTTAGCTCTTCTGAAAGAATGGTCTGACTTCTTTCCAGGAGAAGAGTGAAAGTAGACCAACACTGTTTCTACAGGAAAACCTTCATGCACCTTGATTTCACACTCATGACTCCTGCAAATGTCAGATAGACTGTGGCTCAGAGCCAGCACATGGTAGTGGCAGCAACAACTTCTTTCCACTGGTTTCTTTAATTGACCATTTCCCTTACAGATCTGAAAAGAGATGCATTGAAACTAATTGCTTGCTTAAGAAGTAATACTGACTTACTTATTAAACTCCATTGTGACACTGGGCACAGCCACTTGAATGGTCTGGAAAATATGAAAAGAATTGGCTGGGGAACAAAAACAGAGGTGATAATGGTAATGGCAGAAACAGAAGTAGAAGCCATATAATAAGGGCAAATTCCTATTGAATGCCTCTTTGTCTTGCTTTAAAGAAATACAGAGAAGCACTCGATATACAGATAACTAGGCAGTGTTTCTCACTGCAGAGCTTAAGGGAAGAAGGAAGTGCTTCAAGGGTTAGTTCCTGACTATATGGAATATTGCCTGACTGAAGGCAGTCAGCTAGAGTTCATCCTGATAGTCCCTCAAACAATTTTATCGCAAAAAAATGTACTGTAACGAGTAAGAAGCACTCACAGGATTTTCCCACCATTTTCATGCTGTATAGGCAGATGGGGGAAGAGGAAGAGTGTGGGGTTCATGATGCATGTGAATGATGAGCTTATCCTATGTTTTAAAAAATTTATCTTGTGGAAAGAGAAAAAAAAAGAGCTATTGTTGTATGTGAACTTCAGCTTTCCTCCTGCCTATTAATTATTTTTTCTATTTGTAAGAGTAATGTTGCTTGCATAGTTGTTCATATATTGCACCAAAGAAATAAAGATGAGTCACTAAATGGATGGATGCTGCATTCTGTAATGTCTTTGCATCTGCTCCTGCTGCTACATTACTGGCTGGGGAGAGTCTTTAGAAGCATCAGTCCTTCTTCACAGGCTGATCACTAGCTTGGTGAAGACAGAATTTACAGAGGTGGGAAATTAGAAGCAGTGGAATATTATACCTTCAGAGAATTTACACTGGCTACTTTCAGAGATAAGGGTATTGCCTTGGCCTTAAAGCAATATCTACAAGAATGCAGTTTTAACATCTGCTTTCTTTTGCTGCCAATCTGGGTCTTAAATTGAATTACTGTGTTTCAGTGTGATGTTTTGTAATGTTTTTGATACACATACTTTGTTGTCTTAGTGTATGAATACAATTGTATCATCTTAAAAAACTAGAGAGTTTGTGCTTCAACTTACTTTGCAGTTTAGTTTTAGGAGTAAAAGCGTTCCTAATTTGCATTAAGTTCCCACGATGGACTGCTTTACTTAGGTCCTTCACTGTCCTGAATAGTGACATGGAGAAAGAATTAAATACAGTTGTAGTAAAGGCAAAATGACCCATTGAAGTTTCTTGTTCAGGCAAGTTATTACACTGTTGTCCTTCTATTAGTTCACTTCCAGCTGACACATGATATATACATAGTTGTTAAGGTGTGATTAGACAAAAATCTCAGTCTTGGCCATAGCAAGATAATTAAGATGTGAAGGAAGAGGTTTTATCTTATTTTGTAGCATTAAAAGTCATAGGATTGATGGCATCACAGGAAATTACTTTTCTGGAATTTTGGAGACACATTTACTAACTGTGAAATTATGATACAGTCTGAAGCATTTATCTTTTCCTCTCACATAATGCATCCCTATGGCCAGGATGGAAGTATTCATTCAGAGGTCAGCTAGTCAGTTCATTTAAAAAGGAAAGTTGGAAAACTTTTCTAGATTTTTTTTTCTACTCTGCTCTTGTGAAACCTGGGCTGGGGTACTGCTCTGGAATCCAGCTCTGGAACCCTAACACAAGGACATGGTCCTGTTGGAGCAAGCCCAGAGAAGGCCATGAAGATGATCAGAGGTCTGGAGCACCTCTCCTAGGAAGACAGACTGAGAGAACTGGGGTTGTTCAGCCTGGAGAAGAGAAGGCTCTGGAGACACCTCATAGCACCTTCCAGTAACTGAAGAGGGCTTACAAGAAATCTGGAGAGGGACTCTCTGCAAGGGCATGTAGTGGTAGGTCAAGGAATAATGCCTTTATACTGAAAGAGGTAAGTTTAGATTGGATATCAGGAAGAAATTTGATACCATGAGAGTAGTGAGTGAGCACTGGACCAGGTTGCCCAGAGAAGTTGTGGAAGTGTTCAAGGCCAGGTTGGGTGGGGCTTGGAGCAGCCCTGATGTAGGGGAAGGTGTCCATGACTGTGGCAGAGGGGTTGGAACTTGATGATCTTTAAGGTCCCTTCCAACTCAAACCATTCTGTGACTCTGTGAAATCTGTCAGATCTGAAGTACTCTTTTCTGGTCTTGGTGGGCTGCAGAGGCATTGCTGTGAGGTTTCTGTCTAGGAGGAGCCTGTGGTCTTAGAGCTCACAGTTCCAAAACAGCCCACTGCCCAAGCTGTCCCTGGGGCCAGTGGGTATTTGGGATCCTACTCAAGCCAAGAGCAAGAAAGCCTTGAAAGCTCTGACTTTTAACTTTATTTTGGCCTCCATCTTTATAGCAGTCTGCTTGCAACCCCAGCTCAAGCCAAAAATTGCCTGCCTGCCAGGCATCCTACGAAAGAGGGGGCTGCACTGCTAATTCTGGTTGACTGGGTTGAGGGTGCCAAGGTTTTCAGGCTCCCAGTTCACAGAGCTTTAAGGATTACACCACCATTTAAAGTTATACACCTCAATTCAGTTTTAGAGGGCTCCAAAGCTGACATTTGCCCTAGCATCTAGCATGGCCTTGGTTTTAGTGCTGTTTTATCTACCTTCTGCAGTTAGCAGTGTGTAGGTTTAGATGATTCTGCAGTGCTATGGTTACCAAACAAGGAAGCCCCTGCAGCCGTTGTGCTGGGTCATATGAGTAGGAAAAATAGAGCACAGCATCGCTGCTACTATATCTCACTGCAGGGCTTCTGAAAAGAATTAAAAATAGCTTCCTGGTTTACCAGGAAACTTCCTGTTATTTATATAGTCCTCTCTGTCTCCTAAGGCAAGGTGTTAAATTAAATGTATTTAAATGAAATTAAGTGTGTCAAGTATTATACCTCCATGAAGTTGAACAAATTCTCATTTCCATTGCTTCGTTCTCATGGGTACTAAGAGTGGCATGAACAGAAAAACAAAATGAGGAAGATTTTGGATGGCTGTTTTCTGCTAGAAATTATTCTTCTAATATTAAAATGCATTTTGGAGTGGAGGAAGGAGGAGAGTTTCTTATGTAGTGTACCTTCATCACACTGCATGTGATTTCAGGTGTCTATTTTGCCTCCAGTTAAGTGCTCAGGAATAGGGCCTTTAACCTTGCAGCTATTTGAAGCTTCAGGGCTTTAAACAAGATGTGGTAGAGTATTATTGTATTATTGCTTTTGATTGTTAAGGTAAGCAGAATGGTATTTCACACTGTGAGACAGTGGGACTGAAAATTAAAAGATTGTGTTATTCTTTAATATTTTAATTTTCTTGGCAAGTGTGTCCATCCCTGTACTGTTAGTAGGATAAAGGCTATTAGAGAGTATTTGGAGTAACAGGACAGAAATTTTAGTGTAGGTTCTATTGCTGTAAACAATTTTTCCTGGTACCAACTGCATCTGAATGTGCAAAGGTACAAGCATGGGAATGGGAAATCTGGCCCCACAGTCAAACTGTTATTTTACTGGTGCAGATCCAAGGAATCCAGAACTCCAGAAAACAGCAACTAGCAGGTATCTGTGCTGTGGCTTTTATTTGAGGAGTAATGATATGAACACAAACCAAGATATTTTTATTGGTCTGTATTACCACCATAAGAGATTTGCTAATTGGGAACAGCTGTGTACAAGTTCTTATCAATTTAAGTGATAAACAAGAAGAAGAGTACCAGTCTTGCACAAGTGTGTGTTTCCTGCTAATGTCCTTTCTTCTCTTCCTTGGCAGCAATTGATGGAACAAATATTTCCAACTTACCGAGATGCAGTAGGCTTTTCTGCTGAACATTTTTCTTGTCCCTCCCCAGCTGTTTTGCTTTTTCAGGTAAAAGTGGTTTAATTTTTCAGATCTGCTAGGATTTGGCCTGCATGTTTTGTTTTCCTTTTCCTGTGTTATTGCAGAGTGTCCCCTTCTTGCTTACTTATTGATTGGCAGCCAGATAATGACACTCAGTAAGACTTTTCTTGCTATGTCTTTTTTAGGAATGTTTTTTCCATGGTAGAAAAACCAAAGGCAGTGAAATTTAGTTTAAAAGTTTAGTATCCACAAGCATTGGTTTTGTTCAGAATAACTTTCAATTTTCTTGCTTCAAAATACAAACAGCCCGAACTGTTTTAACAACAATGGTGTCATAACCAGTCCCAGATTTGTTCATTGATGTCCAGCCTGCTTTTAATTGTCTGAGTGTTATAAAAGTAAATTCAAAAGTTTTGAATTAGCAGTGTTTAAAAATCTGTGCAAATCTGGAACTCATAAGGCTTGTACTGAATGTTTGTTCTGGAAAGTTAAGGCTGTGTCAAAATTCATTCATTTGTAGCCATTGCAGCTTTGATTTTGGCCTAAACTGACTTTGTACAGAACTGAAGAAATTATGTGTGATGATAAGAGAGAAACCAAGCCCAGAACTCAAGAGTATGGACAATGCTGAATGTGATGAGGGAAATAAAAATTCCTGATAAAGAGAAATAAGGAAACTGTAATCATATTGCTATAAAACAACACATATACAAAGGCACCAAATGGATGGGGTCGGTGTACTTTTGAGAATTGTGCATGAAGAAAGTATTGCTCATTTGGCTTGCACAAGGGCTGGAAAAAAACTCATATGCATTTGTGCAAACACCTGCCTAAAGTCAAGTGAAAGTTATTGTGCAGCTAGGCAGACAGAAAGAAAGATTACTAAAAGTATTAAAATGAAGCAATGCAGCTTTCCTATTACAGCTACAGATATAAGGCATAAAGTAAAAGAATAATCAGGGAGAATTTGAACCTAGTGATCATTAGATCAGTGAAAAGGAATTTGTTTAGGACAACTGGGAACTTAAGAATGTTAAAGCAAGCACAAAAGTGATGTTTTGGCCAGGAATGTCTGGAAAGGGAAAATAATATTTTTTCTAATGTCAGCAGAAAACTTTGTCTAAATGTCAGCAGCAAGAAGAAAATGTGAAATCATCAGCAAAAAGAAACATTTATCATTCCTGAACTTCCATGTCACCTATGGCAACTTCTGGGAACACGTTTTTCTGCAGGGAATAGTATGAATACCTATTGGCAATTAATTTCAAATATTTTTAAACGTCTCCCTGAAAACAAAACATATCATTGGATGTCCACTCCAGAATGGTCTTCTGTATCTGAGAGAAGAAAAAGTGTGAACAGTAACACCTACTTTTAAGCAAGATCCAGAAAGATTTTCAAAAAAAAGCAGTGACTGAGGAGGGTGGGGTTTTGTGGTTTTGCTGTATAGACATAATTGAACTCAAAATGCTGAAAAAAGACCCCAATGCAGTCTCATAAGTCACAGTGACAATCATCACAGAAACATTTATGTAGGGTTCACTTTTAAAAAGTGAGTCAAGAACAGGTGGACAAACTCCTAAGAGGCTATTAGCAGATAAACATGAAATGCCTCCCCTGTGAGTGTAGCAATGCTCTGGAATGGACCCAGTCCAGCACTGCTTCCCAGGTCCCGCAGGTCCAAGTGGCTTAAAGCACCTTGTATCTGTAAGGGCTGGAAAATGACAGCAGCAGCTCATCTTCAAGCATGCAAAACTTTCAGTGCAAACCACTCAATCTGCAAGGCAGCTCAAGCAACCACAGCAGAAGGCTGACTGCCCCCTGCCAGCCCATCTGGCTGGAGGAGCACCCCTGCTTTGAAAGGCCCCCTCTGACCAGCCCAGAGTGGGAGCTTGTGCTCCACTCTGTCCCTTCCTTTCTGAAGGCTTGGTGGTGCTGGGGGTACTACACCCAGATGTAGTAGGTGGTGCTGAGGGTACTACATGGTGCTGCTGGGGATACTACATGGCACTTACACCCTACTCCTTATCTGTAGGATTGGGCGAAGTTCTGAGCTGAGGTTGATGGAAAGTTTGTATGATGTTGGACAGAGGTCTGGCTCTCCTGGTAGGATGGAGGAAGGGATCTTACCTTTGCTTGCTCTAAACCCAAAACAACTTACTCCTAACAAAGAAAAGATTATTGGCCTGCAGGTAAAAACTAGGGGTAAGTTGTTATTTTTCTGCTTACCAGGGTCTGAGTGGAATGCCTCATTTTGGAGATAATAGGTTGACAAAGGTGTTTCTTTGAGAAAATGTTTGAGGTATTTTGTAAATAGTGACAACTAGCTGCCTGAAATATATATCCTACCACAGAGTCTATGCTGTAATTGTGATGAAACCCAAAACTATGACCACAAGAAGGCACAATGTCTGGAAGAACTGTCTTTCTCAGAGTGTTCATCAGTAAATAGCATGAATTCATTTTTTTTTGTGCATAGATGAAGATGTGAAAAAACTCTCAGAATACCTAAAAAAAGACAATAGCCTTTTTAAAAATTTTTGTACCAAATTCCCACTCTAATAAACTGAGTTTTTAATCTGACAATCTGATTACCAGATGCTGGATCATGTCCACCATGATCTTTTTTAGGGAGACTACTTCAAAAAAACATAAGTGAAACTAATGCAATTTGCATCAGTTTTGTCATGATCAGAGCCATGCCTGTTTACAAAACTAGGAGTTTTATGTTTTAAAAGACAGTAAGAAAATAGGACAAAAGGGGATTTAAGCCACTGCTTTCTGTTCTGCCACAAGATAAAGTATGTGGAGGCACAAAGAGGAACAGCTAGAGTGCTTTAGAGGCTGTCTTTGGCAACTGAAATGGTGCAAGTGGGGAGATGGCAGCACTAGCTCCACCCAGTACAGTGAACAACTGGAATTCTTAGCAAATAGCATGTGTTGTTTCTTAGGAGTTAACACTGGAAATGGTAATCAGCTCCAACCACTTCACCCTCAAGCTAGGAAACCAAAAATCCTGAAGGAAAAAGCAAAGCAGCAGCCTCAGAATATAATAAATGCCTGTTAAAAATCAGCCTACACTATGTCTACAAGAATTTAAAGACCATGTAAATGAACAAATTTTACTATTCAATATCTAAGCAAGAGGCTTCAGTATTACCTACTGGCCAACCAAAGCTAGATAGCAGTATGCAGTAATATTTAAATAACACCTTGACAGCACTATTAGAACATAGATTATTAGAATGCAGATTGTAACTGAAAACTTTGAAATATGAAGGCCTCATTTGCTGAGGTTACTGAAGTTGAGTTGAAAACTTGGATTTTTGCCATATGGCCTACCTGTCTGTTATCTAAAGATCTTATAGGGTGTCTCACAAAATGAAGCCCAGATTCTGGAATATAACCCTTTACTGGAATTGTTAAAATATTTTTTTTTAAGAGAGATAAACATTTGCATTTCCTGTTTTAGGTTTGTGTAGTTCTGGATATATTATTACCATGGAAAATTCAGGAATATTTTACAGGTTCTGTTAAAGAAATATCTTAAAGAAACATTTAAATAAATCCCATGCCTGTTTCAATGTATTTATAATTATAAAACCCACATTCATGGAATTCTAAACCCAGCACAATTTTTATTTTGATGGATTGGAAGACCAGACATTTTACCAACAAACAGGAGAACCTCCAAAATTCTTTTAATCATATTGCATATCCTTAGTCTTAAACTAAATTTCAGTGATGCAGAAAAATTCAAAGTGACATTTTTAGTATAATATTTGTAAAAATATATCACACAAATATCATGCACATGTGCATGCATTCACGTTCTCTTTGCTGTCATTTCACCATTAGATTCTATATTAAAACTGCTGAGGTTCTTTGGATAGTTTCTGATGGCCCAGAATACCCACTGAGACTGAAAGCAAGCCAAAGTTTCTAGAAACCTAAATCCTCTCATTTTAATAGTTTTGCAAATCCTTGGCATTTTGCTTTGAACTTTAACCAAGAAAAGTTATATCTTATAAACAATGGCATTTGTTGATTGGATGAAGGACTAGATCAATATTGATTTTGGCAACTTGTTTTGGCTGGGTTTGCATGAAGAAATATGCTGGTTGTGGTGTTAAAAAGTTATGTCAGTTCCTCAACATGTGCCTCTTTTTCTTGGAGCATTGCCTGAAAAATAGTTTCCAAAGTTACTTCCAGAAGTTAACCTAGAGGCTATCTATTATTGTGAGCTAACAACAGCCTTCTGCTAAGCTGTCAGCATGTATGAAATAAAACCATTCAAGAAGGCAGATTAAAGACAGATAAAAAAAATGGATCTGTTTCACAGAAATGCTAAAGCGTAGGACTCCATTTTTATTTCCAATGAATCTGACCTACATTATTCTTGCAATTTAAAAGGAGCCCTAAAGTAAAAACATAGAGTAATAGCAACAAGATTTTAGGCACTCCGAGAATTACCTAATTAGTTGAAACACACAGCAAAATAAGAGCTATAGGATGCACATGAATCAGTTCTGATTCAAGGAAAGCACCAAGAATGAACAAAAATGTATTTGTTAGAGAAAATGTGCCATTTTCATTTCAAAGTTTCCACTGAGACAGAATCCACTGCAAACTGATAAATTGCTACAATTATCATCACAGCTAAATTTTCCATTTTTTGAAATTTTCCATTTTCCATGTTTTGAATTCAGTTTTTCTAGTTTCAGCTTCTAGCTCTTTGAGCCTCTGATGCAAGTGCTACAGGAAAGAGTCACGTTGAAAGTGACTACCTATTTATACATCAATCCATCTACCTACCAATCTTCCATTTCCTGTAGATGCTGTTTGTTCACATATCTTTCTCCTCTTGTAGTGCTCAGCCCTCTGATGTACTTCCAGAAAGCAATCACATCACATCCCAGGCTTTTTTTTTTTTTGCTATGATAAACACAACAAGCTCCTTCATGCCTGCTCTACCAGAACAATTTTCTCCATTTCATAATTTACTTATGCACATGTTTAAATTCTCAAACTTGAGTGAACAATTTTTTCAGATAGTATCTTACCAATACTCTTGACAAATACCACTAATAATTTCCCAGTTTTAAGAAAAAACTTTCCTCACCTGATTGATCCTGAGATTACTTGTCCCTTTTTGCATTCAGGTCACTTTGTTCCTCCGACTGCATCCTGTGGCTGACTAGCCTTTTCATTTGTGGGTTTTTTTTCACTGTGCCCTCATGAGGAATGCCACTTTACAATAGAAATTTATGTTCTTTGATCCAGAGGATGGAGTTCATCTCCTCTGTCTTTAAGGACTTTTGGAAAATTATTTAGTCTGTCCTCAGAAGAGTCCAAGACAGGTGGGATAAATGAGCATAAAAAGCTCCTATTTTCTATGTGTTGAATACAAGTGCCTTGAGAACTGCTATACTGTGTAGTATTTCATCAATAGATTATGTGAATACAGTGTTGCATTCCTTGTCCCCTAGAAAAGAACAAAATTACTTACTAAATCTTTCTAGATTTTCTGAATTATTTCCTTATTTGTCATTTTCATCTAATAATGACTAAATACATTGTCTGTGGTTCTCTCTCATCATTACTTTTGGCCCTTGATTTTATATATATTAAAAATTACAATTCATGTGTCTATATTGTCTGAGAATCATCCCTTACTCCTGCCTCCCCAGAACCAAGGATATTTCTTAATTTTTAACATTCAAATTAATTATTTCTTAAGGTAATACAAAACAGACAAAAGTTTACTTTGCACTGACATACATTAAGATAAGCAGAGTAAAATGATGCATCACTACAGCTGATGTTATTGAGTTCCTTTAAGGATATTGTGATAGCATTTTCCTGTAAGTAAGTTCCTTCATTATTCCAGAAATCCTTTATAGTGTACACTCAGTTAAATGTACCTTATGCATTGCCAAATCTAATAATTTCAAGAAAAGGAGAGAAAATATTCTACAAGTAAGTGGCTGTTTTTTATCACTTTACAAGAAAAATTTCAGTCATTTCAGACTTTAGTAAGTCCAGCTCTTGCTGAAGTCATTCCGAGTCTGCTGTCTGAAGTTTGATTGATGCTAGTTTTGATGGCAGGATCTGTTACCAGTTTAAAGTGGCGTGTGATAGAAGATTCCTTAGCATTTTCTTCTAAGTTTAGCCAGAGAGTTGAAATTCTCTAACCGTTTTACCAGAAACGGTGCTTCTAAATTATGACGAGTACAGAAATAATCTCCTTATTGCTCCAGAATTTGTCAGACACCTGTAGGAACAAGCTGTACCATGGGATTTCTGTGTCTCTGAATTTGGCAATTTAGGTTGCCAAATTCAACTATCAGAGCACCCAGAACTGGAAAGAAAAAAAAGAAGTTCTTTCTCTAAGGGCAAAAATGAAATGTTTCCCTTTCCAAACCTTACTTCTTTAGCCCCTGTTTGCTCAATCCTAATGCATGTTAAAAAAAATTGTTTACCAGGCCCAGTTCATGGTACTAAAATTGATACAGACTTCATAAGAATACCCCAGAATTTGCCAGCTATGTAGTATCTTGTCTGGCTTCTTCTCTTATGCACAGTGCATTTTTTGCAATAGTGTCATTGCCACCAAGGCCAGAGCAGGGCTTTGGCCAGGGCCCATCTTGCTGGAGGCAGTGCCTGAATTGCATTCAGCAGAAGTAACAGTTCCCTCCACAATCTCAGTTGGACCAAAGTGGTGGAAAAAACTTTCTTTTCTATTGGGCTTTTAGGGGAGGCCTCAGATCACATCTAGGTCTTGTACTTGTGTCTATTGGGTCAGAATGCCTTTTATCATCAAATTATTTCTTCTTCAATGAGCACCACTTGCTGATTCTCTCCTGACTTTATTACATGTCTAATACATAAATTGAGCTCCTTTGAGTCTTCGGATATCCTCCAGGTCTTCAACTATTGTTTTGCATTCTCTTTGAGCTGTCTCAAATTTTTTTGAGATCAGTTTTGAAAGGTAAAAACAGGAACTGCCCTGTTCTAGAAGCTGTTGAAGCAATGCCAGCTACAGTTACTTCCAGCCAACTCAACTACTTGTCTTCTCAGGTTGGTGTTTTACATACTGAATTCCACCACTTGGGTCCATCCTCCTGCTAAAAGGCCAAATAATCAATGAGATTATCATTCAACCTTAAAAATCTTCATAAAAGGCCCACAAATATGAGACATTGTTTCCCCAGCCATGCTAAAGCCATGTAGACCAGCACTCACCCATGCCAGGCCACAGTTCAGAGAGATTCAGATGCTCACTGTCTCCCCACCCAGCTCCTTGAAGAGACTCATGGGCAGGTGGGAGCCAACACACACTTCAGCCACATGCTTGAAGTGAAGAGCTAGAAAACAGCTACCTTGAGGTGTTTCACACATGTAACTCCTGTACAATGTAAACATATCCACAGAGACATTCGGACTCTCTTTAAAGGCCCAAAACTGCAGCCATATATCTCACAGAGAAAAAAAGCTGGAAATAGAGAGTAAATACATAGTCTTTTCACCTTCTGATATGAGATTTCTCAAAACCAGGCATGAAGGGCAGGGAAAATGTAAAATTACATAGTTCTGCTTTTTTAAAGCACCAGACTGGGGTTGTTAAATTAACAACTCATATAAAGGCATCTTCTTTAGAATGTATTGCTAAAAGAGCTGTTGCAAAGTGGGTAAGAAGCAGAGTAAGTACAAAACCATTGAAGAGTACATTTAAATAGTATGATAAGGACTTGCAAGACTTTTGTTGGATCTGGTTTACAGTAATGATCTTGCAGTGCTTTGACCTCCTGAGCCACAGAACTGACAGTCTCCTGTTTTATCCCCATTCCTCTGTACCCATCTGGCTTTTGGGCTGAACTTTGTCTTTTTATCTTGAAGTGGAAAAAGGAACTTATTCAGCTCTTTCATCTGAAATTCACCAGCTACCTAAAGAGCAGACTTCCTGGTTCATGTATGTAGCAGGTCATATTCCTCTTTCGCTATGAATGTCAGGTCTACCATATAACCTCCACAAACCGACTGCAGTGAAATTCAGACATATTTTAGAGAAGTAGTTTACTTTAGCTAAACATAAAAGGGTGGGGACTTGCTTTCAAAGTCTGAAATTTTGCTTTAAAAGTGGTCTTATTAAGAGAAGGAAAATGAGTCAGCAGCATGTGGAATATATATTATGTATGAGACATCTTACCCAAGCAAGGGGAGAGGGGATACAGAGAAGAGTTTTGCCTGCACTTGCAACAGTCTTCAAAAGCTTTTTTGCCCTTGATTTGCAGGACTGCATATTGCTCTGTTTATGCACAGAACCAGTCATTATGTGTATCCAAACTCCTAACTTAGTAAGCAACTCTATTACATCTTCCTGACTAGTGTTGCTACTTTGAGTGGCACTGCCAGTACAATCCAGCAGTAGAAATATACAAAATATACTCAGTTCATCTGACTTTCAGGATAGGTCTTAACATATCCCACCTCACACCATTCTGTGGTGGCAGCAGAAAAAGGAAGTGGCTGGAAAGCTTCTGACCCAGTCAGCTTTCCACTGCATTTGGGGCATTCTGTAACTCACAGAGCCCTGACACCAGCTCTATGATAACCTGTCTCTCCTATTTCTCATGATCCCTCAGAACTGCCCTTTCCAAGCAAGGATGTGACTAATAGGAGGGAAACAGGATAAAAGCAGGACTGAGGATAAAATTATGATATCACATGGCCATTTGGCACTGATCAGGTTCAAAAACCATGAAGTAGTCAGAAGGAGAGATCTGAGATACTAGACAAGTCTAGTAACCTTTACTAGAAACACCCACGTGCTCTTCCATCTTCTAACATTTTTCTTCTTTACGTGTGTGCATGGCAGGAGGAAGCTATTACTGCTTTCATTTTACACATGAAGAACTAATACTCAGTGCTTATAACTAAGCAGCCCAGTGCAGGGACACACAAGCCCAGTTCAAGCATGTAGCACCAAAACAGGCACTGGGAAAAGAAAGGCATGCTTGCTTTTGCTAGTCAGCCCTGCTGGAAAGCAACCTATGCCTTGCTAATAAGATTATTCTGCTTCCAGAAACTAGGATTTCTCATTAAGGGACTCTCTTTCAGTATCTGAAATTTGGCTTTAGAAATTTTCTTGGTATGAAAAGGTTTAGAACTGGCTTGGTCATTGCTGCATGGAAAGGTACCCAAAGGAATGGATCATCCTTTGTTGTAAAGACTTTCAGAGGAAGCTGGGGCAGAGAAAGCAACTGTAGCCACATGTGTTTGTCAAACTAACCCCTAAACTGATGAAATGTCTGCTGTTCTGCCAGTGGCTATGGAGACTCTCACTCACATGAAAAAGCTTTGACTTGGGCTCCTGGGTATGTCAGCGGCTCCACTGAAATTATACTACTGTTTTCATAAGCTATTTATTTCCTGTTAATACCTTGGAAAAATTCTTAGAAGAGACTTAAATGAAGACAGTATTGCAACTTGGCAAGTTCACTTCAAAATTCATTAGTGCTCTTTTTCTATTTTCCTTTGCAGAGCTCTGGTGTCAGTCATCAATAGTCAAAGGGAGAGTTGGGGGCTCTTTTGTTTGATTCTGATTCTACAGAGGAAAATCCTACTGGCCTCAGTGTTTTGGCCCTTAAAAATTATTGAATTTCCCCTAGGACACTACAACTTTAAAATATTCTGTACTGATACATTTTTAAGTCTGCCCAGATGTAAAGTGTTTACCTGAATTAACTTGAATTTTTGAGTATCTGAGACAGAAAGATTTCCTAATTAAAGAAGATATATTCTGTATTAGTCCTTCCTATCTATTGTGATTCAACCCATATGATTAATCTATTTTCCTTCTGTCCTGGATTGCAGAGATTATTCAGTTGTGGTGATTTAACATAATGCTGTGGTGTGTTTGTACAGAAACACTGCACAAGCGAGATTCCAAAGGGATTTTAGCAACCCTTTTCTAACACAGGGTTTTTGAATAACACTACTTGGCCATAGGCAAAAGAATTTCCTTTTGGCATTTTCTTTTCTCCAATGAAAACACAAAAAGTGGAAGTTGGATAGTACTGTTATTAGAGCTTTGTTGCAATGAGAGAAAAAGTGGTATTCATAACAGCATGGATACAGCAGCTGAAAGACAGCTCCTCTGCTAGACCTTCACTTGATCAGCTCCTTTCCTACATTTAGGTGTTTATGTAGCTGATCCCTCTCTTGGACCATACCTAGCACATTCCACTTCCTTTTCTTAGAGTCCTCTGTATCATTGGGAGTTTGGGAGGGCAGAGAGCATGTAACGAGTTCAGTGTTGAGATTTTTGTGTTTTAAATGTCAGTTACTAAGGAGATGCTTGGAAATTTTAAGGTTTCCTCTGTGTGGATTTCTAATGGAAATAAAAAGATGAACATGGAACCTGTCAAAAAATCCATAAGCAGAAAAAGCCACCTACACTTGTCCTTGGCTGCAAGCTGAATGAAGTAGGAAGCAACAGAACATAGCAATTCTGTTTCATGCACTCACTAGAGCCAGGGAAAAGTGATAATCTTTTCATAGAAAACATTTCAAAATAATCTGCCTTCCGCAAAAGCTTTTGGTTTCTCAAGTGTTTTTCTGGTATGTGTTTTTTTTCCCTTGCCCTTCTTCCATTTCACCTTTACTGGTGCAAGAGAAGAGAGTAGAAAGGTGGCAAGTAATCTAGCTAGCTAGACACATAAGTAGGTATCTTGCAGTAACAGGGATGTAAATATGACTTATTTAATCAGGCCTGTTGAACTGAAATGTAGTTTTCAGATTTCCTCCCAGAAACTCAGCACATGCCAGACTCGTGCTTCAGTCCCTGTGACTGACATGCCATGCTGAAGGCACTCACTCATCTGCACAGGCAGCTGATGGTACAGTGTGACACTATTTGCTGCCCAGTCAAAAGAGTGTGTTCCTGCTCCATTGTAAACACAACACACTTGTCTCTAAACAGGCTGTTTATTCTTTTGACTTGCATTTGTCATCTTTATATATTAAATTGTAACTTAGTCTTGCTTCCATTTACTTCTCCTTTATGCTGTGTGTAGAAAAAGCAGCAGGTCCTTGAAGAGTTCCCAATATTTACTTCGAGTTCTCAAGTTTCTGTTCCTAAGTAACTAGTTACTTAAGGTTTAGAAAATTGGCTCGCTCTTTTCCTTTAATCATTTCATGCAGTATTCTGATAGCATAAGGTAAGAAAGTTGTAGAGCCTTTCTCTTTCTCTGTAAGATTTAAAATATAATTACTATTTCAAGTCACCCCTCCTGGTGGCAAGGCTTTCTGTTTTTAAAAGCTGGTTCTTACTTTTAGCTTCTCTTAGAGTTTAGCATTAGATACCTTGCAAAGCCAAATTGAAGCCACATAAGATTTTTTTTTTTCTTCTTCTTAATACCACCAAATAGATGTTTTCTAGCATCAGGGTTGTCCTTTGCACCATGAATGAGTAATATGTACTAGAGGGTGGCTATTTTAATTTCAGAATTTTGTTGCCAAGACAAATAGTGTAATAAAACCAGCATTAAACTTTGATCAACTTGAGACAATTCTGAAAAAAAATAGTTTCTTAACAGAAAACTTCCTAGTATATGTTTGGACTACCATTTGAAAATGGCCAATAAAATTTTGGCCATAAGCCCACTTCTCCCTCCCCTCCTTCTCTTAGTGCGGCAATTTACAGAAGCAAAAAGAGGAAATCTGCTGATGACATTTTTCCAACTGGAGAACAATTTTTGCTTAGTGTTCCCTGTAGTGTTCTTTGCATAACATTCTCATTTCTTACTCCTTTTTTTACATGATAGCAGAATGAACTGGTTGCTGCAAACTTTGGTGTGCCCATGCTTGCTTTCCTGCAGAGAGAAGAGCAACATGGAGGCTGAGGACACAATTGTACGGCTTTTAGCCAGGTTCCAGGTAGTTCCTAGTGCCCAGTATGAACCCTGTTGTACCACATATTCACTTCTGTGAGTTCTGGATACATTGCCAAGTGCATAGGTAATGTCTTAAAACTGATTATATTGAGACTACTGTCTGAGGATATCCTTAAGTTATCACAGATCTTTAAGGTGACAGGAACATAGCACAGGGATACTTCCACAGTGACACCACTTTCATCAGATGGCCTCAAGATATTTTGCAAAGCATATTTGAGAGAGGAATAGGCCTTTAAAAACTGACAGACCACTATGGCAGAAGCTGTAGCGTTGGTGGCATATCAGCAGTCAGTGGCTCCTCCTGATAGCTGACAATATTAGATATTTAAGAAGACAATGAAAAACTTTTTGCAAAATAATAGTTTATTTCTTTTTCAAGGAAACGAATAGTGACTAAGTCATTGGATCAAAACCACTAATCCAAAACTGAATAGATATATTGTGTGGACATATCAATGTCCAAATAACAAAAGTCTTCCTCTACCTGTTATATAAAAGACTTCTTAAAGTCAGGAAAGATTATACACAAAAGGACTTTAAAAGTTCAGAGAAAAACACTTGCTGAGTGAAGTGCTGGTGAGATTATATTTAAAAAAATGGAGAAATTCTCCAAAACTGATAAGCAGGAAATTTGGCTTGTTTGGCAAACAAGAAGAAATAATCATATTTTGTTTATTGCACTTGTGTGTCCATAATCTGATTCCAAGAAGATCGAAAGAAGTGACAAGTACCTTTGTAGCACAAAATGTCCACTATAAGTGGGGACTTGAGGGTTCTTTATGGCATATTGAACCTTTATTCTCTTAATCCTAAAACATGATGTGGGCAGACAGAGTTGATGGGAAGGATCGAAAAGAACCCCATTTCCACTAGTTTCTGTTCACTTCTGAATGATATCCAGCATGTCAGGCTCAGGTTACTGTTCCCAGGCTCTCCCTGCTATCTCTTTTTCTTTCTTTAATTCAGTTAATCTTTCTCTGTTCTTGCCATCTGTTTAGTTAGTCTGTCCTAAACTGTTTCTTTTGCAACACTGATGCAATCCTGCAACCAGCAAGATAACCAAGAGCTGCCTTTGGCAGCTCAACACAAGTGTAAATTTGCCAGGTCTCAGAGTGGCTGATAAAGCTTTCTGCTACACTTTTTTCTTTGTCTAGCAGCCAGCTAGGAGGAAGCAGAATAAGAAAAGCACTCTGTTGCTGTTTTGCTCTCCTATTCTTCCTCTCTTAATAGGACTTTTTTTTTTTTAGTTTCTTGTGGTGTCCTCAAGAAACTAGGAGTCAGTTTTAAGTGAGAGTCAAAAAATTATCTTTTTTCTGTTCTACCAAAGGGAGAGTTAACACCATAAAATTCAGAACAAGGGAGTAAAGGAATGTTCACAAGAACTTGCTGCAGCTAAATGGAAAGGAAAAAGAGGAAGAGGGTTAACTCCATTTCCTTCACTGCCCACGTCTCCAAAAATGTCCAAGTGATTATTAGTGATACTGTTCGTCATCACATCATAAAAGAGAAGATCATGTTAACACCTGTGAATCTCTATGCCCAAGTGCTTCATTGAAAAGAACTCAGAGTAAATGTCCCTCCTCTGCTTATGCCTTCTTAATTGACTCCCTGTTATTTCTGCAACCAGTGCACATGGCAGAATGCATGCTTCTGCCTCAATATGATATTTAAAAAGGCAGTTAAATGCTCTGGCATCTTCATAAGAAAATTTCTCAAATTGTCCATGATGAAGGGGACAGGACTTCTCAACCACTAAGTGGCATTTTATGGCAATGGAAATTTGGCATTTATACCTGTTTCAAATATGTTCCCTTGAGTCTGTTTCCTTTTAGCAAACACTTCATTTTACTTAATTTTTCATCAAGTTCTGCTGATGACAAAATGAAGCAAGGAAGGCTGACTGGAAAATTGGAATTCTGTTTCATGAAACTGCTTCTAGTTTAAAAATTTGTTTCTGTATTCATGCGAATGCAATCCATGACCTTTCCACTGGAAACAAAGCACTACTCTGTGACAAAGCCCCCAGAGAAGGTTCACAGTGGCTGCACTCTGCAGGAAAGGACGAGACTCCTCTGGAGAGCTTTCACTAACCAGATTGGGGGTGGAAACTCGGTTTTCCATAGCTGGGAGAAAGCCAAGGCCTTTCTCTTAGCTTCTCTCTCCTTCCCTCTATATATCATCTGGAGAAGCTATTTTGCCAAATTTTGGTGAACTGACATTTCAATGTTTGACTGCTGCCACAAAATGACATTTTCAGACAAAAAAAAGAACTGTCAAAAGACTCTTAATGTTTTATAGTTGAGTGCCCAAAAAACATTCTCTCTACAATTCATTACTGTATAATCTTTTGAGAAAAGAAGCAGCCCTCTAAACTTTTCTCTCATCAGTTGCATTGAAAACAGCATTCCAGTCTTGATGCTTGAGAATTCAGCCTTTTATGCCACAATTCTGATGGCAACACAAATGTAGAAAAATAAATTGTCAGCATAACATTTAAGAAAACTGAATTCTACAAGTCCAACTCATAAACAAAACTTAGACTCACTTTTTTTCTGAATCCTTTTTATTTATTTTTCTGCAGTAATACTCACCAAATACTTGGGTTTCATATGCATAATTTAGCATGGAAAAAAAAAGCGAACAACTGAGCTGTAGGTGACGCTTGGGGCAGAGACTGTAAAATGAGATCTTATTGTTGTTGGACTGGCAATATGGCTTGTCCACCTCTGGGAGCAGAAAATGTACCTTCAAGTGTACTGTGACATTCTCTAATCAGCATAAAACGGAACTGCCACTGAAAATATGAATCTCATACTTGATGCACTGTATCCTTCTCTTTCCCACCTTCTCTTTTCTATATGACTCCTTCCTACACAAACAACAGGATAGCTTTAGCTGTTCTTCCTTCGTCTTCTTCATCATGTGCGATAGGACAAATGAATGGATCACAACTGGGAATGAGTAAGCAGCTGGAAATGGACAGAATAGTATTTTTTATTGTAGTGGTGAGGTCATTTTAAGTGGAATTACAGCATTTGCTGCTTCCTGGTAGTTTCTCCTGGCAAGGTCACCAGGAGCCCTGAATTTCCCTATAAAATTTGGGTTATGGGGAAATCTGGTTTTTATGCTAATTGTCTCTCTGTGTTTTTATTGCAACAAAAAGGACAATGCTGAGAAGGTCCAAATGTGTGAACCATCCTGAGAACAGCCATCTTCCTGAAAGGGAGCAGATGGCCCTGAACTCCTTAATAGATGCTTGGCATCTCCAAGGCTGGGCGGTATTATATCAAAGGTAACCTCAGGCACACACACTGCAGAATGGGACGTTGCAGCACAACACTGGATTTCACTCTTCCATCAGAATTCAGACAATCCACATACCTTATTTCTCCAGCATTTCTCCTCCATACATTATTTCTCCAGCTATTGGGAGTGGGATTTACATGCTTAAATTCCTCAGATTAAAAAAAAAAGATGGTTTTATTGACTAAACAGTATTGTTCCTCAAAAAAACCACACAAGACATAAATAAAGACATAAATGCAAATGAAGTGTTAAGTAATTTGCAATAGTTTGAAATACTTATATTCATACCATGCTTGTAGACTTTTTTTCGCTGGAATATATTTTGCACTCATTAACTAAGATGCTATTCCATTTAAGTCAATTGGGGTTTCTCTGGTGTATCCTAAAACAGAACCGGAGCCAAGATATGTATCTTACTCAGTTCATTAGACTCTCCTAAGCCATAGATTAAATAAACAAGTATGTCACTAAATCTGTTCAGCATTAAAATGATACAAAACGTATTTTTCATCTTCCAAGTAAATAGTTTTCTTCAAATTTGAACCATATGGAAACACAGTGAGTTATCTGAGATGAGCTCATCTGGATTTCTGAGTGGAATGTCCAACATTCGGTCACAAATCCAGAGATGTGAGTTAGGCTCTGAATGGGGAAAATTTTATCATCTCATGTTTACTCTTCTGGATAGGCTCATTAGCTTCAATGGGCAACAAGAAAAACACATAACACATGCACCGGCAGACTAAGACAATGCAGGACATGGTTCTGTATAAAATCTCTCAAATATTGTTCGCGTTCCAAAGAAAATTGTCCCTCAAAAGTCCATCAAACACAATAAATAGAAGTTCAGCATCAAAATCAGTTTAAAAAAAAAGTGGAGTAGTTCTTATTTTTCTATGTCTTCCATTAAACATGCTTTAGCTATGTTTGTCTGGAAGATCTATATTTCAGGGGGCACACTGACTTGTAAGTCTTGCATGGAATCAGGCATACTGTTGTGATTTGACTAATTAAAAAAAAAAAAGCAGACATCTACATTATTTCTTGCAATACTAATTAAAAAATACAAAAACAAAACAAAAATATCCCACCTAAAACTATGAGGAAGTTTATAAATGTAGAGCAGCAGATATTAAATCTCCTTGCTCTCAGGATTAAAACCAAACAGTTCCAATGACAATCCGCATGGCAAGGCTACCAGGAAACTCCATGTGTTTCAGCTGTAGAGTCACTTTCTTTTTTCAGGCACACCAAGTGCTGCAGTCAAAGAGTTCCTGTGTTGAAGAAGTACCTGCCCTTTATTAGCCAAGCAGGCTAATCTTGCCTCACTGAACTCAGGGGAGTAGTTCTGCTGTTGCCTTCACTGAGGCAGGAATTTTACCTTTAGTCAAGAGCCTGAATATTAAATGCATTGAGCTCCCACATCTTCAGCAAAGAAAATGATACCCCAAAGTACCTTCTCTATATTATAATGCACATTCAATTTTTAGAGATTATGTGATGGCTGCTTCAGGCTAATTTACCAACCTTCCTGGTAAGATGAATTAGCATAGGTGGAATTCGTCTCTGTGAGAATTAAGCTGCTTCTAATATTTAGACTGAACAGGTTTGGTTTTTACAGTGCATTGAACTGGGGCCAGCATACTTCTAATGTGCAACTCTCCTGACTCCCATGAGCAAGTTGGAAGAGTGTGTTCTGTGGCAATGAAGAAAATCCATATACCTGAGAGAGATTTAGCAGCCATCTGCCTGAAAGTTTTTCCAAATTATACTACAGACTTTTGGGTTTGTTTTTTTTTTATTTTTTAAACACTTGGTATCATAGTCCTAATCAGAATGTCCTGAATTTATTCCTTCTATGACTCCAGTGCAGTTTAATAATTATTTTGTATAAGACAGCTTTCTATCCTGAAGAATTCAGAGTTTTTATAGTTTGAGGGGTTTTTTTTAATCAAAATCAGATACACAAAATCTGATGTGTATTGGCTAAATTCCACTTTATTTCTCTTGCCTGATGTTTTCTTCCGGCTAGCCCTTCATCTTCAGCTGTGTGTAGCCAAGAGGAATCACCAACCATAGGGGAGTTAGTTGAATTTAACTGAATAAATCTGAACCCTGGTGCCTTAATTTTGTGACTTTCTTTTTTGATATTCCCAAAGTGTTTGACAGAGACTTAAAATTTTGTAGGCCAAGATTTATATTATTACTTGAATGGCAAAAGATGAAACAAACTATTCTGAAACATAAACAAATTTGCACATTAACTCAAAGCTGAATTTATCCAGCAGAAATGTCTCAGTAGGACTTTACGGACACCAGGAAGAATGAAAAATAGCAGGATTAAAAAAAAAAAAATCATACTTACTGGAGCTGTGGACATTCTCAGGATAATTAGTTACATATGTTTTGGTTGTGCCCTAGGGTAAAATAAGTTCTGGGATGAGGTAATAAATAAATTAAATGTGGTTTTGGAAATAGTTATCCCTCACTACCCAAAATGTCCACTGCTAAAAGAATTTGGAGGCAGCCAACTATGGGAATCTGAAAGGACCACAGACACAAATTTTATAAGGGCAACAATACTGTAAAGAAGACACCACAAAAACTGAAGTCAGCACAGTTTTGCTGATTGATGTGCTGAGTTTATCTAATTGATAGATTTTTGCAAGATTTGTTTGAATAAGCTAGGTAATTTAGAAATGAGCTATATAATAGTATAGCCCCACTTAAAGTCAGCAGTTATTACAGCAGCAGCTGAAATACTAGCTACATGTTCTGATCACATGAACGAATTTTATAAGCACTGAATTGCTTTCTCCAGCCACCACCCTTCTATTTTTTTCCATTTTTTACAGTGGAAAATATAAATAAAGCTTAGTATCTCTTGTAATATTGTATGTTCATTTACTACAGGTATTCAGTCTTGCTTGTAGTTCTTCAAGACCAACCTTTTTTTAACTGTGTCCTGCCCCTGTGATGAAATAGAGAACCTGCTTGACCCACCAAATCTGAGAAGACATATTTTAAGTACTTGACTAATCACTAGGCTTTAATTTAGGGCTAATTTCCATTTTCAGTGGAAAAGACAGATTTCAAGGACTTGACAACATGCTGTAGTTTTATTTGGTCTTGTAGAAAAAAGAAACAAGTAAATTTGCCAAAGTCTCCTGAGGGTTTTGTAAACTGCAGAATTTCCTTCTCACAACATGTACGATTAGCCTCACAACTTTTTCATTAATTTTCCAGAAAATTTCATGGAATTCTCACAATTTAAAATGTATTCTTGTGTTGGACAAAAATTATTAATACTTAGTCTACCGTATCAAACTCATTTCTACATGTCTTTGCTTCAGCCATCCATTTTAGCTCTACTCATTCCTCCTCTATTAGATGCAGGACACTTCTGGGCTGGCAGCTCCATAAGAATTGCTGTCAAAGTAAGGACTCTCCCAGTGTAAAATAAGAATCAGCAAGTCCAGGATCTGGTGTATCTTTGCAATGCCTATTTAGCATTTTATTAAACAAATGAATAAATCAAGGCTTATCAGTTTACCACTCCTGCCCCTTTGTGCCAGATTAAGCCTCAAGCAGTTTACCTTGGCCCAGTCACAGGTAATGAAAATTTCAAATTACTCCAACATCAAAAGGATTTTAGTCATGGACTAGACTTTGGTTGCTTTCTTCATAGTCAAGAGGTCCCTAGTCTTTGGATTCTTCCATCAGGAAATCTTAAGAACTTAAAAAGAAAAATTGCCTTCCAATTCTGTCTTTGCTGTTCAGCTTTTTTCACTTACAATGCAGGTGTAAGTTTTCTCAGGTGCACACATATCCCCATCAGGCCTCCCGTCCTGAGGCAGTGACAGAGCAACTGTAACATAGCAGAAGAAACTAATGGCAAGGTATCCTAAAACTTAATTGGTCTTGTGTTGTGGCATGTAAACAAAAAGACAAGAACAAAACTGAACCCAAAACCTGATTAAGATGTTTTGAAGTGGCTTTAGAAGGGACTGCCACCTGGAGAACTCAATATGCTTGAATATTGTGGTCTTCCAGCTGCCACAGAAAGGATGTGTCAGGGGACCTACACAAATTCCAAAGTAGCCTGTGTCATTATAGAAGCATTTTCATATAACATCAAAGAAACATGCTAACTCTAAAGAAGCTGAATGAACAACTGTATTTTTTCAACTGAATTTAGCAACACAATCTGTCTAAAGCCATTGAAAATTATCTTTTAATAGCAATCATTTTCTGTTCTATCATCATATTTCTGAAACACATTAAAGGATGTTAGAGAAATATGAGCTATTGTGGATAGAGGTAACCTGGATGACAAACACACGTTAACCACAGCTGAGGACTGGAGTTAAGTTAGTTAACCAATTTTCTACAGGATTGCATTTTACTATGGTAGGAAGGAAATAATTTTAATCACATAAGTAGAACAACATTCATTCACTTCTTTCCATAATGATGTATCAGTGTTCATAAAACTTGTTGTAAAATCCTGTGTTCTAAGCAGCAGCAATTTTTGTAATAACTGGTAGAACTTAAGGATCAGGATTCATAGATAAATCAGGCTTCATAGATACTAGATAAAGTGCTAGGCATTGTATCATCAATAATATATTAAAAGTTAATAATCATCTTGATCTTATACAATATCAAGTATAGGGCTGTAGCACAACTCAAACTGATTTTTTTTTTTTGGCAAGCTGAGAGCGGCTGCTGTAGTTGCGCCACCAGAGTGCCATTCAAGAGATGTAGGGATAGCCACATGCTTCCTGTGTGACTTCTTATAAATTGCTTAATCTCTGTTTCTTAACTCCTCATCCATGAAACAGAATTATTTCGTTGTAGCATAGGAATGTCTAATAAAACACATGTATTGATGAGCAGGTACACTGGCAATAAAAACTGTAAAATGGCCATTAGGAAAATGTCAGAGTAGAAGCGCTCTGTATTGTAATACTTGTAATTCATTCCTAAATTCAGGCCCCTCCACATTTTCTGCAGACCTATGCTAATACCCCATAGGTAAACTTTTTCATTTTCTGCTTAATTCCCAAGAGAGCACTGCAAAACCACTGTGTTTGTCTAGATAGTCTTTTATCAGAATAATGTTTTTACTATTTCTTTCAACATGTTGTGGATATAAACAAAATGAAATTTAAAAATGTATCAAAATACAAAATTATCAAAGATTATTTATATAAGAAATGAAGTATCATATAAGGAAATAATCCCAAAAAACTTTGTATCCTTTGACAATCTTTGCCAAAAATTGCTGAAAATTTGATTCGTCCAATGTGAAATTCAGATATGTTAGAGATGAAACTGTTGGTCACGTAACAGGTAGGAAACTTGTAAATGAATTATAGCACTGCCTACTTTAGGACTTTTCATTAAAAATGCTCTGATTAAGTCTTGAGTGTATTGGAGCAACACTTCTCAATGACAGATAAGGAAAACGGAGTGGTCAAGACTGAGGAATGATATAAGATTGCACAATTGCTCCACGTGGAGCAAATCTGACCCAGCACAGAGGAACCGTTTGAGAAAGCTGGGAAATGGAGAATGGTGTGGCTGATGAAACCCTGTCTCTCAGAGCCACAACCACATGTTTAAAATAGCATTGGAAAAATAAACTGTGGCCCATCTTTGTTGTTTTTGAGTGCAGTAAACTTTCTACACGAATCCTTTAAAACAAGCATGCTTGCACTAGGAAGACCAAGAGCCATCAGTGGCATAAATCATGTCCTTAATTGCCACACTCCTCTCAGTTTTAGGTAAGAAGGAGTTTCCAAAGGCAAGACTCCATGTAGTTATTGTCTAGCTGAAGTATCCTCTGTAGTGATGTACAGTGACAGAAAATATTTATTGTTAATTCCATAGAAAGTGAAAGAACAGGGAACAGGGAAAATAATTATTTACAATAAAAAGATATGTGTGGGCTTATGCATCATGAGTATAAATGGTCACAGTCAGGAGTAATATAGTATTCTGGCACAATGAGTGTCCACTTAAGAAAATTTTTCATTTAGGCAGGGCAAGAGATTTTTCAATGGTTAAGAAATAACAAAGAAAGCCATGCAGCTAAAGGCAGTAACTTTACTAAAGGTCTCTTTCAAACCAGTTTCTTAAAGGGAGAGGAAGTAGACATGGAGCTAGCACAATCACAGCTACCATATGATTTTGATAAAATGTTTCAGGAGACAGTTAACTGAAAGAATGGAAACAAAAGAGATTCTCACGGTGACCTATCTCAAATTAAGTCTGAAGGCCTTTATGATCACTTCATGACAGCCCCTATTTCAAAATGGTTTAGAAGTCCCTTTCCAGAGGGTGGCAGTCCCACATGTAGTATGCTGAGTCATTTCTGAGAGCCATGCAAGAAACTTCCTTTCTATTTACATAGCAGCTTCTCTTTTTTAAATTTTGATTTAATTTGAGATGTAATACCAAAGCCTATACTCTGGCATGACACTGGGATTTGAGGTTTCCATTGTAAGGAGTTAGGGCAGTTGTTTTATCAGTTATTAAGACAGTTCAGTTATTGAATAAACAGGTACAAGACAGCATATGAAACAACAAAAAATATTGTCATGCTTCATCTCAGTGTTGTAGATCCTTCTGTATTGAATACAGACTTTACGTATTTTTCAAGGTCACACGATCACAGAATCGTGTTTGATGTTGGAATGTTTGAGGTTGGAAGGAATCTCCAGAGGTTATCTGGTCCAACGTGTCTGCTCAAGGCTGGGCCAGTTGTCCAGGACCATGTCCAGATGGCATTTGAATATCTCCAAGGATCAAGACTCTGCAACCTCAGGGCAAACTGTGCCAGTGAAACAGTGTTTCCTGACACTCAGACAGTTTGTGCCGGCTGTCTCTAGCCCTGTCAGTAGGCAGCATTGAAAAGAGCCTGATGTCATACTCTTAGCACCCTCCTATCACGTATTTATACACGTTGATGAGAACCCCATGTGCCTTGTCTTCCTTCAGGCTGAACAGTCCCAGCTCTCTCAGCTTTTCCTCATAGGATACATGCTCCAGTCCCTACATCAAATCCATAGTCCTTCACTGGACTCTCTGCAGCAGCAGTTTTACAATAAACCTCCTCATAATTGGTCAAGCTGAGGAAGAACTGTATGTATTTCTTGCTTTCTGAGAAAGATGCTTTGGCCAACATCAACCTTGGCCAAGAGTCACAATTTTGTTAGCATCACATATGGTACTTCTCAGTCTCCTGCCTTCCAGATTTGTGCATTCTGGGATCATTTGCAGAGGAAAATGGAGTGTCCTGGGTACAGAGAAAAAGAGGAGTGGAGTTTTCTAGCACTGTTAAATTCTGTACCACCCATGTCATGGTGGGGGAGCGCAGTTTCAGCAGAAAATGCTGAGCTGCTGGAAGTGGGAAGTGGAGTCAGTTTTACCTTGGTGGAGGAGAAAAATAGACTGGTCCCTTGAACATACACAAGGTGTAACTGCTGCTAAAGCTGTGGAGGAGTAACTGCTGCTGCTGCTGCTGCCCTGGGGCGAGGAACCCCCTGCATCAGGACTACCCCTGCAGCCAGCAAAACCATCCTTTCCTGGCAGCATGACTCCGGTCCAGACTAAGCAGCTTCTCCACGTACTTCAGGGCCCAGTTTTTTCAAATGGTTCTTAACTCAGAATCTCTGCTTTTAGTGTACCTCTCACCAGGAGAGGGTGGGGGGAAGAGACCATCTTAACTGGGGTTTAATTTTCCACTGGCTTTCCTAAACTAACACACTGAGATATAATTTCAGAGCTGTATGGACTTCATTGTAATCAAATAAGTTTTTTTGAACTTTCAAATATTGTGGAAAACCTAATTTGGCTGATTGACCTTGCTTTCACCCGAGGCACTGGTATCCTGTGCAGTAGCAGGGGTAGGTCCCAGTTTTGCTCTCCTTTTCAGGGTTGAGATGTGTGCCTATGGCACCATGCCAGGCACATGCAGAGAGGTACCTTCTCATCCTGCCCTTCCCACTGGCAGCACAAACCCCTGCAGTTCTGCAACTCACTGTGCAGGGTTCACAGGCCCAGTAAGTGTGCAGCTGTTTGAGGTCTGCTCTGCTGTCAGATATCCGCTCCCTTTGGCCTCTGGGGAAAACCTAGCATGTCAGATCCAGCCTCTTCCTCTGCCTGTCCTGGGCCATACGTCTACAGTACAGGGAACATTGCAGCATGCTGCAGGGAGGAGTTGAGCTTGTGGAGCCAGGTCTGGGCAGTTACCACTTTGGATCCCCAAAGCAGTTCTGCATTTGCATACTGTTGGGTTGAAGGTGCTAACACAGCTTTCAGTTGAAGATGTGAAAGACCGCAGTAAGATCCTTGAAAAAATGTAAAATCTCCCTCACATTAAGTCTATAATGACAAGTTAGGAATGTGTATGGATACCTGATCCTGCATCAGTGCTGGAGAGTACACAGTCCAAGTTTTTTCTACCCAGCCATTTCTACAATACCTAGGTAAGAGTTTCCTTTCTCCACTGGAAATCAGTTCTTAGATTGAAAGACTCCTGATACATCTTCCTTATTGCTTACACATAGGCCAGTTGAACATGAATGAAACGACTGCCAGCAGTAGTGCTTCTAGTTTTTTCTGACTTCCCAGTGAGTGGCATCATGCCCCCAGGCTAATGGAATCCCAGCCCACTAACCCCACCTCGCTGAGGTGGCTTGAGCCTACACTCACCTTCTTATACAGAGAATCACCATAAAGAGACCATTTCACTCCCACCTTACACCTCTTTTACATTTGCCTTGACTTATTGATTACATATCAGAGGAAATACTTCATACTACTTTGCAGTCTTCTCATGTCATCTTGTAAGTTTCTATGCATATTGATATGTCATTAAAGAAAACACTGTTTCGGGGAGCTCAAAACTAATTCTAGCCTCTTAATCAGACATGAATATTTCAGACAGGAGAGTCTACCAGATGCTCCAGAATACTTCAAAGACTGATTGCAACTAATTTTTTTGTTTAGATGGATCTGACTGATTAGCTAGAATTGTTGCTAATAAACAGTGAATGACTTTATGCTGAATGTTGCTGCCAGTTACTTCATTTAACTGTACTCGAAGTGAGATTTTTTTTAAAAGATCTCACAGGAATAAGTACATTCTCTCACTGTAAAAGGATTTCTTCTTGTTTCTTCTTCTTGTTAGAAAATCTTTAGAAAATCTGTGCAAGCAATTAGGGGATGAACTGCCTCCAAGAAAACTTTCTCCCTAACCCTTATTAGTAGTTAGAGGTTGGCCACAAAGCAAGTAGCTTTACATTCTCAGACTTACAGACACCATTACGATGGATGTCCTGACAGGAGCCAATTCAAAACAGATACACGGCGCTTTGTTCGGTAATGTGGGTGCACCGGTTTGCGTGAGGTGTCAGCGCTGCAACTCTGCATGGGATTGACATGGCTTTATATTTTCTAAGCACTGGTCTTTAAGAGATTAAAAAAGATTTTTTTTTAATCTGAAGCCAAAATTTTGACAAGACTTCAAATTGCCCTGAAACCAAATCCAGACAATCTACAGACATTTGAAAATGAAATCTGTTACAAAAAGCAATTTTTTTTGTTTTATGCATATTGTTATTGACATTTCATGCAGTAGTGTAGCAATACTGTCTAAAAGGATGTGTAATGTACAATGCTCATATTCTATGAGCTGATTCTCATGTTTTATTTTATAAGTGGACAGCTGTGTTTAAGTCAAGGAAGAAACCCTTTACAGATGGGGTGGCCACCTGTTTGTACTGTGACACATTTTTTACAGAGTATTTCAACAGAATTTCCATTCCACAGGAATTTTCAAACTGTTTTCTTTCAGAAGGAGAGCAGTTTGCAAAGTGACAGTGTTTTCCATGACAGGGAAATCCCAGCTTTTAACTCATTTCTGTCCCAAAGCAAGGATCTGTGTGGGTGACTCCTTACATCTCACTCCTAGCCCCAGTGCCATTTCCTGCATCACTTACTGTTGCTTTTCAGCACAAGATTTTTGTCTCCAAGGTTAGCAGGTATGATTCTGAGTACAGGATTAGGAAGATTTCATAAAATGAGCAAGCCATATTTTTGGAGGTGTGTCTCTGCAGATCAGAATCACACTCTAAAGCTGAAGTCAAAGCCACAGACTTTATATTCTGTGTAACCAAGCCCTGCATTTTCCAAGTCATAAGAGTTATTATGACCTGGTCTTAAAGGGAGTTGGGTCCTGAGCTGTGTGACTATTTCTCAGATCATTTTATTTGCATGAACAGCTTCATCTGTAATCATACTTGCACCATATGCAAATCTTGTTTGCAGTTCACATAAATTATTAATTCACAGCTTAAGCTGCACATTTCCTCTATTAGTCACATTTCTTGGAGGCTTCTCATTACTACAGCATATGGAAGTCTTCTTTCCCTATGGTGCTGTGCAGTGATTAATTGTGGGACTCAAAAGATATGTAAAAGATATAATTTAGGACCAAACTCAACATAGAAATTTCCCTAGTGCAAACCTTGTCAAGCAAGCAGTAGATTTGCTGAAAGTTTACATTGCTACAAGCTTTTTCAGAGTTTGGAGACAATGTATTTTCATCTGGTCCAATACTGAATGGGCAACAGACGTTTGAGAACTGTGTGTAGGGACTAATGACTGAGAGGAGCTAATGGCTCAAATGCAGTTGAGAGCCATTATTTGTGGGCAGTCATTAATTCTCAGACAACGCCCAGTGTCAGAGTTGTTACTCTTATGAATACTTGTTTAAATCTTGTCTATGAATGTTTTTAGGGTTAGGTAGTTATACTCAGCACATATGGGGCCTTTCCAGAAAATGAAGGCTTTGTATGATGGACAGATTGCTTATGACATCTCTCCCCATGGCTCTCATTTGCTAATACATTTTGAGTGATGAATTGTGGTTTATGTTTTTATACACTCCCAGTATTTAAGTTACATCTATTGATTTTCAGCAGCTTCTCTGTGTGTGTACGTGAGCTCGCCTTTTAAGAGAGTGTATTTCAGAAGAAACTCCACATTGATACATCTGATATGACTTGTAAGAAGCAAAGGAAAGAATTTTAGGTAAATCACAAATGAAACTGAAAACCTTCCAGCATGTCTCAAGTTATGTGAATATACAAGAAAAGAACAAAGGAAGGTAGAGCAAGCTGCTGCCAATACCTGTATCAGCAAGGTATTTTAAAGTCAGTTGCAAACATGTGAACACATTCCTGTTGAACACACTGCAGACTGCTCCAAGATGGGTACAGGACGTAAAAAAAGTGCAAGTTCAAAGAACTATGAGGAGTTCACGGAAATTATGTTGGCCTCCAATTAAAACCTCGCCAATGCTAACCTTTATAATGTCTTTATGGGTTGTATGAAATGAAGATGTAGTTTCAGTTCCATTCTCAAAGGCCTATTTGCATCACTTAAGCCATCATCAGAGAAGATGTTAGTATGACTTCCTTATTGAGGAAGCCAAGACCTAAGGGACTACGGAAAACGAAGCTTCCTATTAGAGCTGTTTGCTCCATGTTGAGTTGGAAAGATATTGGTAATGAAACACAAAAAATATTCCTGTCCTATGTATGTCTCCCAAGTATCTCAGCATGCTTACTTAACAGCTTTCATGACTGCAATATCCATTTTTAATGGGCATTTTAAGAACAGAAAAATCTATTGGTTTTTTGAATATGACTACTAAAGCCAGCAAGCAGACATAAAAAAGAGGGCACATTAACAGCTGCAGATGTAATTCAGGCAGCCAAAAGACTAGTGTGAGTTTAGTCTTGTAGAACTCAAAGCCTGCCAGAGGGCATCCTCTCCTCTCCTCTCCTCTCCTCTCCTCTCCTCTCCTCTCCATCTCGCAGATCTGTTTATTTTTCCTGTAATTCCATAGATTCTGATGGTTTTCCTCACATAAGAAAATAAAACTCAAGTAACTGGTAGGAAGACTTAGAAGTCTTACTGAGATCAAGTTACTGTAAGAACAAACCACCCTCCAATGTAACCTTATTAGTAATTTTGCTTCATATAGTGCTTTCTCAGAGGGCATTTTAGAAGTATTAGATTGTTCTATAGATTGTTCTTTTATCTTCCGTGCATGGAAAACAGAAGGGTCAAGGAAAAAGGTAAGGCAAGAGTTTAATTGTCAGATGAAATAAGGTACTTAATTCACCCTTATAGAGACAACTATGCAGATCTGAGACTTGTATATTTCCATGACAGGGAAACTGCCTCATCTGCAGATGCAGTTGAGTATTTTATTCACACCCATTTGACTGCACAACAGCTCAGATTATTCATCTGATCACTGCAATGAACTTTTCACAAGCGGGTCCCTGTGCGTAGGTGCATTTTTTTATAATGTGGCCTCTAAGTCTTTCTTCAGAATAGTTTTATGGTTTCCATGAACTTTGCTCAAAAATGTGGCAAAAGACTTCCAAGTAACAAACATGCTTTTGCAATTTACTGAAACTTTCCCCTTGTGTTCCAGAGAAGCAACCTCCCCATTAGTCACCAGAGAGACACATGAGCCAAGGAGGAAGGAAAGGGAATCAGCTCATAAAAACAGTCAATTCCCTTCTTTAGTGTCTACACTTAGTCATTAAATAGAAAAAGAAGTGAAATTCAAACTTTTTTTTTTTTTCCCAAATGGGTCATTACTTCAGTGCAGATTGAATAGATGAGGACTATTTGTATCTTGATTTTGATAATGAATTTTTGTAATCAGTTGCTTTTCTTCTGTACTTCATACCCAAGGAAGGACTATTGTGCATTTGAGGTATTTTGCATCCTTCCAAAGGAATGCAGTCTCCCAGGTATATCTTTTTACACTACTTTAAATGATCAGTGAACTATATTACTCAATAAGCAAGGGGGCTGGAGTATTTTTGCCAGATACTAATTTTACTTAGAAAAAAACTGAGTCAAGGGCAAGGCAAAAAGTTCATATCTAAATCAAATTAATTTTCTTCTAAAGATAGAATGTGTTACAGTTTGAGGCTTCCCGCTGACTCTTCTTTAAAATGGACATTTAAATACTTACAGTGTTGAGCCTGCTTGAGTTCTAGGCTTGGTTTAGTTGGGAACTGTTAATGTAGATTTTGAAAGGTGTGCCACATGGAAGGACAAGCAAAGGTGATTATAATGTCTCTTCCAGTCTTAAGAATATGGCAGTCAAGTAGAAGTTGAATTTTCAAAGGAAACTGTCAGTTGATGCATGGTGAAATGGTAATTCCTGTTCATTTCCCACTACAATGTATTCAAAGCCCAAGAGTGACATTCAAACCTTACTTCCTGCAAGACAGTACTGTACTTAGTAACGCACTGTGTAGTATGAGTTGTTCACTTGTAACCCACAAATCCCTCTGCAATTTTTCAAGGTCAGTGATAAGTAGCAAAACCCAAGCACATGGCTCCTTTTTCTTGAGCTTTTCTCTGAAGCCTTTCTCCATGAAATCACTTGAAAGATTTTGGCAGATGCAGGGAGAGGGGGTTAGCTCCTGGATGCCCACAATATTGAACTGAAGAAATCCATAAAATAATCTGTGTTACATTGTCAGAGCACATACTTTCCATGCATCCTGGCCAGAGCAAATTCTGAAAGGCTTTCTGGTGCCAAAGCAGTTGAGTTTAATTTAAAAACAGCTAAATTTAGCCATCCCTCCAGATCTCAGTTTTTGAGTATCATCTGGCTGCAAATGGAGGTGCAGAAGGACTCTCAGTCATGGGTCAAGTTATTGTAAATCAGCTCAGGTCCTGGAAATACCTGGCTGCACACTTTTAGCTGGCCAAATGCAGGGTAGTATGGCATAGTTTGGCCATCTTTCCCTGCAGGCAAAGCTACATCAAATTGCCTTACAGTTTCTGTGGGCTAAAATCATTCATGCTGGATTTACCACATTTCAACAGACAGATGGCAACTTATTAAAAAACAGTATGCTGATGAATATTTTGAGCCCACAAGATTCTGAGACTTTGAAAAGAGGTAATTCCTAAAGTATGCTACACAGTTTCCACTTACACTGCTCTCTATATGTTTGCAAATGCTTTGTGGGTGTGAGGTACCATATTTGCAAAACCAAGCAGACGTGGCACTTCAGTCCTTCCCTCCTCCCTCCTGCTTTAGCAAATTATCATCCTATTGAAACAAGCAAGCTGTTTGGCACAGTTATAAGTGTGGTTTCATAACAAAGCCAAAAAAAGCAGCTCCCACAAATCCAAACCACAGATTAAGTCTAGTTTTAGAAGATAATATGTACAGTAGTGACAATGAGAATTAATACCATAAGAAGAAGCAAGTCTCTGGCTCCATTACTCACAATAATTATGCTTAAAGGCTCATATGTAAATATTTCAAAACACAATAAAAATAAGTATAATAGTCAGGATGGCATTTTTAATTTATATCGTTTCCTCACACCTATAAGCTCACACTGGAGGTAAGCAAACTGGCTTGTACTGGGCATTCTTACTAACCTAAGAGCTGTCTCTGGAAGCATTTTATTTTTATATACACAAAAAAGTAATGGAATGAGGAAAAGAAAGAAAGTCTGTAGGCTTCAGAACCAGTGTGTCTTGAACTTCTGGAATGGTCAAAAAAGTGCACCTATAGAGTCTTAAGTAGCCTTTGCTGGCCCAGAATACCACTGGGTTCCTTTCCCAGGCACACATATTTTAGAGACAAATGCACAGCCATGTTCCTCTACATGTGGGTACCGAGTAACAAGCATTTGGAGATTCTTGGTAGGTAAAACATTATTTTTATCACTTCATTTTGGAAATGCTTCTCATTAACTTTTCAAGCAGTTTGAAATGAGTCATGAAAGAACTGGTTGGTTGTCAGATAATATGAATACATGGGGCTCCTGAAATGTGTATCCTCAAGTGGAACTTTACAATCACCTAGAGGTTCTTTGCTGTTTGCAAATGTTTTGTAATTTTGCATTATCATTATTAATGAGGCCAAGAATGAAAACTAAAAGCTGTGTGGTTTGTTCATAGGAATTAGAACAAGAACAACATGACTTTGGCTACACTTGAATGGAACAGTAGTTGAGAATATAATCAGAGAAAAGAACAAGAACTTTCTGAGGCTGTAAACTATGATATACAAAGGCTTAATAAAGTGTCACATGTGTCTTGAGATTCTGGCACTATTATGTGCATTTATTTTTTGGTCCCAGTGGTTGATGTAGGAAAAAATCTGCAGCTACAATTTTATGAAATATTTGATAGCTCTGGAATTGATTATGAATGATGACAAAGAGAAATGAGTTTCAGACATTCCAGAAATAGAGTCAGAATTCTCATTCAAAACAAAACAAAACTAAAAAACCCACTCAACAAATAAAGCAACCCATTCCCCCAACCCTAAAGCTAAATTGTGGTATATGAAGCACAAGAAATAATTCCTTATTATTACACTAACCGTTGTCTTAGATACGTAGGGAGCTTGACTGGTGTGTAAGGACTAGACAACCTTGTCAAGGACAATTTCTGATAATTTTTGAGTCTACACAATTCTTTGTCTCTGAGAACAAATCACAGAATGAAACAAGAGAGGGTGGCTGCATAGCTATTTAAAACCAGAATATTCTAATAGACCAGAGACCAACAGGAAAGAAGTATCTGTAAGATTTTCACTGAAAGTGGTCAGAATAAGCACACTGGCTGAACAAGGTATGTGCCCTACAGATATTATGCATAGGACTGAACACTTTTGATGGGAGTGAAACCAACATACCACTTTTCTGCTTTGATTAGGATGCTACCAAGCCAAAGTTTCATCACTGCTTTCTCAGTGCTTTGGAGTTTTCTCACCAAACAGGTCTGCTTCAGAAAAGAATCTCGTCACTGGCAAGTTCACTCACAGAGTACAAATAATGCCTTAACCAGCAGCCCAATGACTTGATGTTAACTATCATCAACATGTAAATTCCACCCTGATAGGAAATTCACCATAGTTCAGCGGCGGCTCAAGACCAATGAATCAGACAGATGGAAATCACTCTTTTAAAAGTGTTGCACAGTTAAAACAGAATAGGAAGTTCACTACACAAAACAGCTCATCAAGCCAGGCAGTTTAATTACAGTGTTAGACTGAAGCCCTGGAACCTATGAAGAAACATCTACATACAGGACTGGTAAGATCAACTAAATCCACATAGGGAATAAATGCTTCATGTTTCAATGCTTCATCTTTTCACCATTATCTGTTTCATCCCATCCCACAGCTACAAGGCAAAGCTTGAGAAAAGTGCTAAAAAATTAGAACCATAAAATATGAATCAGTTTTGTGGCTTTCTGTATTAGTAACAATGCAGAAGTTGTTTTCCTGCCAAAGATGGAAATAGTCAGTGCCTCAGTCAGACAGATTCACCTATCAAGCTCTTCGAAAAGTAAGTAGTTTTTCCACTCCTCAGGAAGGAAACAATATCCTGGTAGATGTCTGCAATTGCCATCTCATTTCTGGGCAAAATTATTAAAAACACAGTAAGCAGAAAATGCCAACAGCATACAAGCGCCAGCTTTCTGGAGGCCTCACAGTCAGGGTTCATATCAGGACACAGAACGGAGACTGTCTTTATTGCCACTCTGGCCATCACTAATAGAAAAAATCCTGATACTCCCATATAGAGCCATATGTAGGAAGCAGTAAGCCATTAAAATTCTGGATTCAGAAAAAGGTGACCCTGTTTGCGGTACCTGCAATGTCTTGTTTGAAGCAGAGCTCAGAATGGTGTGTAATTGTATTTTCTGTCCCGGCCTTCACCTGCAGGGTCACACATATTCTTTCTGTTAATCTCTGGTGCATACTCCAAGGTGACAGAGACATAGATGATAACATTGCAAGGACACTCATTCTCAACAGTTACAGCTATTACTGTTATTGAAAAGACAGAACACCAACGGGAATACAGCTCTTCGGTAAAGTAGGGCTGACTGGCTCATGCTGAACTCCAACAAGGGCCTGAAAATACTTCTGAAACTTTAAGATCTATCACAGCCATATGGTAAAACAGGGTACTGACTGATAGCCTCATAGGTGTAGATGGCTAGAAGGCATCTCTTCTCTCCTTTGGTCAGCTGGAAAACTTGTTCCTTACTACTTAGTGAAGATCAACCCATACCTTGGTCAGGTCAAAAATAAGGCAGCTCCATTTGCTGTAGCAAAACAAATACAACTTCTAAGCACTGGCACACTTCCTCTGTCCTCTTTCTAATGGACTCAGACCCCTGTGTCAAGACGTCCTTCCAAAAGCTGTGGAAACTGTTTGAAAACTGGAAGTTTATTTGAAAACTTGCTCCTAATTTCCAAAGCAGTTGATGGACTGAACTCCAGAAACTAAAATTAATTCTGATCAATAGGTCTCTGCAGCTGCTTTATCCTCTGGGCCAATGCATCAAAATCATCAATGCATCAAAACCTTCCTCCTCGTCATAGATCTTGTCTCAAATAAAACCCAAATGAATTTCCAGCCCTTCAGAGAACTCTACACTGAGCACTTAGGATTTTCTAATGAGTATGGCAATGTATCACGGCATTTACTAGGCACTTTGATAATTTTTAGAGATAGCATTTGCACATCTATATGGTAATAGACAGTTATACTTATCCCATAAATAGCCAAGCTCAATACTGAGGAGAAATGAAAACAGGAATATAGACAGTCAGGCAAAAGAGTGATGCTAACAAGAACAGCAGAATAAAGATGGGAGAAGATGAAGGAAAAGGAAAGCTTTTTCACTCTTGTGGAAAGAAAGTGGTCAAGAACAGAAAGGCAGAAGCACAAGCTTATGAAGATGGGTTTCCCAGCTGCGTCCTAAATACTGCTCAATTTTGTGTCAGATTAAATGAAATTTAATGAATTAATTTCCACTAGGAAACTTGGATAGTTTGTATCACTTTTAACATGGACCATCCTAACAATAAAAACAGCCTGTGTATTCGGACCAGAGTGAACGGGACATTTTTCTGCCATTCTGGTGATATAGAATGGCTGGAATGGATCTTGAATGTGTCTCCACAATTTAACAACCTGGAATCTAAACTGACCTTTCCCCTTTTCCTTCTATTTTTTTTGAACAGTCCCCCAGCAGTTCTCAAGAGGTACTCCTCCTGCATTGTGTACTAATCACCATTTCTGTGCTCCTAAGAACTAAGCACTGACTTCATTGCATGGAAAATCTTTTAAAAAATGTGGAGGTGTGTGGGGGAAAGTAGTTTCAAGTGATATTCCAAGCACCTCCTCCCTGGCTCCAAAGAGTAATTACTCATCTGGAAAAAGAAACAACACTACTATTTCAGCGTGGCTTAGGACCTTGGTCCTGGTTTCATGTTTCAGATTAATGGTTTCTGTGGAGATTCAGAATAGCAAAAAAAGCCACCTTTCCGAGAGAGCTGCATCCTATAGATGCAAGGCCTTCTGGAGACATGAATGACTTTGCTGCCCCTTTCCTATTTTCCTGCCTCCTATTGAGAAACATAGCTATTTTCCCTCCCACTTGAATGAACTTCTAACCGGCATCTGCAAAGCCATATCTGTTCTTCTTGACCCTCTGTCTAGGCCTCCAGTTGCTCTGTGATGAACATTTAGTACACTTTGTTGCAACACAAGTAATAAAAGAAAACAGATTCAACCAAACAGTTTAGAAATTAAGTGCCAACATGAGCTGCATCCAGTCAACTGAAAGATGTGGTGTTATGGTAATTTATGATCCTGCCTAATTCTAGTGGTAGTGGCATGGCTGGCTGGAATCCCAGATCTTCTAAAAAGGAGCCAAAATTCTTTCTTCAGCATATTATTTTGTTAATCAATTAGCAACACATAAGTATTTCAGTTTTGGTTCTACGATTTCTTATATTCCAATGTGGTGGTCCAGGAATACAGATACACCAGGGCAATGGTGAGATACTCCTCAAGGAGAATTTCAACATCACCCATCATTCTGAGGGGCAAATCGAAGCAAGGCAGCACTATATAGAAACAAGACGGCCTGAGACCAAAATTTGGGACATGAGAAAAATTCTTATATTGTGAGAAAAAATTGAAGAATAAAAATTTCTAATAATAACATGATCAAGAAATTATCAGCAGCTAAGGAAAAAATTATTATAACAGTGACTCAATAACTTGTCTTTATATAATAATGGATCGGAATCCATTATTATATATAATAATGGATCAGAATGAAATAAACTATGAATGCTGTAAATACCTGTATCCTCATTTCCACAAATTTAAAGAATTATGAAACTAAATGGATATGGAGTTAAATAGAATTCTACAAACTGTCAGCTCCTTTATTTTTATATTCTAGAAATGGTTTAATATAGGAATTGCCAGACTCACTTAGACACAAGGTCCATTTAGGCCAGAACACTTCAATTTAAGTGTCCAGCAGGAAAGGTATCAGCAAAGAGCACAAGAAGCCTCACAGAAAAAAAAAAAAAAAATTCAAATGGGGTATAATTTTAGCCTCACTTTCCACCCCAGCTCTCCATACATCTCTCTTCTTCATCACTTAATAAAATACATGGGTCCTTTTCAAAAGTCTGAGTGCTCTTCAACGTACCAACAATAAGAATCCACACTGCTATAAATTTTTTCAGCAAAAGACAGTTTATTTAAAAAAGCATGAGAAGATCGAATTCCTAAAGCTCTGCATAGCACATTCACCTATAAATCCCACATACACAGTTGCCAGCAGTAACAGGTCGTAGCAAATAGACTGTGCAACATCAAATCTCACTGTCTGCCCTCTGCTGAGAATATTATAGACCAGGTGATTGTCTCTGTGAAGTCTGGGAATGTTTTCAATAGTGCAAAAGCAGACACCCAGACACACCTCAGGCCTACTATGTGTGTAGAACAAATACCTGGTTGATTCTGAAAAGTTCAGAGCTCTTAAAAATTCTGGCAATGTGCATTTCATTTCTGCTTTACTAAGGTAAGCCTACAAAGTGTACAAGTGACATCTCACTACTTCAAATAATTCTTTCCTATTTCAATAACTCAGATAATTCAAAATGTTTCATTGATCTCTGACAGGCTGCCTAGACACAATAACGAAGACTCCTACAAAACTTTGCACATTGTCACAATCTAAGATAGCCAGAGGTGAAAACTGCCATCTCTTAGCTCTTTAAACACTAAAAGTAAAGCAATCTCAAAAAAAAAAATCCAAATTATCACTATCTTTTCCTTATGAATAGTCAGATAACTCACCCACAGCAATAAGAGGACTAGTTCACCACGTAAGTATAAAAACAACTCTTCATTCTTTTTGATGTTTCACATCCAAGTTACTCTTTCAAGCTTTCAAAAACAATTCAACCCTACCTTATGACAGTCATAAGAGAAAATCAAAAGCTGCTCCACAGGTGAGCATTAATTTTTCCTCCCATAGGTGCACAAGGGTCTTCTTGTTCTTAGAATGATGACACCAGCGCTTCCAAAGTGGCATCATCACTTTTTCCTATGGGTTACTGAGTCTCAAAAGGTAGTGCATAAAAACTTGCTTCAATCACAGCTATCTTGCAAGAAATTCAATTTCTGTCAACACTAAACTTAAGGTTTATCCTTTGTTTAGAGGAAGATATTACCCTCAGTCTACCTCCCAAAAATGGTGAGACTTTGTTCTCAGATTTTCTGAAATCTTCTGGGACCAACCATAAATTGCAGTTTCAGGGAGCTGTTTGAAGGACTATGAACCAGGTTTCTAAAGAATAATGCAATATAGTGACAAAGTGACCTTGGCAGGGACATACGTGACAACTGAATAGAGATGGCTCTTGTTCCTTTTCTAACAGTATGAGTTCAAATCTCTAGCCGAAGCCACAATAGTTAATTGGTATACTTTTCAACACAAATAAGTCCACTTAAGTAGAGAATATACAAATATCATCTATCAAGCAAGGAAATTTCCCCCAGAAAAAAACTACTTCCTTTCTTGAAGCCATGAGAGATTCCAGTCTCATGCCCTTGCAAGCTAAGAAACACACAAATCCTTAGAACAAATAAAACAAGAGACATCAAGTTATATAATTCTTTAATAAAATACTTAAATAAATCTATTAGGGAGAATTTTGTAGTAACTTTGTCAGTTAACCATGTGTTTGGACTCAATGCCTTTTGTTTCACATTTTCTCTGCTTTCCACATCATGACAGCAAAATAACTTTTATTCAAGATCACTGAAATTGGAGGCCATTTCTATTTCTGCATGTGAAAAAGAAGGAAATATATCCTGAGCTTCAGTTTCTGAATGATGGGGCAACAATTCAAAATCTTCCCATTTCAGTCCTGCATGCCCAAATTGTTTCACTGGAATTTTGGCTGACATAGGTGAATGAAATAATCTGAGGAATCCAAGCCTGAAGTCTTCTAACACCAACCAAACATTACTTCCAGTAAAATGTCTGGATCTTAAAAACTGAGATTCGTCCAAAAGAAGTTTAGGGATTGAGTTAAAATACATATTAATTTTTTTCACAGAAAGTTTTAAAACAAAATCAAACAAAAGATTTCAATTTGGGTTTCTGCTCATTTCATCCTGCTATGAAATTTAAGAAATTTAGTAGAGTTATGGGGATGTTTCTTCCTTTTCTTTTTTCATGTCTATTGTTTAACTTACTCAGCTTTCTTCAAATTGGGAAACCTAGGGAGCAACAAAGCATCATGACTGTGGTGCCCTTGATAGTCATGAAGTTATAGAAGAGGAAATAAGCTCTTTGTATATGATGATAACTGGACATTATAAAATTTTATGGCATACTTTCTTAAAAGGAGGAAAGAAATAAGAATACAAAACCAAATATTTGCCCCTTATTTTTATACGAAAATTAATTTATTGTCATGTCCCATGATGGAATTGCAGCAATGTTTTAATTAGCTTTCTATTTTTTTTCACCTGTTGTATTCACTGCTCTGTCAGAGCTGCCATGCGTGAATTTTTCTTGTACAGCACTTGCAAGAACTTGAAAAAAATGACTGAAGACATTTTAGGATCAGGACAGCCTTTACATTTTAAAAGTGAAGTGGCAGCAGCTAAGACAGTGTAATTTACCAGACCACCAGGGCCCACAGATTTCCAGTGTGTTGGGGTAATTCCTAGATTAATTTCCTAACAATTGCTTTGTCTCATATTTGTGTCATTTCTTTTTATTTCTGTCATTTGAATGTTCTTCTCCTTTTTGCTCTCTTTTCTTTACCTAATCTGTTTGGTCTCAGATGGGCATTCCTCACATTTTATCAGTGTAATGCCTTCAATACAAGCAACTTTACTGGTGCCAGCATTACTTAACTGTATTTAAAACAGCTACAGAAAAATAGTATTAATAGTATCTCCCTTTGTGCCTACTGTGAAATGCAAAGTATTTTGCCCGAGCAACGTATCCCAATGGAGTTCGTATTACTGGTTTTTCATACTGATCACAATTCCTTGCTGCAGGAATTCTACCTAAAAATTTATTAATCTCTTGCTTTTGTCTTCTTATTTCTCTCCAAAAAAGGAAATAACCTATTTCAAGAGACCAAAGATTCCTCACTGCCCAGGAGTCATGACAAATTCAGCCCTGGGGAAGAGCAGTGGCTCTACGTTAGCTAAAGTATACACTGAAATGCTCTTCTGGCACTTATGGTTTCCAAAGAAGTGTCATATGACAAAGATGTCACTTGATAGTTTAATCAAGCCCTCAGGGATGGAAGACATTAATTATCTCATAGGAACATTATTACCTTCCCAAAGTGACATCATTTCAGTATGACAAATGCATCACCCTTTCACTTTTCTGACTGGAAAACTAACACCAAATAGTTCATCAGAAGTATAATTTCATCTTTAACAGCATTGTTTCTTGGGTAAAAAATATTGCACAAATGAAGAATATTGCCATGAGCAGAGAGGTGAAAGTCAGGCCTCTGAAACAGATTGCCATCTTTTCCTTAGCAGTTGTTAAGCAGCAGGTTATTCTCAGGTCCTACTTACCTAACCATGGCATTGGGATTCTTTTACCTGTCTACAGATCTTTAGCTCTCTGTGAGATCACCTTTCACACATTGAGTGCTTGACATTCTCCTTGGTTTTCCATTTAAATGTGCTCTGCTGAGGGGCAAATTCAGTCTGGGTTTTCAGGGAGACCTCAATTCAAACCAGACAAGCATTTTGATATATCCAGAAGGCCAGGCTGGTGCTGAGGGTTTGCACTCACCTTTAACAAATGGCTCTACTTGCTGCATGGCCAGATGATAATTTCATAAAGGGACTTCAGCGTTCCTGAAGCATCTTTAGCTGTGCAGGAACACAGCCAGACTCCAGCAGTCACCCTCTTCTGGCAGAAACATTACAATCCAGTATTTGATTAAATTCCAGGTTTATGACCTAGAGAAGGCCCTCGGGGAGGCCTCAGCACGGGGCAGGCAGGTGTGTCTGTCCCCAAGCCCACAGCAGCTGCCAGCAGGACCCCTGCATGGGCTGGAGCTGGTGCTGGAGAGCCAAAGTGGCCCTGAGGGCACTGCCACCCTCCTCCCCCAGGACTCCATATTTCACCCTGCTCAGGACCACATTTTATTATGCCCTGGGGTCATTGGTCCGAACCCCGGCGGCACCACAGCAGGACCAGTCTCCAGTTCCCCACACCCCTGCCCAGCCACCGGCACCATTTCCTAGTCCAACGTCAGCCAGTCCCTGGGAGGGTGCCTGGTGCCCAGGGCTGGTGCCCAGCAGGCTGCCTGCTCCTGGCAGGGATGGTGGGACAGAGCTGGGCTGCCAGGCTCACCAGCAGTAAGCAGCATTACAATCAGCAGTATCCAAAAGGGGGGCTCTTGTCAGCAGCCCGTCAGGAAACAAAAGCATCCTGGCACCATTTTAGCTGAGGAAAACAGAAAGAGCTCATGCTGTAAAGTGCCAACAGCTACCAGCATGGCTTTCGTTTATTTCTGAAAATGTCCTTACATCCAGCCATTACTATGCAAGGGGTACATTTCATTGCAAACAGCTCAGCTTTTGCTTTTAGCTGGGAAGTTCCTGGATATTTCGAAGGGTCTGGTTAACTAGGGTTTGCTGAAAATGGCCATTCCAGTGGTCATGGTCCATGATGCCTGGGCCAGCACCACTACATGAAAACAGCAGATATCATCTCAGTGGAAACCCTGCAGCAAAGTGTCAGGGAATAACACTTCTTGGGATGACTATCCCCTTTAAACATAGTAAGAGAACATCTGACTCCCAAGAGCAACACAAAGCTGTCACACATGGTCCTCTGGAAAGGCTTAACAAGCACACAGGCCTTTAAATAAGGTGCAAAATTGAGCTCAGCCAATATTTGCACAGAGCAAGCAAGAGACACAGCACCCACTCCCAAAGAGCAGTACAGCTTCTGGCAGCACTGTGCAGACCCTGCATGGTTCCTCAGTGGGGTGCTTGGGAAGATGAAACAAAGCACGAGACAAAGAGAAGGAGACACGTCAGATTCTTAATCATAAAGCTTCACAAGGGGTGAATGAAAGCAGGGTGAAAAGAGGGATTTTTCTCTTGATGTACAAACACAGAGGTTTCCTCCTTTCATGTTGTCCTAAGTTACAATGTAAAATATGCCAGAAGGTCTGTATTCTATCTCCATCTTCATGAACTGTTAAAACCAGGAGGGGCAATGTTTTTCCTTGCTTCCTCCCCCAGACTATCTCCTGTTAATGGGCCATCAACACCTTGCCCCATGAGTCATAGATAACTCCCTCNCAGAACCATCTATCACTCCAAGAGGACTACTGGAGCCACCATTCCAACTGGACTGCTACCAACACCCTGACTGACAGGGTGTCAGGTTGTATTCTAACTGTCAGGTTTTAGTTTTTTTGTTTAATACTGCATCTTAGTCTAATTTTCCTGTTAGGTTGTAGTTTGTTGTTTGTTTTAGTTTATTTTGTTTATACATATTAAAGAACTGTTATTCCTATCCTCATATTTTTTGCCTGAGAGCCCCTTTTAATAATTTGGAAGGAGGGAGTTTACATTTTCTATTCCAAGAGAAGCTCCTGCCTTCCTTGGCAGGCACCTGTCTTTCAAAACCAAGACATGTGGAAGTGAGAGCTTGGCCGTGCATGGTCAAATATTGTCATGGAGTTTCATATCCCCCAGATTCACTCACTCATACAAGCATGTTTTGTACCACAGACCTGTGTTGCTTTCTGACACACTGGCTTTCCTTCATATGGCTGGCAGATATCGTAATGGCATGGATACTTTCACAGTGGTTTATTCCCCACCCACAATTTTCTGAGTGATAGTAGAAAGAAGAAAGAAGAGAAGAAAGGGCAAATACTATGAAACAGAGTGTTCTCCAGCAATTCTGCTTTGCATGTAAATTCAGAGAAGTTAGAAAAGTATTTCCTCTCCTGCACAGTGCCATTTTCTCCTCATTCATATCTGTAGGTTTGTCCCAAGTTGCAATCCTATGATCTCATAACCTGCAGTTTTACCTTCATTTGTGCCTTATTGTTCAGCACTGCATATACTACCTTGTTCACTGGACCTGCCTACATGACATTTAGCTCCACTGACTCAAGGCCATGCCATCTTGGCATAAATAGGCTACTTAATTGCACACCAGCACTCCTCTGTCTAGGAAGCCACTACACCGACTCACAGGGTTTATTAAGAGGTCCATTGCAGACAGATGTTTCAGCACTCAGGGCCAAGTGGAAGCCACGTGGCCATTTTAGAGAAGTGTTAAGCCACAGCTGCAAGTTTATGAGTTGGGCTTTGCAACCTGCTAATTACAGGCACAGCTGAGAGCACATACAGAGGAAGCTCTGCTGTTGAGTGACCACACAGCTATAAGATACCGTTTAAGGAAGTGAGTAACAATAAGAAAAGCAACACACAAAAATTTCCTGGAATGAAGATACCTGGTATGTTTCACTTTGATGAAGTTCAACTCAACTTTGTGAAATCCAGCAATGAGAAAATAAACATATATCACTGTAATAAGGTCATTAATCATGGAAGACTGAAGGTCCTGTTTAAAATGAACAGGACAAGGTAATCAAGACTATCAGTAGAAACTGAAACATCACCAAAAAAACTGGTTTATCAAAATAACTGATTCTTCAATGACAGCTTGATCTGCATTAGTGGGGGAGAAAAGTGGTTTTTGACAAATAGCACCTGTAGATTAAAGCAGACTGCAGTTTATCCTCTCTTTTATTAGATTCAATCAGACTATTTGTACCAAGCCTCAGATATGGAGAAAACAAAATCCAGTTTCAGAGGATATCTGTCAAAGCATCCTCTGAGCCTTTGGAGCCTTCCTAGATTCTGTCGTGGTCAGATCTTGAAGCTTCGTTGGTGGTTCATCTTACTCCACCCTTCTTTCTCCTCTTTCTTCCCAGCATTTGGTGTTGTATTACGATATGTTTAATGTTCAGGTGACTTAAATTACTCCTCCATGGCTGATAGCCACCTCCTTCCCACCCTCAGCTAAGATGTAATACTTCTCAACAGATGAAAAGCATGTATGTCTTGTCTGGACTGTGATTTACTTACACCCCCAGAGATGTTTCAGGATGAGATATTTTACTTTACCTTGAAGTTAAACAGGAGCAGGCATTTAGATATAGACTTACTGCATTCTGTCTTACAGAAGAGATGGATAGGATACCATAGGATTAGCATGTGCATTATCTTACTTGTGCTTGGCACAGCCATAAGTTTTACTATTCTTAAACTATTCAGGTTCCTCATCACCTGGAAGAGGAAGTAGAGTCTGCTTTCTGTGATTCCTTCCATGTCCTGACTGCCATAGCTTTAAGGCTCATGCTTTAAATCTTTAACTTCTTTTCTTCTAATTTTACTCCTCAGTCTCTTTCCTCTTTCAGGCTACCTGTAAAGCACATCAGGAAGTGGTGGTAAGACCACAAGTCTCAATACTTGAATTACTAGCCAGGCATCAGCAGGTATCTGCCTACACACAACTACATACCTGCAGGAAGGAAGGGGCGAAACCACCTTAGATTGAAATCACAACCTGCCCAGCTGTAGCTCACAGTGTGTTGTAAGTTGTTGCAAAAGATACATATAACCAGCCAAAAAAGTCTCTGTTTTACCACTTAATTGTACATGGCAACTAAGGGAGCCCAAACACTGTAAAAATCTATTTAAATAGGAAGTCTCTTATGTGATGAGAGACCTATAATACAGGGTACCATCTTTATATTTTCCTATGCACTTGAAGCATATACATCTGGAATAGTTACACATTTTCAGTGTGTAAAAACTAATTGTGTATTTATTAGTCAATAGAAATAAAACTAATTCAGTCTCCTGCATCAAAACCATAGTTTGATAATCAAATTACATGTTTAAGACTATCCTATAGAATATAAGCTCTGACAGGTCCTGATCCAGTCTCCTCTCTCAGTTTCCACAGTCTCATTCAGCCTTGGATTAGACTTGAAGAACCGCACACAGCAAAATGGTGGGGGNGCAGGAGAGCTGCAGCCAGCACACTAGCCTGCATTGCCTGACAGCTTTCCAGGCACAATATTGAAATGCCCTGAAGGTGTTATAAAGTGAGACCATGTTAAGTAAAGCACAAAATGGGGTTGATCTATTCTGACAGTCTCAATTCTCCACAGCTAGAGGGAGGGAGACAAAGTGTCATATGGAACAGATCTCTAGGCACCATCCAGTTTACCCACCTTATTATTTCTTCTGGATTTTGTTTTTTTAACACGGACTTGGAAATTTGTATTATTTCTTCTTTATCATAGTTGAAGATTTCCATTCCACTTCAATGTGGTCGGAGATATATTTTAAGTTCCTATCCTCTAAAAAACAATAAAAGCAACAAATCCCATATCATAAGCATTATTCGCTCCTTCCCAGAGTCAAGCAGACTCACAGAGCAAGCTGTTGCGTGGGGAGGACTCTGTGATGTGCAGACCACATCTGCCCCTAACTTGTGTGTGCAGCTCCGGGCCAGCAGCATGCTGAGCCGCAGCTCTGTTCCATGGAGACACTTTCCACGTTTATTATTCTTGATTAGAAAAACATCCCGAATTTTAGCATTGACATTGAAGTCTGAATAAATTTCCAGTTTTCTTTTATCAGGGCAAACTTTAAAACAGATTGTCTATTACTCTTTGTTACTATATTTCTTCTAGGAGAGTGAGTAGGAAGAGCATTAAGGAAGGTTATAAATCAAATGCATACTTCTGGTGAGTGCAGGAAATCCTTTATGTTTCATAAAAATAGAAATAAATGGGGATCTATTCATATTGTCTCCATTTTAAACATCATCTGAGGTAGTATTTCTAGAAGCAAAATTATCAGAAGGGAACAAAGGATAAAAGATCCCCCAAAAATAAGTGGAGCCTAAAGCACTAATAAAAGGCCATTGCCTCCTACACACATAAGACAGAAGAGACAAAAAACTCCTGGCATTTTTGTTTTCTTTTGTTTTTGGGGGGCTGGGGATAAAAGAAAAAACGTGGTGCTGAGATTTAAGACGATTCTCTTAACACTGATAGTGTGTGAGCATGTCCACTGGAAAATAATCTGCCCTTAGTGGCTAATTCCCAATAGAAAACTTGGCCACTTGCCAAAATGTACATATCCCTTCATGTATGCAGGAAATAATTTTCAGCAAAACCAGAGCTGGCCTAGCAGGATGGGAGACTCTGAGCAAGGCCCCATTGATATATTCTGTTGGAATGGGTTAAAAGACACTCACAGCAACATGTTATGGATGTCACCAATGAGAATTTAAATATGCAGAATAATGGTAAAGCAATTAATAAGAGCAGTTGCTAACAGTTGCACAACAGAGGAGTGTTTTAAAATTCCTGTGCTCTTTAACAATAATGCAGAGAGACACTGTGAAGGGGAAGGGGGGGAAGCATGGCATGGAAGGTACATTCCTTCAGTTCCTCTCAAAAGTTTGAAAAAACTCTGGATAGGAAAATACTATTAAGCAGCCAATTCTTTCCACATTTGGCTAAGCCCAATGCCCAAAACACACAGAACACTACTTCACTTTGAAAGGATTGCAATACTCCTATCTGAGTCATCTGAAAGCAAATAAAATGAGACCTAAACAAATAAACCTAATTGTGCATGGAAACAAATCCAGATCTCCAGCTTAGCCATGACTTTGTTTTTGTTAGTTTAAAGCATACATATGAAGTTTTAGTGGCATCAGGAGTTATACAAATATTGACAACAAATTGCCAAATGTTGTTTTTTTTCCCTTCAGTGTACAGTGTAAAGAAGCTGGGGTAATGCTTCTAGGAACCTTCCCCAGTGCACTGAACCAAATCACAGCTTGATGGGATCCACTCCAGCCTCTTCTCTGAAGAGTAGACACTAATGAGAATGAGGCTGTTGATTGTTATCGTCAGAGGCTTTTATTTTTCACTCATGAACTCTGCTGAACACAAATCCAGACTTTCGAAATGTAGCTCAAATGTTTGCACCATAGCCAGGGCATTGTCACATGCTCTGTCCTCCACCCTTGCTAGTTTGTGTCATCCTTAACCTGCTTCTGGTGGTTTGGCCAGGAGAGAAACAAATAATGATGACAACTGAAAAAACCAAGCTGCTCTCTGACATCCTTCTTTTAAAATGCTATTGCTACTTGCTGGCTGTGGAGAAGGGGCAGTCGCCTTGAGATAGAAATCGCTCATGAAATCCTGCTGTCATCTGTCAAAGGTATATTTCCATCAAGTTGGTCTGAATCCTTAGCAGCTTGCTAGGAAAAAATGAGAATATGTGAAATCTTAATCTTTGTCACAAGTCAAAGTTAGAAAAAGGATATGTGCATTTGACTTTTAAATGAAGCCCAGACTTTCCTCTTACAGAGAACCAATAAATTAACAAATTTTCTTCCTCTTTGCTTCACATTCACAAGACACCTACAACTATTATTATTCTATCTGGCTGGATAACAAGATTTTCATTTTGCAAAACCATAAATTTTTAGTACTGGCAAAAAAGAAAAAAGAGGAATTTCAGAACTGGATAAAGACTCTGACAGTTTTCACACAAAAAAGCCACAGAAGTCAGACTCATGCATCCTCCTCAAAAGCTCAACAGTTAAGACACTTATCTACAGTACTGGAAAGATTAATTGATATTTCTATTTCCTCTTATTCATTCAGAGAACTTGCAACTTGGTCTTGTACATCTCAGTGATCACCTAATGATCAGGTTATTGAACCCCTACAATATACTTCTCTTTTTCTCCTTTTTTACCAGAAATTGCATTCTACACATAAGAAACTCCCCAAAGAAGTACATCACAAGTACCAAATTTCCATGAAAAGTTTTAGTGTTTAGTGTTAATATCCCCAGCAAAAGAAGCTCTTGACTAATTGTAAACTTCCTAGCTTTGACTGTTATACTCTCCACTCTTCAGTTATTATAGTGTTACCTGCTCACTATATGCAGGAAGACCTCAGTGTATTCAGGAAGCCACATGCAGAAGCATCTGCAAAGGCTTTCTGTACTGCATTGCTTATCACAGTGCAAGCACCCCCAAACACTTGCACAGTAAATGGTGGATCACTAAATCAGTGAAAGGAATAGTGGAAATGCATGAGAACTTGGGAGGCTGTGAGAAAGCGGAGGAAAAAAAGATCCTCTATATTTCACTAACTCTGGACCTTTGTAAAAAACCAACACAATTCTTGGGACTGTTCATGCTGTGAGCAAACACTGAAATATGACAAGGCATCGAGGCATGTTGTGTTACATGATATTCAGGCAGCTGCTGTGATGGCAGTTTCAATCCACCAACTGGTGCAATGAAACAAATCTGAAATGTAAAAGCTAGATTTCCACCAAAATATTTCATTAATATTACATGCATGTAAGTCAGGGAACTCAGACTACTAATCCCCGCAGCTACCCTAAGTCAGCCCTGAAGGACAAAGCAACAACACAGCTGCACAGACAGGGGCTCAGAAGGTATTCTAGGTTTCATACTTCCTGACTGAAGTATGCAAAATTTCTCTATCAATATTTCGTTGGCATATTTTCTTTGAAATTTGTTGAAGGGGGAAAATATACATTGTTTTTCAGAGGAATGTAAATATGAAATGACTATATACCAACATATGAAGATAGCCAGACATAGCCAAATTTGTGTGAACATCTACTAGTGGAAAGTTTCATCCTGCAGAACAGACCTCAGCAATATGTTTTAGATCAGAGGAGAAGAGAGATGAATCTTCTTCTGTCCTTGACTGCAAACTGAGAACCAAGGAGCTTTGACAGTCTATGCCACCCTTGAAACCTGGCCTGCACTTGTAATAGTCCCATGCCTGTCACTCAGGAGCCCCACCGGCCAGTCTGTCAGCACAGAGTTGGTTGGCATAAGCCCTCAAGCAACAGAGCCTTGCTTATTCAGCCAAAATACCCTGCAGGTCCCACACCATGGAGGAGGAGGTTGACCTACCCCCAAGAGTCACCCACTGAGGCAGGAGAAAGACATACTTCCAAGTGAAAGAAGAGAGGAAGCAGGTGAGCAGATTTTGTCTGATTTAGCAAAACACCTTCTCTTCATGGAAATGTCAATTTAAATCACTTTCAAATTTCCCTAGATTAAAGCAACAGGGAATAAGTAGAAAGGAAAGCAGCATCTAAAGCTCTCCATAAAACAGGATGCGTGTGGGTAACAGATCAGCGGATGTAAAGGGCACCTCACCAGCCTGCTCTCTCCTCAGATCCCTTTTTCTGACACACTCACCCACTCTTCCTTGGGCTGGGCACCTGTTTGTCCACTGAGGCAAGCCAATTAAAACCAAATTAAAACTATAATTATCACAGATAGGAAGGAGCCTCGGGCAGCTACTACTTCCAGCTGGAACTGAGCACGGGCACTGAGTGTTGTCCCTCCTGGCCCTCCCTCCCACCAGCTCCTGCATCTTCCAGGTCTCACAATGTGGGGATGTCAGTCTCCCACCACAGCACACAAACTGCCCACGAGCATGACAAGGCAACTGTCATTTTCCACCCTGGCTGCCACTGTGGGTGGTCATGTTGGTGTCTGCTCGCATTTGCATGCATTTGTCTGCTAGCATTTGGATGCTGTGGAGTGCACGAACTGTTCCATATAGCCTGTGGAGGGAGAGAGCCATGCTGGCAATGCATTACAAAGCTGCATTTATCTTACCATATAGATCCCCTGGTCTGTATTTGTCTTTGCACACCTATTAGAAGGATAAATGAGAAAAATCCTACTTCTCAGTCCATGAAAGTGCAGGAAGAGTGGTTGCTAGCAGGACTGTGCACTTTATCTTGGGGTTTCTGCCTGTCACCCTTATGCTTGGTTTTGTCACATGCTTAACTCGCCTATGGTCTTAATTTTTCATTTAAATGGCTTTTACTCCTTCACTTTCTAGGCTACCTTCTTGTTTCATATCTGATCTTTTCCAGCTAATTAGTTGACTGCTATTTCTGAAACACTGTCAAGTTATTTACCTCGCTGAAGTGGCTTAAGTTCCTCCCCCCACACCCCCATCCGCCCCCTGTCTGTCTAGTTTTCCCCTCTAGTCTAGCTGAAGTGACAAACTCTCTCCCCTAGCCAAACATTTGTTTTTACAAGGTATTTTTATACTATCACCTCTTCCCTGCATCTCCCCTGCCTACCTACCACAAACATATGCTGTAGTGGGAGGACATACTGGTTTCACATAATTTGCAATGTTAAGAGGACATATTTCCCCTCCTTCAAGTAACTTTTTTTTTTTTTTAAGATCTGGTTTGTAAAACGCAAATGGCAATGGGTTAGTTTCTCTTTGTCTTTTTTAAGCCGTGCATGGTGATGTTCCTCTTTGCTTAGAAGTCAGTGGAAAAGAAAAACCACTTGATTCATATTATTCAGAACCTATTTATGCTATAATAAGATACAAAAATAGACAAAAATAATATTGTCTAGATTTATAGATTTCTTTTATTCATCCCAAGAAAGACAGGAATTATGATAATTTCCCAGAAAGTAAGGAAATGTAACCACTTTATTGACTTCATTAGCTGGTCACAGTATGTTTTTCTCTGTATTAAAATCCACATGCAGTCACATTCATGCAGTAAAAACAACCTCAATTGCTCTAAGCTTCAGGCTTGGAACCATGGAAAACATGACTGTGGCCTTCATCATACCCAATTAGGGGTACATGTGCTCCACAGTGATTCTGGTGTGGTGGATAAATGGGTAAGCCAGCTTTGAGGCAGGCAAGAGCAATCTAGTTAAAACAGCACAGATCCCAAACTGGGCTCAGCCACTCTAAATATTTACCATTTTCTGAGTTGGAGGCTGCAGGGGCATGCATGGTACTACAGTTGGCGGACTTTCAGTACCTACATTCACCACTGCAAAGCAAGGTCTGATGTGCTAAACATCATGGTCATTCTAGCAGCATTCATACATGGAATGGGCCAAATGAACACTGTTCATAAAAATACTGAGTTTATGTGGCAGGATGATGTGGGGAGTTGGGGTGTTGT